>WEIU01023795.1:52266-109329 GCA_013389925.1 Aegithalos caudatus | reverse complement strand
AAAGACTGTGGAGGAAGTTTTGGCTTATTTCGGCGTCAACGAGAGCACCGGGCTCAGCCTCGAGCAAGTGAAGAAGCTGAAGGAGAAATGGGGCTCCAACGGTAGGTGAGGCGGCCCCGCCGCGGGGATGCTGCCGCCGGCGCTGGCTCTGTTTCCCCTCTGCTCCCTTTCCCAGCCCTCTCTCCTCTCCCTCATCCTTGCCGGGGCCCTGTGCGAGGCCTAACGCGTGTGCACTGGCAAAGCCGGCATCTCTTCCAGGACCCGGAATAGGAGCGAGGGAGAGAAGATGGCTGACTTGAACTCCACCTCGTGGGTTTCTTTCAATCCCGAGCTCGCAGGGCTGCTCTGGGGAGGAGGGTGTCACCTCCCTTCTCTTTCACCGTAACGGTGGGAAACCTTCTTCCGTTCCGAAATGAAGCGCTTTGGGGTTTAGGATTTGCCTTTTTTTTTTTTTTTTTTTTTTTTTTTTTTTTTTTTTCCGCCCGTCTTGACCTTCATTTTCCCCAGCTTTTTAGCGCCTCTCATCCCCCTTGTTTTATATTCTCTCGAGTCGGGACGCAAAATTCAGTCGATTTTTTTTTTTTTAATCCTCACTGCTTGGTTGTCCTAGTCCCTTTTAAACTCCCTTGCCGTTGTGTAAAAATGAAAATCTGTGAGAAGATTACACGGTGGAGGTGGTTTTTTTTTTAGCTTTAACACTGCTTTTGTGCTTCTTGGATTACTAAATCTAGTTGCAGGAACATAAAGGGGAGAGCAGGAAAAAAAGGACATACCCTTAAAATGGAGGAAAGAATCTGAAATATTTTGAACCAAGTTTGATGGCTTGTGGTTTTTTTTTTTTTGAAGTGAACGTGGAGGAAAGGCTTTGTCAGAAAGCATTTGAAATGCGTTTTGAGCCTTTGACCCTTTGTGTGCAGCAACAGCAGAAGTCCCACAGCTGGCGGGAGTGATGACTTGGCTGAATTATAACCCTTGGCACATTCCCGCGAACCTTTATGTGCCTTAAAATGCAAAAACTCTCAGGCCCATTCACGTCCTCTGGTGAAAAGAGCCGCCTTAGAGGGGCTTTCAGTGTGTCTGTCAAATCCAACCCAGCTGAGCGTGCAATTCGGGAGGAATATCTGGTGTGGATGCCTGATAATGTTCTAATGTGTTTCTTCGATGATTTCTTTTCTTTGACATGCTTCCTGGAAAAATCTTCCGCTGACAGAGCTGCCGGCAGAGGAAGGTGAGCACGGTTATGATCTCTTCTGCTAATTCTTGTTGGGAATTCGTTTTTGTAAATGTGCGTGACTCAATGGCTTTGTTACATATTGCAGGAAAAACCTTACTCGAGCTTGTGATTGAACAATTTGAAGACTTGCTAGTTAGAATTTTGTTGCTGGCCGCTTGCATATCCTTTGTAAGTATGATTTATTTAATTTTTTTATTTCCTAGGGTTCTGTATGGCGGTGACAATGTTCCAGTGTATATGACCTGTACATACTGAAATTATTCTTTCTTGCTGAATAGATGCAAGATTGCTGTCCCTTAAATTAGTTCCTTGTGACGAGGTTTCTCTGTGCTAGCCAACAAAAATTTCAGGGAGTCTTTCATTGCATGAGTCATGGGCACAGAACTACACGAGACAGGTATTTTAAAATAAGTGCTTCTCATTCAACCCAGTTTGCTTATTCGAGGTGGGATTTCCCAATGCTGCTGTTGGCTTCGAAAGCTAACCTTGAGTAAGTAAGCGTTTAACTGGACATTCTTCTTGCCTTTGGGTTAATCTTTATCAAGCTCGATGTATAATCATTGGGAGACATTTTTGGATGCAATGCAGACTGTAAATAGAATCTACATGGTGAATATTCCAGTTGCCTTCCCCTTCCTGATAATAGCAAGGTGACAGTTGTTGCTTTTGACAGTGACAAGAATGTTGACGGCTGTGATGGCACCAGTGTTGACCAAATTTGGTAACTGACCTTTGGATACTCAAGTCATTAAATGGACATCTTGCTTTGCATACAAGACTGAAAGAACAAGAACGTTTTTAGTTTTTTTTTTTTTCCTAAAAAAAGCATGATTGGGCAATCATCTTGCATTATGTGTAAATGGTATGTGCTTGCTGAAAAACTGGAAAACGGAGTGAAGACTCAGAGAAGGAAGGTGAAGGCTGTATTTCTTGGGGAGCTGGACAACAGAAAGGCTTGCAGGATATTAAATTGTTTAGGTAGTGAGTAAAAGTTTACAGTAGACTTTGCCCTGCAGTTGTAATTAACTACTTGAAAAAAAAAAAAATGCTGCAGCTCTTGAGGGGAGTGGAAATTGTGGTGACTCTTTAGCTAAGGGCAAGCTAATTAGGATGGGCAGAGGAGAATGTGCTCTGGAGCTGTGGTGTGGTGGGGGAAGGGTTGTCCTGGTGCTGCAGTTTGTGCTGTGCTGGGGATCTGCTCTCCCCACACCAGCACCTTCCAGAGGGCTCTGCCTTTGGGGCTGTCATTCACCAGCAGTGGCTGGGGCATCAGTCTTGACCATGGAGATAGATTTGCTTCACTCACTCTATTTCCTGCAGAGGAAACCAGGCTGGCTGTTGAAAATTGAATAAACAGTCATTCATAAGCTTTTTTTTTTTCCTTTCCCCCTCCTCTTTCCCCTTTTCCTCACAGAGGGTGAGAAGGGGATGTGTTTTTGTTCCTGAAAAGTCAGGAGTGTTTCTGTCATCTCATGAGACAAATGAGAGCACAGAAGTTTGTTAGCCTTCCGTGCCAAAGTACATTAGTTGTTTTTATTATAAACAAGTAAGTGAAAAATCAGATTCTCCAAACTAAAGCTTTGATTGCTGAGTCTGAGTAAGTATGAGACCAGACTGACAGAGGTCATAGAACATACACTGCTGAGTCCTCATGGAAAACTTGATTAGTAGCTGAATTCAGTTGCTTTTTTCAGTATGGTTAATTTTCCTGTCTAATTAAGAGGAGACTGTAGTCTAATGGAGTGTGGGATAGATCTGGGTTCTCTGCTTCTGTGCAGCTGACATGGTACATGACCTTGGGCTGCTGCTCTGCCTTTTCTGTCTCCTATTTTGGAGTCACAAAGGCACACTAAATTGATGTTAGAAGTAAAGATTTTTCTCTGATGAAAAGTAAAGACTCCCTATATATATTATAATTTTGATAGCTTAAAAGCTTTTCCTCTTTGTGTTTGTTTCTGGTGTTTTCTTTGCTCAGAAGGTGATCATGTTGTCTGTTTTTCTTAGGTTTTAACACTTTTTCTTGATGAAAGCATAATACAGACTTTTGTAGTAGCTGTAAAGCACCACTGGATATGTTGATACAAGGATTGCATTACTGCAAAAATAGGATGTAATTACATCACCTAATTTCTGGTGTTCTTGGCCAGCTGTACATTGTCAGTTTAGAAAAATTGAGATTCAGATATGAACGAGAGGATCCCTAAGTACGTAGATGATATTTTCTGTGTGTTTCTGAGGGTGTTTTTATAGTGGTTGTGTTGCAATCATCAATCACATCAGTCCATTGCTGTTAGAACTGCCCTCACAGCAACACACATCTGTAGCACTGAGACCTGCAGTAGGTTTTGTGCAGAAAAATCCCTTCTTATGCAGAATATAAACTTGTGCTGAGTGCCTGTGGTGCCCTGTGCTCCCACAGTGCCTGTCAGGTACGTGTCAGTGAAGAAACTCAGAGCCCCAGCTCGGTGTGTGTCGGGCTGAGTGCCGGGGTCAGGTGCTGCTGTTTGTGGGCTGTGGATCCTGTGTCCTACATTCCAGGTCAGAACTGCTCTCAGAGATGTGCCTGGTTAGTGAAAGCCTGAAGTATGGCTTTTGAAGAGAAACAGTATAAATAATTCCTGATGGTGGGTAAATGGATTTGTGAATAGACCTTGTCTCTGTCTGCTGTTGGATCTGTGGAGCCTCCGCAGAAATAAACCCGTGGAGCGTGTTCGTGGCTTTTAATTCTTGATACTTGTGATCTGCAGCGTTTACTGAAAAGAACAGCTTGCTTTGCTGTATAAATGATTTTGACAGGTTGCAAAACGTTAACTGCATCTGATGTAGAATAATTCCTTGGTGAGGTGTGGATGCTTTAAGCAGTGGTGTGTGCTGAACTCTGCAGTCTTAGCTCTGCATCGCACAGTGAATTTCCTCCTACGAGGCCGATGGGGGCTACAAACTCTACCAAAACTTGAGTATTTGTACAGCATCCTAAGAGCATTCCCTCCCCTCAATTATTCGATTCCTAAGCTGACTTAGAAGTGAATGTTCTGAGAATGTTTTCTAATAGTGGCTATCTGTGTTTAGATTAAAACAACACACCGTGCTTTAGCCCCGGAGGTCGTTATAGCCTGTGAATTAGCACGAGTAGAACCTAGTTTGTGGTAAAAGGTGAGTGAAGGTCTCCTTGGAGGAAGTAGGATGTGTCAGTAACAGTGTTGCAGGCTTTGCCCTGAAATCACCCCAAAAGCTACCTGTTAAGGTCAGCAGCAGTGAGTGTGTGGCACAAGATAAGAGCTGCTGTAGAACGTGACACTGACATGCTTTTAGCTAAACTTAGATTGCTCATTAGCATCAGGGTAGGGGTGATAAAAATGTGAGAAGTCATTGTGATTCCATTTTATGTTGTACAAATTAAGCTGTGGGTGACGGGTGTCTTTTTTTTCCCCCTCCTTTTATTGCTATAATAAACAATATACTTATTTTCAGAAATACACAGTTAACATCTGATGGGTGCTTATAGGCTGTGAAGTCACTAAAATTCTTAAGTTTGTGCTTGCACATATGGTCAAGATGGTTTGTGTTTGAGATTTTTTTTCCCCTGACCTTGTGTAGCAGACAAAAATTTGTACTGAATGATGGAACTGAAATTGGGAGTTTTTTCTTTAATGTTATCTGGTGTTCAGTTCAACTGACATGGATGGAACTGGACTACTGAAATAGTTTGCATCTGCTCCATTTTAAGCTAAAAAAAGGGGTTTCTGAGCATTAGTTGCCACTCTGTCCAAAATATATTGCAACTGAAATCACCTGAATTATCCTGAGAGGAAAAAAACCTCTTAAACTCAGTCCATGTGTTTTGTATGACCTGCTTTAATTAATCCAATGCTTCTTTTTGTTGGGATGACATCTTACCTCTCCCAGCTTGCTTCTAAGTTTCCATTGTCAGAAGGCAAACCAAACAGAAATCCCGGTTCGGTTGCTGACAACAAAGTGTTTGCTTTTCCTCTGTTAGTGGTGAGCGGGTACAGCCTGCTGGGCAGCACACTGGTGTCTCCCAACTCCCATTCTCCAATTCTCTTGTTGTTACTTAATGATACATTGTCATCTGAGGTAACTTGTCTCCATAACTTCCCTGACAATGGAAATACTTCACTTATAGAAATGGAAAAAGCTGTAAGGGCCCTTGCCCGTCAGCGCTCACCTCATTGCTGGGATTTTGGCATTGTGCCTCTGCCCCCTCTCACAAATAGCCAAATGCTGTTTCCCTGTGTCACTGGGTGTCTTTTGCCTCAGAGTCCTGCAGGTCCACCCCATTAGGCTTTGTTTAAAATAAGCTCTGGCAGCCCTAAAGCAAATATACTGAATGAAAGTTGTCCTTTAAGCTGCTTATGTTGGCTGTTGATATGGAGCTTTCATGTCTTGCTATTATTTCCCTTATGTTTTTAGGTTTGTGTTTCTCTTGAGCAATTATCTTCTTTTCTTTTTTTTCCTACTCTTTCTTAAATACATAGTGACTTTACCTATTGACAGTAGTGCCTGACCAGAGCATTGGAGATCAATGACCTGGAAATTAAGCTGTTCTACATGTGAGTCTTAAAGTGATTAGGGCTGAAACATGGTGGGGCCCTTCTGAGTAGAAATTGAAAAAAAAAAAAAAAAGAGATCTCTCACTGTAAACCTCTCCAGGGTCTTAAAAGTGTGCTAGTGGAAACTTTCTGACAAGGACTCAGTGACTTGGACAAGAATTGTCTGGTCTTCACCAGGCCTCGGCATATAGTGTGTTGTTACTAAAAATGCAAAGTGAAATATTTGTTATTGCTTGTTCTACTTCCTCTTTGTTTTTCTTGGCTTCGTTGTTTTGCTTTTTTTTTTACTTCAGGCTGCTATAAAATAATAAACCTGATCTGTTACAGAATGTGTTGTGTATCACAAATACCCTAAATGAAGTGTTAATATAGCTGTAGTCTGCTATAGTAAAACCAAGAACTTGCAATGTATCTGGTTGGTTTATGTTTGTTTATTAAATTGTTCTAGAGCTAGAGCTCGGATTGTTCCACTGATAGTAATTGTGTAGAAACTTCTGGAGAGGGAAATGTGTATTGCTGGCTTCCAGGGTTAATTAGATACTTCACTTTAGTCTTGTCACAGATTGATAATTTCATCAAAAAAACAGCAGTGAAGATTTAAACCATCAAACTCTATACTCTCAGGATCTCTAATTTGAGTTCATCTGCTCTTTTTGAAGTAATGGCTTATTGAAAGAAAAGATCCCTTGAAAACTTAATTTTGGCTCTCCTTGACATACTTGGATCTTGCTGTCCTTGTAGCTCCTTCCCTTACCTCTGGAAGTTGTGGCCTTTCTCAATGTTATTTTACAGCACACGTGGTCTTAAACCAGAGAAGATTCTGGTTCAACATCATGTAAAGCAGATGTTTTATTCCAGTTAACCTCGTAGATGCCTGCTCAGATAAGCACATCACAACATAATTGAATTTATTTGCTTTGTTTGGAAGCAAAGTGGGCTCCACAGAATCCCAATAAAAAAGGGAGGGAAGAAGCAGATTCTGCTGGCAGCGTGACCTTGTGTACACCGAGAGCTCTGTTGGCTCTGCTGTAGCTCCATGGGCAGCAGCAGCTCTGGTACAGAGGGGAGGCAGCCCTGGCACAGGGATGGGTGTGGGGTGAGCACAGACAGCAGGAGCTGTGGCAGGAGCTGTTCCAGGGATTGGGAGCACCGAGGTGTGGAGAAATCCCAAGTGAGTCTGTTCTGCAGGGGGATTACACAGACCCTCAGTGTTGTGCTGCCAGTTGGAATGTTACAGTCGTATTAATCACAACCTGGGTCTTACAAGTTTATCCCTTTGTAATAAAAATTTTGTTGTTGCATTGGATTTGCTTGACAGTGTGTTTTCAGCTTGAGGCTTTCATGCTGCTGCTCCTTCCTTTTGACATCCTGGAGTGTCTCACAATTGAGCAATAGCTCGGAGCAGCATGTTGGTGGAATCATGGGCTTGCTTTAGTAACAGTTTGCTCGCTGCAGTCTTCTAGTGATTCAGAGTGCTGTTGCCTGACTACCAGCCCTAATTATCTCAACACGTTGTTCCTATTTACTGTCACTTTCCAGGCTTCCTGTTGCTCAACATGTTGACGAAAATGCTCTTCCTCTCTGGTCATGTTAACTTGACTTTTCATCAGTGACTCCAGCACTCTGCAGAGGCCCTGACACGTTCAAGTCAAGTGAATGACAGATGCCTGAAAGTGGAGTGCACTTTTAAAACAAAAGAATCAAAATAAAATCTATGTGCAGCCTTTTATGCAAGTCCCCAAGTTTGATTTACCTTTTAAAATCCAATTTTGAGTTTTATCAGCTACTTGGTTTACAATCCAGCTTCAGATATAACTACGCCATTCATTCAGATCCTTGAGTAAGACACTAGTCTTTAAATAACTATAGATGCTTATTTTTTGTATCTACTCACCAAAAACCTGTAAAGCTGTTGCCATTTGTGTGGTTAAGTTACTGGTAAAAGGCAATTAACTTGCTTAAAATTCAGATTCTGGCAAGGTTTTAGTGTTTTAAGTAGTCAAACTAATCTATGTCCTGTTTTATGCAGTAATGAAATAATTTTTTTCATTGTCCTAACTGTTGTCACAACTTCTGCTTTCACTTCTGAAGCAACAGTAGCAATTGTTTCCCAGATAAATAGCTTACTCCTTTAAAAGAAGAGAGGCCTCTAAAATGAACTTTGTACTACTTTAGTAAAGATTCTTTTTCTCCTTTTCCATTGTGTTTTGCCAACTCATTCATGAATTACAAAGCTACAAACTTGGTAGATTGAGGGGTTTCCAGAAGTGCTGAAGTCTGAGCAGGCATGAAGTTTGCAAGGTGTCTGTGTAAATCAGGAATTTAAATCACTGTGTTTCTCTTTCAGGTCCTGGCCTGGTTTGAAGAAGGTGAAGAAACAATCACAGCATTTGTAGAGCCTTTTGTAATCTTACTTATATTAGTAGCCAATGCAATTGTGGGAGTGTGGCAGGTATGCAGAGACTTTTACAGCATCAAATCACAAATGTTTTGGGGGTTTATGGTTTAATAGGAAACACTGTACCCTGTAGTGTTGAGTGTTCCTACAAAGCAAGCAGGATGCTTTGCTAACTTTGGATTCCTGAGAGTCAGCAAACCATAAAGCTTCTCAACAGAAAGTGTTGACTTAAAGGTAAAATGAAAGCTTCAGAAGTGTTGCCAGAAAGGCAGAATGCCCATCAGTGTGTTTGGCCCCACACTGCTGAACACATGAAGGAGACAGGCCAGAATGAAGCCCTGAATTCAGGCAATAAATCAGGCCTTGCAAAGCTAAGAACAATTGGAGTGGTTTGCTTGGGTTTTTTCCCGACTAAGGAACAAAAGATGGAGCACTTGTAATCTTGTTTCTTGTCTCTTTCCTCTTGAGGCAACTGTTGTGTTTTAGTAAATTATTAATACAGTATTAATTCTCCCTGTTCAATCACTGTAGTACCTATTAAGTGTACATCCAAAGACTGCATGTCTGTCAGAAGGCACAAGTTTCTTTTGAAAACATCTAAATCCAGTAAAACTTTTCCTACACTGTCAGCTGTGACATTAATTTGATGCCTTTTTATAAATCATATAGACAGTAGTATCATAACATAAAATAACACTTCATGAGATGCCAAAACAAAAATGTTCATATCACTCCAGTTTGCTAATTTGATCACTTTAGACAGCAGATGTTTTGTTAGAGGGTTTTTTCCTGCAGATAAAAAACGTTCTAGGACTTTTATGGTAAGTTCTTTGTAGGATTGGTTGGTTTTGTTTTGTTTTTTTCCTAAGGGAGGGTGCTAGCATGACATAATTACTTGCTCTCCTAGTGCATGAGGCTTCATGCTTTAAAAAAAAAAAGGCAAACTGGGCAAAATAACAAAAATTAAGAGGAGGAGTCTGGTTACAACATATTAGAGAGGACCCTGGCTGCTGGAAGAAGTGGCCTTGAGGGGCATTGCTGCACATTCCTGTGCTTTGTGCTATCCCAGGTGAGCTGGCTGAAGAAGTGTTCCTCAAAATTCAGTTTTTAGCAGGACCCAGCTTGCTGCCCAACCTGCTGGAGCAGTGTGCAGGGAAGAGATAATGTCGGTCAAGGGGTGACAGCATTGCCCCCTTAAATGACATTTTATATTCAAGTCTTCATAAAGTAATTGTGCAAGAGTTAAACATTAACTTGAAACTCTTGAGCTGCAGTTCTGCAGGTAGTAGTTTTAAGCCTGAAATGGAAGGTGAAGCTGTCTGTATAGCCTGAGGATTTTTCTTGTGTCGCTGTTTTCCTGTAAGAAATAATCAGGGGATTTTTTCAGCTGTCACAGTATGCAAAGAATATCTGTGTATTTCTACATGCATGGAACTTCATTGTGAAAGAGTTGCTGCAGAGATGAAGTGACTCATTCCCTTGTTCTAATGTGCATGGAAAATCAGGCACAGTACACAGTCTCCACCCAGAAATGTATCTGTTCCTACAGGTACCAGATGTGAGCACTGAGTCACAGCCACCCTCAAACCTTTCCTCTCACGGTCACCTTTCCCCAGGAGCCACCTGCCAGTGCTTCAGTGCCTGCAGGACAGTGTGGCTGCCATAACTTGAGGCAAATTGCAGCAGAAAGGCTCAGATTAGCACACTGAGCTGGCTGAATGAGCTGAATCACGGAATTGTTGAGGGTGGAAAAGGTCTTTAGGATCATCAAGTCACACCATTAACTCAGCACTGCCAAGGCCACCACAAAACCACGTCCCTGAGGGCTACAGGTACATCTTTAGGTACCTGCAGGCATGGTGATTCATCCACTTTCCTGAGCAGCCTGTTTGGATGCTTGACAGCCATTCCTGTGAAGAAATTGCTGCTAATATCCATTCTGAATTTCTCCTGGTGCAGCTTGGATGTTTATTCTTGTTCCTTTTCTAGAGGGTGACAAGGTCCCCCCTGTGCCTCCTTTCCTCCAGCCCCACCCCCAGCTCCCTCTGGTGCTCCAGACCCTTCCCCAGCTGTTTTCCTTCCCTGGTCATGCTCCAGCCCCTCCATGTCATTCTTGTCATGAGGGGCCCAAAACTGCCCCCAAAACTGGAGGTGCCTCAGTGGTTCCCATCCCCTGTGCTGGGCACTGCTCTGACCTTACTGGCTGCACTATTTCTGCTCCAAGCCTTGTGCCATTGGCCTTGGCCACCTAGGTCATCATGTTGAATGTTTATTTCACCTATCTGAAGGAAAAATTCTGTTGGAAGAACCTTCCTTTTGTGGGACTTTAAGGTTTTGCCTCACAGTGCCTCTCAGTCCACAGAAAAGCAGTGTTGGTGTTTTTGTGCTGAGGAGCAGAATGAATTCACCTGGTGGAGTCTGAGGCACTTTTATGGCTCTGTGCTGGTGTCTGCACTGCCAGACCCTGAGCTCTGCCATGTCAATGTTAGTTCCTTAAGGCAGTTTTGCTAACAGTCATTTTCAGCTACACTCTGACAAGGAACTAGTGAGTTCCTCAGCATTTGAATTTCTGATGGTTTTGTTTCTGCTTTGACATGCAAGGAAGAATTTTTTATTATCTAGAAAAGCTGATGTATATTTGAAGGGCAGATGTTCTAAAAACTCTCTGCACTCTGCCATTATGTGTAATTATCAGGGCTAAATGACGTTTGTTCTTGTCAATAGGCAGGGAAATGGAAAATAAGTTCTTTCTCCAAGAGCTGGAGAAGGAGCCCTGATAAGCTGCTGGTTTCTAAGTTGTTCTTTATCCAGGTGGCATCACAGCACTGATACCAATCTCTGCTAGTGCTCAGTGAGAGAACTGCAGCTGAGATAGGAAAGCTGTCGTGTTAGTGGAAATCAAAAGGTTGTTCTGTGTGGGGATTCAGCTGAATTTGTAAATTGTTAGAGATTCTGGGGAAGTTTCTAGTGTATGCTTTAATTTCACTTCAGTATGACTTGCTTTGCTGAAAGAAAGTTGATAATAAGTTGGCTTCATCATAACTTGATCCTTGATTTGTGTCAGAAAATAAAATTCAGCAGTGCTGGTCCACTCCAGGCTGAGTGTAAGCTGCTCCAGCCAAGGAGCAGCCAAGACCTACATCCACAAATCTTAATTCTGCTTAGTGCTTTTTTTAATGTCAAAAAGCATCCATATGTGACATGGAACTCTTTGTGTGGCCTCCCTGCAACAACACAGTGGATATTCTCGATGGAAAATGCTGCAGGGTTTAAATAAACAATTTCTGTGTGCTAAAGGCCCACTAACACCTGAATTACACTCTAATGATTTCCAGTCTGCAGCCTCCTAAGGGGAGGGGACACAAAATGTTCTCTATGAAGAAATAGAGCTGAGCTGAGTTGGTGGCATTCATATGATAATGCTTTCAAAAAATCGGATCTGACAGGCTTATTTTCCTCGAGGGCCTTCAAAATTACACTTTTTTTGCTGTCTTTTAGGAAAGGAATGCTGAAAATGCTATTGAAGCTCTTAAAGAATATGAACCAGAGATGGGCAAAGTGTATCGACAGGACCGAAAAAGTGTCCAGAGGATTAAAGCAAGGGACATTGTCCCAGGTGATATCGTGGAAGTGGCAGGTAAGACCCACTTATGTGGTGCATGCATGCATTAACATATTAATGTAAAATTGTTGTGGGGCTTTGTCTTAATGATTTGAGGCCCTGGGGGGAGTTTTCAAAGACTCTTTAAGTATATGCTTCACTTAAGAACAATCTTGCTCCTGTTCATCTGTAATTACCTTAAATGTGCATTTGTACCAGGGGATTGTTTTTCAAATTGCCACTTAGTTTAATTGGTGAGTCTAAAAGCAAAGCATCTTAACTGGAGCTGTGGTTTTAACACTTGTCACAAATTAAAACTTTTGTTTTCTAGTGTCTGATTTCAGAGTGTCTTAAAACTTGTCTGATAATTGCAAGGTAGATGTTTGTTCTGGTTTTTAACTGTCTTCAGTTTCCTTGTGTTTGGAAGCACAGAGAATTTGGTTTTTTTGGTCACGCTCTGTTATTTCATCTGAATGTGTTTCTCCAGCTCTTAGACTTGTAGTAGCAGTGCTTTTGAACTTTTCTTCACAAATGTCTTCTGTCCTCTCAGCAAGTATGACTGGCACATGACTTCACTGTTTTCTGATCTTTCACAATTCTTTATTGCTTCTTTTGACAATTTGCTGCACAGATCTCAAATACATGAGCTATGCAGAGCAGGGCTCCCTGTTTCTCTTGGGTAAGCTTTTCAAGTGCCAGTCTTAAAACTGGACATCACTGGACTTTTGCTTTCTAATTAGAGCTTTCTAATATCTTAGTTTTGCTCTAAAAGGCGTGTGTTTGTTTGGAAGGAGTGCAAAAATAGAAGGGTTATAGACTTTTAGCTAAAACCCCAGCATTTGGGTGATAATGCCATAGCAATATCTTTTTCTCTAAACTGGGCTTGACTGTTCCTTCCCAGATAAATCTAGGTGGCTCTTGCTGAGTGTCAGGAGCATGCATGCTCACATTTTATAGGTCATTATCAACTGTTAACTGAGTGATTTTTCCTTTGGGACCAGTGCAGGGTGTACATCAAACTTACTTTGCGCTCGTGTCACTTTGATTTTAGAGGTGGTAGCTGTCTCAAGAGGAGATAAATATATACCCTTAAACCTGACTATCCTCCTGTTTTAATTAGCAGGCAAAGAGCGTGTGCACTCAGAATGAAGTTGGTGTTGGCTGCCTGCCCAGCTTTCATTCCTTGAGAACTCAAACGTTGGCTGAGCCCTGCCTCAAGCCCCTGGTTTGTGTTCAGGGTGATTCAGCTGCGAGCCCCAGCCCAGAGTGGTGATAGTGCAGTGAAGGGTGAGCTGTGATGCCTTGTCACTGCTCCCTGCCTCTCTGCTCCGTGTGCTCTGCAAGGGGGGGCTGCCTCTGCTGGCTTTGACGTGTCCTTTTGAGGCAAACAGAGCTCTGTCAATTACAGACTCTGCAGTGCATGGCTGGGCCAAATCCTTATCCTGGTTTTAAATGTCAGCGATGGAATGGTGGTTTTGGAAGGAGTTTTCGTCATGGGAATACACTGGGGTCGTGGTTTTTGGTACTTTAAAGCAGGATTGGTAGAATTGTGAGTTGATGGCTCTGTGTTTTGCACTGGTTTGGGGTATCACTGAGGAGAAATGCTGGATTTTGATGCTCTGGCAGGTGTTTAGAGCACAGAACAGTTTCTCCTTGATTCACTGCCGTTTCAGAAGAGGTACAGATTTTGTTTTCATCTGCAAATTTAGCTCTGCCTTTATTCTGTATGAGAACACCTGGGGGATGTTTGGGCTTTTACTTACCTGCTGTATATTGTCAGTACCAATAAAATCAATTACTATGTTTAAAAGGCCTATGTCTGAGGGAGAAAAATGAACTGGGAATAACCAATGTGCCTGTAACACCAGGCTGCCTTTAACATACACAGAGTCCTCTTTATCATGGGGTCACTATTACATTTATTTTATGAACTGCTTGTAGAACAATGACTGATAGTCCAGCATATGTAGAACTGATTTATTTTTTTTTTAATAAGGACAAGCTTAAGCCAGTGTGCTCGTGTAGAAACCCAAAAAATATCCAAGTTTTATGACTGTCCTTTAAGATAGGTGATCTGGCTTTTTGATGGACTATAGGAGCTTTTCTGGGTAAAATACTCACTTAAAACAATACACTTCAATTGCCTTCACTTGAAGCTGCAGTTGATTATAAGTCATGTGGGTGTTTAATAAAGAAATCAGTGCTTCAGTGTAACACAGCTTCCAGCACTGAGATAATAAATTGTTGTAGCTAGACAAGGATGAAGTTTTAATTGCAATCAAACTGAGAAAAGCCACGGGGCAAGTAGAGAAGAAGAGGCAATAAATGCATCGTGTCCCAGCCTCGGTGTCAAGACCTGGAGGTGAGAGAGACTCAGTGCATGCCTGTGCCTCAAGTGCAGGAGGACTGTGATGGCCTTTGACATGGTGTTTGCAAAAAGATGGCCATGTAGGGAAGTGACAGAGCCCTTCTTCATGCTGGGATACATATCTGGCTCTGGAATTCCTGGCAGGGTGCCAATGACATTTGTGTGTCCAGGCAAATCTCTTTCAACCAAGTGGCAGGAACAACCAGGTGATTGGTTTCTCTCCTGTGCTGATAACTGGGAGTGAACAAATGTCTCCAAGTCATCCCTTGCAAACCAGTTGTGTTTAATGCTGTAGCAGCTTTGCTAATTTGAAATTTGTGTGTGGGTCTGACACAGGGGTAACTTCACTGTAGGAGTTGTTAGGTTGCTTTTGGTACAGTCAGACATGAATTCCTTAACTGCATGTTGTTAGGAAGCCTTTCCTCCGTGGTCCAGTTCAGCAGAGAGAGTGGAAAAGGTACTGGACAATGGACAGGAGCTGTTTGGGATGTTGGGATCACAAATCTGGGATGTGTGCCTTAAATTTGCACGCAGTCCTGTGGTGGGCATGGTTCTCAGAGCTGTAGTGTGTGATGGTTACAAAGCTGCAGGGTTTTTCTTGGAATTGTTGAAGTGACAAACATCCAGATGCTGTCCTCACATGGCTTTTCAGTTTGCCTGCCTTTAAATGGATTATCATGTTGTTGTAGAAGCTGGAGTTAATTGGAGGGTACACTCTAAGCTTGTAACCAGGAGCTATCTTAATAGGTTAGATACACTTTGGTTTAGTTGAGTTTTTTGTTTGCTGGGTTCAAAATGTCACTTTATTAAGTGACATTTTAAAGAGAAATTTAGAATAGCGTGGCCCTACTTCTTACAAGTTTTATATGAAGTTCAGCCTGAAAAAATGGGATAAGCTGGTTGTAAATCATGTATTTTTTTATAGAAGCACGTTTGGGAACAGAAATGACCTTTGTTCATTTCCTCTGTATTTTCCTGTCTAAAATTTTCTGGAGTAGATACAGTGTATCTGAGCTTCTGTAATTTAATAAATGAAAGTTCAATAGTTGCAGTCAGTAAATGACCAAAGCACAGCCACAGTAGTTCTTCTTTTCCCTGAATTTCTGAAGGATGGTTCTTGTCATCTGTTACTGTATCTGTAACTACTCAACATGTTAAAAATATACACAGAGTTGCCAGAAGCTGTTGCTTATTAAATTAGTGTATATTCCAGAAAATTTAGTTTCATACCTGGCACAGAGTAGGCAAGAACTACTTTGAGGCTTTAAATTCCAACTGCAGAGCACTTCAGGACTCTTGAGTGCCTTATAATAGAAAAAAAGATGATTTTTGGGATGAAGAAGGTCAGGAGGGGAGATTCTTTATGTGAATTCTGTCACATTGCCTTGTGGTTGTGAAGAGCTCCAGGTTCTCCCTGGTAGTACAACTAAAAACATGGATGTTGCAGCTGTTATTCCAAAACATCTGGGTCCTTGTGCCTGTGTTACTTTTCTAGCTAGGACTGATTTTCAGTCTCAGTGCTAGAGATGCAGGTTTATTTTTTTTCTGGGAAAGTATTGAGATTGGAAAAAATAAGGAAAAGGATGGAGGAAGGCTTAAGCCCAGGACAGAGACCTACTGGAGACTAAAGCAAACTAAAGCAAACTGCTGAGAGTTCCTCTTGATGGGGAAAAAGACTTGACTGCAAATGTTGTGGGTGTTTCCTTACCAGGTGCAAACTCTTGCCTCTGGTTTTAAAGCACATATTTTGCTTTTTTTCCCTAAAGTTCTGCTTTGGAACCAGAAAAGACAGGAAAGTAAGAAGATCCTTGGTTAATAAATACATGTATGAGGAGTGCATAAATGTGTGAACTTCAGTGAACATTCTGACCAACAAATCAGAGGCAGCTTGGGGATAACCAGGCACAGTCCAAACTCCATTCCATACTTCACTGGAGCCTGGAGTTATGTGAGGTTCAGCTCAGGGCATGGCCTAAACTTGAGTCACTTTTAACACACATTTGAAATATTGCAAAACACATTTATAATTCTTACCCCAATCCTTGTAGTGTTTTCCTTCAGACTTACCAAACTGTTTGGTAAAAATAGCAAAACCAATTTTGGTTTTGTTGCTTGAAAATTGAGAATATACCTGATATTCCATACTCTGACAGAACTGATAGTGAGTGGGTTTTATTATAAGCACAAATAGTACTGAACAAAAGGCTTGAACATCAAGATAATGTTCAGTTGTTACTGTATAACCCTGACAAAGGAAGCTTTTTTTTTTTTTAAGGCTAAAAAAACTCGCACTTGAAACTTTGCTGCGCTTCCAGAATTGACTCTTGGTTCTTCTGTTACCCAAATGCAGCATAACTTGGAAAAAGGGCTTCACCTTTGTGTGAAGCTGTTGTTCTCTACCTGACCTGCCTTAAGTTGAAGCTTAAGTTACCATCCTGTTCTTTCTGCTATTAGATATTTTTATAGGCTGATCACAAGAGTTTTCCATCTGGTAGGCAGTGGTATAAATAGATGCACTAATTAAAAGCTAAAACTAGACAAATGTGGTTTAGAAATGAGTGCAGACTTAGAAGCAGGGTCCCTGTCCATCAGCACATCTTATCTAATGTTCTGGTGCCCTCTTCAGAGAGAATGACAAGTCTGTTTTTAGAGAATGAAAAGGAACAAGTTAAGAAAAATTAGAGTCTTATGTACTATTAAACACAGAATCTCCATTTTTCTCAACCCTCACTTTTCACCTGGAAATATTTTACTCCCAGAGAAAGCAAAGCTTTTCCTGTCCTGCCTTCCTGGATAAGAAAACAATATCTATGTGTTGTTTAAAAATTCTTAACCTCTACCTTGAACAGTTCCTGGGTTAGGATACTCACACCTTACATACACTGCTCAGTAAATTCTGGGGCTATTTTCTGTCTGCCCAGAGTGCAGAAGGTGGGCAATAGAAGCTGTTTCTTACACGTTGTCTAATGCAAAGAATGAATTGAAATGTTTTGTTCTGTCACCTTGTTAGTGAAAGCAAATGCTGTTTTACTACTATGGTTACAGCTCTTGGACCTTTGTTGGTGTAATCTGTCTAGCTGGAAAATAAATTTTACCTTCCTGGTTTGGAGTGGAAACTCAGACATAAAATTTGGTTCATAATCCCTCTTCTAATTTTGACACTTGGACATTCTTGGCCTTGTATGAAAGTGTAGATGGACTCAATTCTGTTCCTGTTTTGCAGAGCTGCTGATTTTTGGTGCCATTTGATTATGCCCTGTTCAGGAAGTGTTAAATACTTCAAACCCGTTACTGCAGGAGGAAAATGAGGTTTCTGATGGTCTAAGGAAACCAAGCACCACTGAAAGAGGATTGTCTGTGTACAAGGGGGGAAGAGGAGCTGAGCTGAGCTTGTGTTAATACAAAAACCAGTTGTGCTGGACCTCAAATTAAAAGCAAACCATTCTGTTCAAGTGTGAGCTTTAAATATCACTGTCCCCAGCAGCATTGAATTCAACACCCAGAAAATCCTCAGTTCTCTTGGCTGAAGTGTGTAGCATCCCTTATCTGTTATTTTAAATCTGTTCAATTCTTTAATTGAGTTCTTCAATTCTTCATGTAGGAAGTTTCAGCTGCTTCATTTTATTAGTAAATATTCATGCAATGGTGTGTGCTGTAATTTAGTGGATAAACTTACTTTTGGGTAGGGAAGGAGACTGAAATGACTGACTCCTAAAGAGACTAAATACCTCACTAGGAAAAGTGGTTTAAATAACTGTACCAGTAATATGTCATGTTTTGGCAAAAGAATTAATACTTCTTTTCCTTCAGATGGTAAAACCCCATGTATTTTCACTCAGATGTTTTAGTAGCAGTGTGGTAGGTTATATCTGCTGAACTTGATAGTATTTCTGCTCTAGAAATACCAGATTGAAATCCTAAATGCTAAAATTAAAGCATCCTAATAAAGCAGGAGAAAGACCACAATGTCTTAAAAACCAAAATACATGAATTTGTCAACAATGAGCCTTAATATATTAATATTAATTATTATAATATTATTATTAATTATATCTAATGGTATTAAATATTATTATATTATTAATATATATTATATTTCTTTGTTTTGTTTCTCCATTTGGTGGTTTATGGGAATTGGTTTGGGGATGCTTTTACTCAGTTTCAGGGACTGTTTGTGTTCAAAAGCTGTTCAGCTCTAGAATAATTGGAGCTGTACTGATAATCTTTATTACAAAAGTCAGTTCCAACCCCCAGTGTGCTGATAGCAGATGTAGGGTGACACTGGCTTTGGTTAATGATAAACACAAATAAGAAGTGTGAGGTACATGTTGTGTATGGACAGCTCCTCTGATATCTGCAGGAAGAATTCCCTTCACTTGCTGTGATCACAGGGACTTTCTGCAAACAGATCACTTGCTTTGCTAAGAGGAGGAATTGTTCTTGTAACACATTAACATAAAAAAGAAGCAAAACTTCTTTTTATCATGTACCTGGCTGTAAACTGAGTGAGTCTCCAGGGTGTGAGGGTCAGAGTTAGCAGAGCTGATCCTGGTGTTCAAAGTACACATTTCAAGCAGGACTTTTGTTCTGAGGATGTTCTGTGGCACGGTGGCTTTTGGGGTGCAGCTCATGTTGCTTCCTGAGCCCACCCCACCAGCAGTTTTGATTGGAAAATCTGGAATATGGATCTCAACAGACTCTATTTAATTATGGTCTGATAATTTGAGACTTGAAAGATGAGTATGGTCCTGTTGTAGTCTCAGGTTCTTTGTTAGTACCCAGAAGTAACTAAAAATACAGGGGACTCATCCACTCAGCTGTAATAGTTATTTTCCATCCACTTTCATTGTTCATGGAATATGTATCCCATCACTTCTCCCACCTTCCTGGGCTGTTTAAAGCACAGACAACCATAGCCTGCAAAATTAATATGGTATTTTGGCCATAGAGGCCTCCCAGGGAGTGTCTCAAACCATTGTCTGGCAGAATTCTGAAATGAAATATTTAATTTTATTGCCTTGCTGGAAACTGGTAAAGTATTAAAAGGGCTACCAGTGCTCCAGTGAAACACCCAGGTAATGAGTTGATCATTTCACTGTAGGACTTGGTCAGTGCCAAGTATAAAATTGGGACTCAGGTTGCTTAATACATTCTGTACTTGAAGTTGATTTGGGACAAGCCTGTGGAGAAGCAAGGTTGGACTGTGTAAAAATCAAATATTTATGTCAGTGATGGTTCATGTGGAGGGAACTGAACCCAGAACACTGCCCCAGCCCTGGGAGCAGGGAGATAAAGGCTGGGGAGATTTAAACTTGAGAAGAAAGGCTGGAGTGTTGGCTGTAATCAGAGGGAAGTTTGGAAGGCAGCATTGCTGGTTAGGTGGCTGAAGAACCCAGTATTTGAAAGTATTAAATTATCCCTGTTTCAGTGAAAAAATGTGGCTTTTTTAAAGCAACTGACATAAAATTTAAATTCCTATTGCAACAAAGCGTTGCTCTAGTTTCTACCAAGGAGTAGAAATTGTAAATTGTCTGTTTCAGTGTAGACTCATGCACTGTTAAATAAAATGCATATTTATCTTTTTTAGCCTCCTGTCGTGACCAGGTTGTTTTTAAACAGACCCATTTATTGTGTGCTGAAGCTCAGTATTAAAATTGTAAAACTCTGTGCATGAGTAAAAGGATTCTGTGGGGAAAGCTGTAATGATTCAAAGCAAACCCTTCTCTCACTCCTCCAAACAGCAGACAGTGCTGTACTTAGTGGGGCTGTTCCCATCAGTACTTACATATTTGGCTACATTATGTTTCAGAGCAGGTACCTGGGCAGTTTTGAAAGCAGCTTATTTTATTTCTTCAGAGCTGTTGGGGAAATCAAGGGACTATTTAGGATTAAAACCTTCGGTTGAAATAATGGATGAAAATATTTCTGCAACTGACTTTTTATTTTAGATGTCAGACCATGGAATTAAATAATTTTCTGTAGCAGCTCTGTGCTGAGCAACACAAATACAGAATCACTTTCTCATTTCTTTCAAGCCTTGGGTATCATTTCCATTGGCTCCATGGACTGAATTATATGAATTTTAAAAAGCCTCCCAAAAAACAACAACTCCCCCATTTGTTTTTTTTTCATGTTTTAAAGTATATGTTAAAAAAGCCTTCTCTTTGTACATGAGAACTGTAGTACATTGCTCACTGAAAACTTCCTCTCTGGCATAGGATGACTTCCTATTTATATTAAATTTCAGTTGTGCTCCTGAAAGTACATTCAAGACTGTAAATGATTTGGTCTCATAGTTGTTATTTTACAATGAGCTGTTTAAAATGGCTCTGTAATTGACCCTGATGTACAGCTTTCCTGCTAATTGGAAATGCCTTGAATATTTTACTACAGCCTTACCAGTCAGGGAAGGTGAGTGAAAAATGTCTTATCTTAAATTGTTGAGATAAATTTATAAAGCTGCACTGTCATAATAAATTTAACCCTTCAGTTCTGGTGATTCAGGCAATTGATAACAACAGTAGCAGTTTTGATGGAAATAATGATGGTGAATCTCAAGGGTCTGTTAGAGGGGTCTCTGCAAGTATTTTAAGTCTTGTGAATATTGAGTTTGAACAACTTGGAGCAGTTCAGAAGTAGGTTAGAAACCAGAAGTAAGTTAGAAAATCACTTGTGAACTTTGCCATATGTTCTGCCCAGTGGCTTGATAGTTCTAAGATTGTTTTTCAACAGCTTCTCTTTTGTGTTCTGCATCTTTCCCAGAGCTGCCAGACGTGGTGGCTCTGGGCTGGCTGTCGTTCTGCTGCTCTTTGCAGGGCTCTGAAGATGCTTGTGCAGCTTGCCAGACCTCTCAGCACATTGCTCTGAAGCCTTGGCCTGTCCTGCCATATCTGAGAAGCAGCTGCTGCTGTGTGGCTGCAAATAACCCTCGTCAGGACCCCAGGAGAGCAGGGAATCGTTTTGCCTTTTTTGGCCTAGGTCACCGTTTGTCTGAGGCTATTTTCTCTGGCTGCTCAAGGGCATTGTGGCTTAAATTAGTATTCACATGGTATAATGACACATTTGTGGCTGGTTTTTTTGTCCCTTCATATACACATGCTCACAAAAACACATGTGTAACTTTAGAGGCAAAGCTATACAACCTTTGGCTGGTTTTAGTGGTTGGAGTTACTCTGAATTTACAGAAAGTCACATGGTGCAAGTTTTCCTGGTGTTTGAAGTAGCACTTCATTGTCCTCTTCAGGGTTTTGTTCCACAGTTTTCCACTCCAGGGTGTGAGGGCTTGGATGAGCCAAAGCTGTGACACCACTGTGGGGTTTTTCATGATATTATTTCTTAATGTGCATTATTGCTGCTGATTGCATAAGCAGTTCCTGCAGGAATTGCAGCTTATTTTAATTTCACTGCAGGGACACAGATTCCACCTACTGAAAAGATCAGCTGTCTTTAGTTAGCTATTCTCCCTTCTTTATTTCTTTGCATTATTTTATAATAATATAGCTGAGACTTGAATGCTTGCAGTGTTAAATTACATTAGGAGCGTTCAATCATGTGTTAATTAGCAATATTGACATGCAGGATGTCGAACCCCTCCATGTGAATCAGAAATGTGCCTCATTAATGTGCTTTAGCAAGTTAATTTGCATGAAGCCATTTATTTGCAGTAGGCACAAAATGGTAGAGCTTTAGTTTTTCTCTTAAAAACTAGGAAAAGCTGGGTAAGAGGAAGTAGGAAGAGAGAAGATTAATTTTGAGATGTTAGGGATGGTGGAGCTCAACTGACAACTGGATTTATCACTGCCATTTTTAGGAGTGTGGTGGTGTTAACTTTTATTATCTGCTGCTTTTGTGTCTCAGGCACTTGTTAGTGGATGTTTTGTTGTTTGTGGGTTGTTTTATTATTTTCTTTTCTTCAGTTTTGTCTTTTGCAAAGTGGAAATATGCATGACAAGATAAACACAATAGGGATCTGTGAAAATTGTAACTTGGGCTATGGATTGTGGTTATTTAATAGAGCAGCATTAGTGGAAAATAAAGCTACTGTGTGATCTGAGGTTAACTTCCAACTCTGAAACATCTGGCAGGATTCAAAGTATAACATTACCAGAGCATATTTGTAGAAGCACGTTATTCTCACAATTGGTGCCAAAGAAAAGGAAAATACAACTTCTTTTAGTTTTCTAAATAAATAGATGTGGATAATGTGATCTTTGGAGAGCAGAGGACTCACTTTGGGTATAGAGAAAACAACGAAAAGGCTCTGCAGGACCAGTTGTTCTGAAAAGGGAACTTGATTCACCTTAGCTACGGGGTTTGATTGTTTATAAATATGTCTTCAGAAATTGATACCTTGCTCTTGAGAATGTTTTCCCTTTGCTTTCAAGTGGCCATGTGGTTAGAAAAACAATCCAATGATTTACAGCTTCTTTCTTGGAGGTTAGGTAGGGGCAAGTCTAAATTGCCAAAATGTATTGGATAGTCAGAAAATGGGAGTATTGCAGGTCACAAAAGCTGCAATAAGCTGCTGGTGATCTCAGTCATCTGTGCAGTTATTGGAAAGTCATTTTTCTGGCTGATGGAGATAAGGGACACTTGGTCAGTAATCTGAAACAGCAAAATTCTGACTTGGTCTTGTCATTTCTTTGTAGTTGGAGACAAGGTTCCTGCTGATATAAGAATTACTTCTATCAAGTCTACAACTCTAAGGGTAGACCAGTCAATTCTCACAGGTACAGTTTCTTTGACTTTTATGTAATTAGGTGCATAATTGAAAGTGCCTTTTCACCATTTGTTTGCAATGGTCCATTAGAAACAAGCCTGCAGCTATTGAAGTTCTCTGCAGTCAAGTGCAGTAAATTTCTGATCTGATAACTTCTAGAGTGGCTGAATGTGTTGCTTCATCACTGGCTTTGTTTTCCCTTTAGTGGGATGAACATTCTTACTGAGTCTTGTAATGCATTTTTGGTCTTCCCCTTCCCCCAACAGACACAAGCAATTTGGGGGAAACTAAAATAAAAATAAAAAAATGTGAATTTCTCTTCTAGTTGATGGACTCTTCTAGGTTTGAACATCATGTCACCACTGCAATATGAAAGTATGTAAATCTTATTAAATGTCTTCTGCAACAGGAGAGAACAACTCTTTTGCAATGCTGGCAGCTTTTAAGCTGCTGCCACTAAAGACTCAGTGCACTCAAGCCTTATTTGCTCAAATTCTGTGCACACATTCGTGTGTTTTCTGGTACCAGCCCTCAAATACAGGAGCTATTTTTAGAGCCCTTTTCAGATTTGTTGAAAACAAAACAAAGTAGCAGCACTTCTGAATATAGGAAAGAAGCTGGGAATCAACCAAGCATGCTACAACAGTTTTCTTTCAGCTGGAACATGGAGATCTGTCTGCCTGTTTTGGTAGCATAAATTAATGTTAACTAGCTCTGAATTTTAAAACAGTGAAGTATTCATAGGAAGCCTATTTTTCATCCTTGAATCTGTCTTGAAACAGGTTCCAGAGTTTCTCACCACGGATCCTGAATAGCACAAGACTGATCATGCTTTACTTATGTTTAGCATAGGAAAATGGATGCACTCCATGCCTGTAAAGCTGTTGGAATAAGTAGAAATAACCCATCAGAATTCTGTAAAAAGGGACTATTCCTTGCCTTTATTTAAGGAACAGAATTCTTGTTTTAAAGGAAGCCTTTGCTGTTTTCATCCAAGTTGATGCATAAGTCTCCCTGATAAAATAGGGAGATAAAGCTCAACAAAATCCTTTCAAAAGGAGGAAGCTTTGGCTCTCCTGAGCTTACAGAAAGTGGCTGAAGCTGAGAGCACCACCTTGTGAAATCTGTTGGAGCAATGAACATCTGCTTTTAAAGAAAAGGAGCCTTTCTATACCTGTGTGACATGCTTGTAGAAACTGATCCAGAATTTTTGCCAAGAGACAGACATTCAATTTTAAATTTCAACTGAAATCTTCCCTGTTTTACTCAAGCAATTAAATTAAGATCATTTGAGGAAAGAATTTTGACATCCTAAAAACTTCAGGGCTGAAGATAGTAACTTTTTGATTGCCTCAGGACTCCAGATACAAAATGTCCTAAGACTATTATCTTTATTTTAGGTGAGTCTGTGTCTGTTATTAAGCACACGGACCCTGTGCCTGATCCTCGTGCTGTAAATCAAGACAAGAAGAACATGCTCTTTTCTGTAAGTAATTTGTTTTGTGGTTTTCAAAACATTTATAAAATAACACTGAAGCTGATAAAAATGTGCAAAACTTCATGTCTTTCCCCAAAAACTGCATGACTTTGCTATGTTCTTTGTACATACCTCTATGTGTGTCTCCATACACATTGAATTAATGTGTTAAAAATTAGAATTAACTTTTAATAAAAGCTGTCCTCAGGGGGAGATGCTGGATGAAACCAGTCTATATGAGGAAAATTATTTTTGTCCTTCACAAGGAAGTCTTGGAGGGTGGAGCACACTCACTTTTAGTATTTCTGCAGTAATTTCCTAAAGTGATAGTTCTTCAGCATGATAAGAGCCCACACAAATTGTGGTGTTGTGTAGCTAAAATTGAGAATGGTTTTCTGCATAGGAATGAAACAGTTTGTTCAGATTTATTTGGAGGAATGATTAAATATCTTTCAGATAATAAAATAACTTTTTGTGGACAGGCAACTTAATTTTACTTTTCCTTTCCATATTAAATACCTTCACGTGGGGAGCCCCAGAGAACACACCTATTACTCATAGTAAATAGCATTAAATCTGACCAAATAGAGCCTTAATTTAAAAAAGGGAGGTAAAACACCTTCAGTATTCCATGTACTGAAATACATGCTGCTTGCTCAGCAGCTGGGCTTGGCTGTGGAGCTTGTGAGAGATCCATACTGCCTCGTGTGAGCCTGTTCTGGGAGCAGCAATTCCACCCTGGAGTGTTCCCCTACACACACAGGCAGTGTCATCCTCTTCCTCTTTACCCTTTTCCATATCTTGGCTGAGGCACAGTCTGAGCTTGTGTGAGGTGCTTTGGTTCAAGGGATTTTGTGGTGTGTAGTTGTTTGTTTGGTTGTGTTTTTGGCGGTGGTGGGGTTTTTTTGGTGGTCATTTTTGCTTGTTTATTTGTTTTTCAGGTTTGTTTTTTTGTGTTAAATTAAATTTTGTGTTAAATTAAGATAAAACAAGACCAACTTACCCACAGACCCCGTTTGTAGATAAAACTCCCAAGTTTTCCCTTCTCTCCCTTTACCTCAGGGTACGAACATCGCCGCCGGTAAGGCCATGGGGGTGGTTATCGCCACGGGGGTAAACACGGAAATCGGGAAAATCCGCGACGAGATGGTGGCCACGGAGCAGGAGAGAACCCCCCTGCAGCAGAAGCTGGACGAGTTTGGGGAGCAGCTGTCCAAGGTCATCTCCCTGATCTGCATCGCCGTGTGGATCATCAACATCGGCCACTTCAACGACCCCGTGCACGGCGGCTCCTGGATCCGCGGCGCCATTTACTACTTCAAGATCGCCGTGGCGCTGGCGGTGGCCGCCATCCCCGAGGGCCTGCCCGCCGTCATCACCACCTGCCTGGCGCTGGGCACGCGCAGGATGGCCAAGAAGAACGCCATTGTCAGGAGCCTGCCCTCCGTGGAGACCCTGGGCTGCACCTCCGTCATCTGCTCCGACAAGACGGGGACGCTGACCACCAACCAGATGTCCGTGTGCAGGGTACGTCCCCGGGCTGCTCCTGCATCCTCACATGCTCTCAGGAGTTGGGTTTGGTCAAGTTCTTCCTGATCCTGGCTCTTTTGGTTCTCCTGTCATCAAAATCCTGCTTGATTTCCCTAAGATGCTCGGCTCCGCTTTGAGTTTGGTTTTCCGCTGTGTAGTCTTGGAGGCTTTTGTCTCTTTCCTTATTTAGTCACGGGCAAAAATAGCTGTACCCACACTCGTGGAGGAGAAAGTTGTTTGTAAGCAGCTTTCCATTGACCTGTCTGTGAGCCTTGCAGGTTACTGGTGATCCTTGGGTGTGATTTATGCCTTCTTTTAGAAAGTGACACTGTGGAACGGGCTGTAAGTGTCAAACACTTGCCTCTTCAATTGAGAAAGACAACAGTGGTGGAGAAACTCACCATGAGAAAAGGAGATTTACTGCAGTAACTTGGATAGTCAAAGGTGTTTTCACTCCTGAGTGGTTCCACCTTTATGTGGTTGTCTCACCTTCAGTGGCTTTGCTGGTCAGTGGGGATCACTGCAGTGTTTTCAGTGTGCAGCACTGACTAATCCAGCAGCTTGAGGTGCAGCCAACCCTGACACCAGCACTGCCAGGGCCGTGAGCTCTGTGCCTCTCCTGCCTTCCCCCCAGTGCTCTGTCTGGTGTTGGCTAATTTGGGACTTTCATGGTTGGTCACTTAACATAATGCATGCTCAGTTGCCAGTCTGTGCTTCTGTGCTGGGATTTAATGAAGAAAACACTGAATTCTTGTGTTTAATAACTTCAGATGTTCAGCGGCACAGCAACTCCAACATGAAATGTCCAGAGCCTCATTACATTGGGTTAGAATTCCAAATGTGTGCATGTTGAGCACTGCACACCAGTGGTGAAAGTTTGTAAGCCCTAAGCACTTTGTTCCCATGTGATTGATGGCTTTTTCTTCCTAATTGGTGGTTGACTTGTTCTACTTCCTTAAGTATCGTAGTATTTATACCTAAGAGACACAAAGCAGCTGCTCATCAGTATTCCAGAGGAGGTTACTTGCAGTAGAGTTGCATAACTGCCCTAGTCTTTGCAGGGATTTTTTCATCTTGCAGATGCCAAAAGCAGGAGGCTTCCCTGGTTAACTCATCATTTAAGTTGTGTTTATTTAAAAGCTCCAAATGCTCTGCTCCTTATTTAGAGGGCTAAATGTTTTAGATCTTGTCCAGCACAGCTTGGTTCCCTGTTAACTTCTGACAGCTCCAAAAGAACGTGAATTGCAGTTTTAAAAAGTGTAGCAAATTTCTAATACCTGTAAAAATCAGTTTATTTTATTGGGTTGTGTTTTGTGAGGATGCTTGTTTAAAACATAGGGCAGCACAAAGGGGAGAAGAGAACATTGCTAAAATGTGATGGGACAAAATGGCCTGTGCTAACCAGTGGATCAGAAGTTTCATTAGGATAACACCATCAATTAGTGAGAAATTAACTTCTCCAGTGCTACTCCAACAAACCATGAGAGTAAGACAGCTTCAGGCACTGTGGTTTTTATCTCCATCCTCTCACATGTGATTCTGCCTGCAACTCTCCTAGAAAGGAAACAAAGGAAAGATGGAGTTGCAGATCTCTTAGAGGTGCAACTGCATCCTTCAGATTGGTGTCTGAATTTGAAAATGACATTTCACCAGTGCTAGGAGAGCACTTGGGTTGGCTGATTGGTTTAAACTCACCGTGTCCCATGTGCTAAAGTGACTTGTAACTGGGAACCAAGACAGGAAACTCTTTCACTTGAGGCTGCTATTAAGAGAAACTGGCCATAGTCTGGCTCTTGATAAAACTTCACCTCTCAGATCTCAGCTTCTACTTGTAGGTGCTTTTATTTTAATTTTGAGAGAAATTGTCAATGTCCAAGCTGACAGTGCTCAGCTGAGCTGCTTTTGACTGTTTGAAAGCAGAGAATTAACTCATGATTTGTGTTACATGAGAATTAATTTACAGATGTGAAGCTTAGGAAGAGCTTGGATCTAGTGAGGATTATCAGGTGGTGTGGGAATGGTCTCCCCAGCTGAAGTGTGCACAATTCCTGTGGTTCTCAGCTCTGTTTTCCAAAGAGGTCTGTAGGCAGAAGGGCTCTTCCCTATACTTTGTGCTTCAGTGTCTGGAGCTGTTAAACATCTGTGGGATCGAAGTGCCCAGGACCAGGTCTGCTCTGGTTTGTTTATTCACACTGAACTTGCCTCTTGTACCTGCTTGCTTCAGGCCTGTTTAAATCTCTTGCATTAATTATTGTTCAAAGATAGTAACACTTCAAACTCTCTAATTTCAGATGTTTATCCTGGACAGAGTAGAAGGAGACAGCTGCTCTCTGAACGAATTTACTGTAACTGGTTCAACATATGCTCCCATGGGAGAAGTGTAAGTGTTCTGTTCAAGTTAAACATTTGTCTGTTTATGCATTCACTATTACTTCAGTCTAGAAAGGGATGCATGTAATATTCAGTAGTGATTGTTCATAAATGAAAGGTCAGCCAGTGAGAATGCACACTG
Organism: Aegithalos caudatus; assembly: GCA_013389925.1. NCBI lineage: Eukaryota > Metazoa > Chordata > Aves > Passeriformes > Aegithalidae > Aegithalos > Aegithalos caudatus. Next base: position 80,919 of record WEIU01023795.1, on the reverse strand, counting down.
AAGGGCTGGGGGGACACTAATTAACAGGAAAACAAAGATAAATTGTAGAAAAGTAAACCTTCATAAAACTGAATAGAGTCTCCAGTATTGCAATGTTCCTTTGATAATCTAAAAATTAATTAGGGGTAGTGAGGATTTATTTTAGCTAATCTCAGTCCAGTAAGGTTCAATATCTTAGTGCTTCTAAGTGAGGTTTACTTTTTTATTTAAAAACTGGGTAAATCTGAAGAGGTGAGGTGAGCATTTGCTGATCTGTGAGCTCAGTGTTTCCAATTTCCCTGCCTCAGAGAAAGGGGAAGTTGTTTTTTTCTGAGGCATCTTGTGAATGTGTTGGAGCTACCTCTTAAACTGACTGTAAATTCCAGTCCCTGGCCCTCAGTAGTTTATTGGTGCATCTGTAGTTGAGTTTGGTGTGTGTTTGTCCCAGCCTTTGCTATTTGAGCTGCTGTTAAACCCAGTCCTTTAGGAAAGGAATGAGCTTTGGTTTACTTTATCAGCTGCAAGTCTCTCCTAGTGAGGTAAGTGGTTCATCCTGAAAACTTAAGGAATTTTTAGGACTCTGCTTCTTGAAAAAAGCCTCTTTTACTGGGTTGTTACAGTTTATTTTACTTGGTCAGTCCTCCATGTGTTTTATAGTCTTATCAATTCAGTTTTACTTGCAGAGTAGAATTCTGCTGTGGATGAAGTAGAATTTAATTTCAGTAACTGTAAACATCTCAGCCTTGTGCAGTTTCACTCATGTGCCTCTGACTCCTGCAATCTTGCCCATCTCAGTACTGATTATCTCTGTTTTATTTCCATAGCAGTTAAGACCCTGGTGTTCCCAGCAGCTGGAAATCTTAATTCCCCAGTTCTCTTTTTTGTTTCAAAGCTAATTGCTGTCAAAAGCTTAGGAGGCAGCATTTACTTAGACAAGGTGACTCCAGACCTTGCAAAACTCCCAGCTATTGCACTTCAGCTGGGCTCACAGGAGCTCCAGATAAACAAAATAATAAAACAGAGCATGGTGACAGATGTAGGGGATAATGAGACAGACAGCAATGTTTGTAAATGTGCTGTTTTCACTTGCTGAAGCTGAGGGAATGTGAGCAAGTGTGTTAAACTCACTGCATTCAGGGACACAAAGGATTCTGAGAGAGGGAAATTGCCTCAGAAAGGCTCTCACTGGAGCACAGGGAAACAGCTCAGCTCCAGCCCTTAGGGCTGCTTTATTTCTGCATTTATGGACAGCTTTTAAAGCAGTGGCTTTGGAGGGATTTTAAGTAAGGTGGCTGACTTCACCTTGGATTGCAAACTGACACTGAAAGTTTGGGGGCGTTAAGAGGCAGAAAATCCATTGCACTGCCCCAGAGCAGGACCTGCTCCAGATATGAACCATTTCTGACAGGTCTTACTTGGTGCTTCAGACACTCTTGGCTTCCACAGCCTATTCAATTTCATAACCATTAAGTGTTTTTGCACTAAATCAGTAATTTTTCATTTACTGTTAAAATATATGATACCTAACTCTCCCTTAAGATTAATTCAGAATATAAAATCACAACTATTTCTTAATAAAAATCTCCCAAGTTTCATACTGATTTATTTTCCAGGGGAGGTTGTCAAAGTTTGGAGTAATTTTGCCATGTTTCAGCACACTCAGTCTTTACTGCAAACTGAGAACACAAACCCAACAATAATAAAGAACTGCAGCAAAAGCTGGCAGATTGCATCTGACCTTCAAATGAGTTCATCTTGAAAAACCTGAAGCTGTAAGGAAAAAAAAAAATCCTTTATCTAGAACTGATCCCAGCACCTTAGAATCTGCATCTGTTCTTCAGAAACTTTTGATAAGGAACACAAAAACAAAGGTTCTCAAAAACACACACCCTGGTATAACAGCTTATGGGTATTCCAATGTGCTGGTGTTTTTTGAGTTCAGAACAGGTGAAAACAGGAAGTTTTGGGTGGGATAGATGAGGTGACAGCCTGAGAGCTGGACTTTAAAGCCACAGCTTATGGCTGTAGGATTATATGCCAGCTGAAACACTAAAAATGTACTTGTTTCCTTAAGATGCATTTTGTTCTCGTGTTGTTACACAATGCTGGAATTTGTTTGCACTACCACAACTGAACAAAAGCTTACATAATGAGACATGTCATCATCTGTGTTGTGAATTCTTACAGAGTAATGATCCACATCTTTCCACCATCAGACCTTTTTTTCTTTTTTCCCTCCTTCAGAGGTTTAATAAAAGATGTTCTGTGTTAGCTCTGTCTTGCTAATTTTGCTGGGGGTAAAAATAACAGTATTGAACACTGTCTTGGTTCTTTTGTGCTTGCTGTGAAGTATGGGAATGTTCCAGAAAAGGAATCAATTCACTCTTTCCAGGAGTGAAAGCAGAGGAGTTGCTTCTTACTTGTGATGTCAGAGTGGTGCTTTACTTCAGCAAAGTGCACCTTCCCTCTCTCTGAAGCCTTGAGATATTGGTCATTAAGTGTCATCACTACTGGGAAAAAAAATTTCTTTTCTAGTGGAGTCAGTCTTATGAAATGACGTGGTTTTTCATGGCTTTAGGAGGCTGACATAATACACATCAATTGTTAGAAAATTAAAGAGCAAAATGTGTTTTAATGCCTGCCCAGTGCATGCACTCATGCATTGCAGTAAAGCTGCAGAATGTGCAGCAGGAAGGAAGCTGAACTCCTCAGGTATCCAGCAATGTCCCTCTCCTGCTTGCATCTCCCCTCCAAGCCCTGCACATGCTCCAGCAGTGCCTTCCTGTCCCTCACCACTGAGCCCTTCTCCAGGCTGCTGTGTCACTGTCACTGGGGGAAGTGAGGTTTTGTCACCCTGGGAGTGAGGTCATCAGTGATCTTCTCATTCCATCCATGATTCTGATCCAAACCTCAGAACTCCCCTTTATCAATCCTGCTCTTCCCAACAACAACTTCTGTAGTTCCAAGTCCATAACTAATGAGCATTGTACTAAATGGGAATGCAGTAAAGAGGATAAAGAAAATACGAGATGCTGATACTAAATAACTAACTTCAGTCTCCTCCTTTTCTTCCTCTGGAAAGGCATAAAGATGACAAACTCATTAAATGTAGCCAGTATGATGGTCTTGTGGAACTTGCAACAATCTGTGCACTCTGCAATGATTCCTCTTTGGATTACAATGAAGTAAGTTCATATCCTGGAACAGAGGAGAGTGTGGGAATGAGGATAACTGTTCTCATCTGTCTGTGTAATACCTTTCAGTGGTAAATCCCCTTCCTAGTCAAGGGGGGAAGAGTATTTAGGCCCTCTGAAGTATTAATTCTGAGAATTACTCGTTTGTTGAACACTGAGAAAGAACTAAATCCAGCAGCAAGTGTCATCTGTAATTTGGAGATCTCCTGGTGCTGCTTTCTTGCTTTGCCTCACTGCCTTACGGTTGCTACCAAGTCTCAAAATGCCTTAAATGCTTGATGATAAAATACTGACATCTCTCTGCTGCTTTTGAGGGTAAAGGCTTCAAATTCCTACAAATCAAACTCCTCAAAGCTGCTCTTTTAAAACAATTTCACTTGTTTCATGAGCCACATTTGGGCTTGTAAAGCTTCCCCCCCACACACATTGTGACTCTTGAACTTTTGTCTCTGGTAGGTTCCAGGTGAGGTTTAAACTCTTGTGCTTTTGTTTGCTTTGTGTTAACTCAAGGCTAAGGGAGTTTATGAAAAGGTTGGTGAGGCCACAGAGACGGCCCTTACGTGTCTGGTTGAGAAAATGAACGTGTTTGACACAGACCTGAAGGGACTTTCTAGAATCGAGCGCGCCAACGCCTGCAACTCGGTGAGTCCCCTTTTACTGCCTTTCTTTGGGGGCACAGCTCTGTAGTGTGTGTGTCACCTAAATGCATGTTGTGCTTTTTGTTTTAACAAGGTGATAAAACAACTCATGAAGAAAGAATTCACTCTGGAATTCTCAAGAGACAGGAAGTCCATGTCTGTCTATTGTACCCCGAACAAACCGAGCCGCACGTCCATGAGCAAGATGTTTGTTAAGGTCAGTCCCTCACTGGAGAGAGTGGGGTGGTGAAACAGCTGCAAAAATCCTTAAAAATTACTGTGCAACTTAACTGCAGCTTGGAGTGGGAGGAAGGACTCGGTAATTTAAGCAAATGTTGGAATGGAAAGGGGTTTATTAAGCTAAATTACTTCTTCTTTTTGCCTCTGCAGGGTGCTCCTGAAGGTGTGATTGACAGATGTACGCATGTCCGTGTTGGAAATGCTAAAATTCCTTTAACCTCTGGAATTAAGCAGAAAATAATGTCTGTCATTAGAGAATGGGGAACTGGCAGAGACACGCTGCGTTGCCTGGCTCTGGCAACCCATGACAATCCTCCCAAAAAAGAGGAAATGAATCTGGAGGACTCCTCCAATTTCATTAACTATGAGGTAAGATCAGTAGCACTTCTCCCTCTCCCAAACTGCAGAATGGTGACTCCTTCTGTTTGATCATTCCTCAGGAAAATGACATCTGAGAATTTTCTTTCTGGGTGTTTTTGATGTCAGACACGACAGTTCCCCACATGTATGGAGGGAATGCTCAGTCTAAGAAGATACTTTCTGTTTTAGAAGAAACTGTTGATGGCAGTTAGCTTTTTTGGCTAGAAGCACAAGAAGAAATCAGTTAAACAGTCCAAAAATTGCGTTGTGGTTTCAGCTTTTATGGTTTTTCAGTTTGGCATTGCTCAACTGCAAGACATTTTTGGGGATTTTGTGATGGAACATACCTGCTCTGGGAGTCAGATTCACTAACCTTCCCTGCCTCTGTGTTGTCAGCTGCAAGGGCTCAGTCCATGATTATCATCTTAGCTGCTCTGTAATTTTCCAATGAAATCTTTATCTGGTATTTAGGAGGAAAGTAATAACAGTTGCATGAGTTTTTGGCTTGTGCTCTCTCTGCTTCTGGCACTGGGGATAAAAATGAAAGACTCCAATGCTTGCAGGTTGAATTTGCACGGCTGGCAAGTAGATGATGTTTAAACTGATACAATTAATGCATTTGAAGCAAAATTTGGTAAGGCAGGACAAGGATTCATCCCAAATGTCTCAACACAGGTGTAACGTGCAGGCCAAACAATTATTTCACTGCTGCCAGGGGAGAAATCCACAGGATCTTGCACTAAAACTCTCATACCTTGTTTCAGACCAACCTGACCTTTGTGGGCTGCGTGGGAATGCTGGATCCCCCGAGGATTGAGGTAGCCTCATCCATAAAGCTGTGCAGACAGGCTGGCATCAGAGTCATTATGATCACAGGGGACAACAAGGGCACGGCCGTGGCCATTTGCCGCCGCATCGGGATCTTCGTGGAGGACGAGGACGTGTCCACCAAAGCCTTCACGGGCAGGGAGTTCGATGAGCTGTCCCTGGCTGCCCAGAGAGATGCCTGTCACCATGCCCGCTGCTTTGCCAGGGTGGAACCTTCCCACAAATCCAAAATCGTGGAGTTTCTTCAGTCCTTCGATGAGATCACAGCCATGGTAAGTGATGGTTACTTGCTTGGAAAGGCAAATGCTGTTTAAACCCTAATTCAGCCTTCTCAGAGTCATTCCCTGTTGTGGAAAACACTTGATCCATGTTTTCCTGCACTTAGTGAGTTTTAAGGATTCAAAACCACACCCAGTGCACAATTCCTTTCTGGATCTGTATGTTAATGCCCACCTGGTTTGCTGATTCATTCTCAACTCTGAATTCTCATTTTAGACTGGTGACGGTGTCAATGATGCCCCTGCACTGAAGAAAGCAGAAATTGGAATTGCCATGGGTTCTGGTACTGCAGTGGCCAAAACTGCTTCTGAAATGGTTTTAGCAGATGACAATTTCTCCACGATTGTGGCTGCTGTGGAAGAAGGACGTGCCATTTATAACAACATGAAACAGTTCATCCGATACCTGATCTCCTCCAATGTTGGGGAAGTTGTTTGGTAAGTTTAAATTTGTTTTGTCTTTGAGCTAGAGTAAAGGTGATGGAGTCTCCCAGTATTTCTCACTAAAACCAGAGGAGGAGGGTCTCCAGGTAATGGATCTCTGTGGAAGTTGCATGTTTCTGAGCTGTCTTTAGTGAAGAATTGCTTGCCACAAAAGTTGTACATTGTGTTACTTAGAATATTCTAGCTCAGTAGGTAATGCTTTCCAGTTCTTTCTATGATTGGAATAATTCTCTAGAGAAGGAAAACCAAAACCTTAATCAAACAGTACAAGATCTGGAATTTCAGATAACATAGTCCCAGGCATAGCTTAGATGTTTGTTTAACCTCAGGTTCCAGGAACATGTTTTGTGTTCCTCTGGGAGGAGCAGTGGTGACCCATCACCACAGTATGCATTGCTGGTGACAAAATGTAAATATTGATCTCCTCACAGTCCTTACATCAAAGCAGCCTTTTCCCAGAGTGGGATAAAGCACAGCAATTGTCTTGCCTTGTTTCTTGTCAGCTTTCAGGCCGTGTCCTGAGGTGACATCCTTCACATGGCTCTTGCTGCAGCCCCTATTTCTGTTCTATTTATTCACACAGGCTCGGAGCCATGAAAATTACAGGCTCAAAAAAGTTCTGCAGGGACTAGCAGTAATCCAGGGAAATGAAGCTTAGCTATTTGAGCCAAAATGTGTCTTTTAGAAAGTGGTTTGCAAGCCTTTATCCGTGTGAATGTATTTACCTATACACAAGTAGAGTAGAGAAAAAACAACCCTAAAGTCAAAAGTCTTCAATTTTTTGATGTTATCAGAAGAAGACAATGCTTCAAAGCTTACATGCCAGTGGTTAGTCTTTGCTCTTGGATATGTGTTTAGTTTTCTGATTGTGAGTATTCAGCTTGTGATCTTCAGTGGGTAAGAGAGAACAGAAGTGCTGCTGCGGGTTTAGGCTTAAACATTACTGACGTGCACAAGAATAAGCTCATAATTGGTGGGTTTCTTTGTAGTATCTTCTTGACTGCTGCCCTGGGTTTTCCTGAAGCTCTAATTCCTGTTCAGCTGCTGTGGGTAAACCTTGTGACGGATGGTCTCCCTGCCACTGCCCTGGGCTTTAACCCTCCTGACCTTGATATCATGAATAAGCCACCGCGCAACCCCAAAGAGCCCCTGATCAGCGGGTGGCTCTTCTTCCGTTACCTGGCTATTGGATGTAAGTACTAATGGCTTTTTTTTTTCCTTAAATAGACTAAGGCATGAATTACAACCTGTATTTTTTTCAGTACTGGAAGCCTTGAGGCCGAAGTTCAAGGGTGGCAGGCGAGGTCTTGCCTTGCGTACAGCTCACAGCGCTGAGGGAAGTTTTCTTGTCTTGCAGGTTACGTGGGTGCTGCCACAGTGGGTGCTGCTGCTTGGTGGTTTATTGCTGCTGATGGTGGTCCAAAAGTTTCCTTTTACCAGCTGGTATTTGCTCAGTTTAATGTCTTTGGGGGGAGAGGGGAGGTTCCTGCCGCTTTCATACTTGAAATGACTGTACAAACCCGGTAGGTTACGGGAATCGATGTAATTAAACATTTCCAGACTTGTTCCTGTAAAACTTGATCGTGATTAATTAGTCTTGATAGCAAAGCTCAGAGGTGGGATACCTGAGCTTCTAGCAATCTGAAGGACAAATTGTCTTGTAAGTGAAAGCCTAAAGAGGATTTTTCTAAAGCAAGCAAAAGTTTGTAAACACTGGTTTTAGGAGTCTCAGTAGAAACTTTCCTTTCTATAATACTCACTGCTTTTTTCCTAGTTGCCTATTTTACATTTTGAAAGTGAACAAGCTGTGCAAGTGAGTTGCCTGTGTTCTGTTCCAGAGCCATTTTCTGCAGTGCAAGGAGGACAATCCAGACTTCTACGGGGTGGACTGCGTGGTGTTTGAGTCCCCGTACCCCATGACAATGGCTCTCTCTGTGCTTGTCACCATAGAGATGTGCAACGCTCTCAACAGGTTCGTATGTCCCTACAGGAAAGCCAGGCCTCTGCACAGCTTACCCAAAATCCTGCTTTTTGTGCAATTTGATCCTTGCTGAACAGCTCAGCTAATGAAGAGTGAGTCACATTTCCCTTCCGAGTTCTGGTAGTGCAAACAAAATGACTCTTAGATAACATTTGAGATCTCTTATCAGAAGGTGTATTTTTAAGTCTGCCAATTCACTCTGGTATTTTACTAAGCACAAGCAACTGAAATATTTTCCATTATTTTTAATCTAAGCTTAATCAATCAGATTATCCCTACTATGTTGGTATAAAGTGATATCAAGGAGAACTAAAATAAGAATGCTGAAGATATGGAAAATAGTTTTTCCTGCCCTAAGGGAGTGTGAGTTTAGCCAATTAATATTAGATTATAAATGGAAACCACTAAATAGCACAATGTCAAGGGTATTTTTCTTCAAATAGCTTAGAGGTCAGTTAATTTAAAAACAAATAAACTTGAAATACAAGTGCACTGGGGTAGTCCTACATAAAGATACTGCTCTACATCTGCTGCTCTGGATCCCAGCCTCCTCTCCAGCACAGCCTAAATGCAGGTGGAATCAAGAGCCAGCATTAGGAAGGTGCAAGTTCTTGACCCTCTGTCAGTCCTTCAGTGAACTCCACAGAAGTGAGTGCACTTGGGGCCCTGGTAGACTCAGGGGGATTCTCTCCTAGGCTGCCATGTCCATGCTTCCCTTTCCCTCCCACGGAGAGGATTTGGGGGTCACGGTGAGAAGAGCAGTCCAGGTCAGGAACGAGCAGAACACTCGAGACTTTGGGTGTTGAAGGCCTGAGGCTGATGGTGACTGCTTTGCCAAGCTGACACTTCCAGGCCACTTTGAACTTTGAGCATCCAAAGCGTGTCCTGGGCTGTTTCCTGCCCGGGCTCCCTGTGCTGTGCCAGACTGCTCCGTGGTTCTCAGAGCTTCCTGTCGGTGTTAGAGTCACCCATGAGCCGTGTTTCTGTTGCAGCCTGTCAGAAAACCAGTCCCTGATGAGGATGCCCCCGTGGGAGAACATCTGGCTGGTGGGGGCCATTTGCTTGTCCATGTCCCTCCACTTCCTTATCCTTTATGTGGAACCACTGCCAGTAAGTGCTCACTCCTTACCCCCAGCCCTGAACTTGCAGACAGAGCAAAACCTTGTGTGGGGCTCGAGGCCAGGGCTGGAGGGGGAGCTTGGTAACCCCTGGCTTTTCTTTCAGATTATCTTCCAGATCACGCCTCTGAACGTGACGCAGTGGCTGATGGTATTGAAAATCTCCCTCCCTGTCATTCTGCTGGATGAAACACTTAAATATGTGGCCCGTAACTACCTGGAACCTGGTAAAGATGATAGTGTGCGGCCTGCCACCAAACCCTGTGCTCTGTCAGCATGCACCGAAGGAGTTTCCTGGCCGTTTGTGTTCATTACTATGCCCCTGGTTATCTGGCTTTACAGCACAGACACTAACTTTAGTGATATGTTCTGGTCTTGACTGACATGGTGACGAGTTTTACATTCAAAGGAGAAAAAAAAAAAAAAGTTTAACTTAATTTTTTTATTGTTTAGAGCAACTGTCTATTTCTGCTGAATTTTCACATGAACATATTTGCCGGTGATGGAGGTTTCATAATCTAGATTTTGGTTTTTTGCTTTTTCTGACTTCAGTGGGGGCAATATATTCCTCTTTTATACACAGTTAAAGTGTCCATTGACATGTACAGAGAACTAACACTATTTTATGCAAATATTTTTTTGTAGATGAAAAGCATGTACAGTGTTCTGTTCAATAGTCTATTCATCATGTAAAAAAAAAGTAAATTTTTTTTGAGCCAGCGGACACTATCAAACTAAATTGGCAGCAGATTTTAGGGAATGAATGTGTGTCGTCTAAAACTAAAAAAGCATGTAACTGTTTGTCTTCTGCATGATCATCCAAACTTAATTTGTCATAAAGTCAGGTTTTGTTCACAAGCAGAACTTTCTGCACTGGGTAGAGAGTCCTGCTCCCTGGGTCAGGATTTCTTCTCGGTCCCCTCTTCCCTCACTCTCGGTTCTTGACTGTCCTTGTTTACACCACTTTCTGTATGAGGTATGCCTGATGTCGCTCGTGCAGAAATGACCATTCCAGGTGCAGCCTGCTGGGGTTCTTCCATACTCTCCACACACTTAGGGTTGGGGGTTTTTTTTAAGGATTATTTATTTGTCTATTGTATTTTATTGTAACAGACCTTACTTTGCCAGTGTTGCCCATTATGCAGGGATAGGGAGGGCTACTTCTGTCTACTTAAATCTAAAACCTTTTTTACACACACAGTCAAAAGAGGGTTTAAGTTGGGGTTTAATACATTTTTTACACGTCAGAGCCTTTCTTTTTCTTTCTTTTATTTTTTTCCCCTTTAAGATCAAAATTTGCAATGAGACCTGAAAAAATAACTTGCACTGCATAGCTAGAAATTGGATTTCCTACACTTAGGGCACTAATGCTCAGTTGTATACATGGAGTTACTCTGCTGGCCTGGTGTTAGCCTGACTTGAAGTAACAAGCTCGTGTGTGTTTTTTGTAAAATCTGTAAATAGCACATGACCAAATTGAACATATTGTATAGAACTATTTTTATTTTAATGTGGCACTAACCACCTTCATTATTACGGTAAATGTTAAAGCATGTTTTCAAATTCAGTCCTGTATCAACAATGTGTAAGTCATTAACAGTCCTAACTGTGGTGTTTTTCTCCAATGCCTTCCAACTTTCATCGACTAAAGTGAGTATTTTTCTTCCATTTCACCCTGCCAGTGGTAACTTGCTGTAAAATAGCATATGCTGTATACATGTTGAAGAATAAATAGTAATTTCCTTCATTCCCATGCTGTGTTTTGTCAAACTCTGCTGTGCTACATTATTATCACCACTTTAGACTCTTGTTTTGTGGTCTGAAGCTCAAATTGCCGATTCCAAAGGCAAAGCACTTGCTTTTGGTTTAGTGTATTTTAGGGTCTTGTTTTATAGCACCTGGGAGCCTTAGTGCCCCAAGGGCTTACAGCTTTTGGTCTTAAGTTTGAGATAAAATCAGAGAAATCTGTAACTTAAGACCCTGACAGCTGTTACCGTGAATGTTTAGTGTCCAAAACTCTCTGGTACTCGTGGTCAGGTGCTGGTTTGTTCCAAAGCTTTTCCCTGCTCTGAAACAGGGGCCGCCCCTCAGAGCTGAGCACCCTTCCCTGGTCCCTGCAGTGCTCAAAGGGCAGGTGCTGCTCCTGGCAAAACCAGCTCATCATTTGTTATTTGCCATCTGAGAAGGCAAAAGAACAGTCTCAGCTTCACAGGGCAGTCTTTGAAACTTGCCCTGGGGTCACTGTGTCTGTAGAGCAGCAGGTGCTGTTATCTCAGCCTGCTTTAGTAACCACAGTCAAAGAGCTTTGTGATCCCTCTGAGAGGGGCAGGGTAGTTCCAGGCTGTGTTCTCTTGGTGCCAGCTGGAATCCAGCGAGCACACATCATTCTCTAGGTCTGAGCTCTCAAGTGGAGAGATGCTCCCTCAGAAGACAGAGGCTCTATCCAAAATTCCACTGCGTTGTGATGCTTTTTTGTAGAGATTTTGACTTGAGTTGATGCTGAAGTGGCTCAGAGGAGCTGACCTGACGGTGTAGCAGGTGTGTTGCCAAACTGTGAGCTTTGAAATCCTCTCAAATGCCCTTTTTTAGAGTGGAAGAGCCAAACTAAGGTTTTGCATTCCGCAGAACCACTGGCCTTTTGCTGTATCAATAACAAATGAGCAGCGGGAGACTCGTCCCTGTTCCTTGAAACAAAAAATAATAGCTCCTATGATGTAGGATTCTTTGAGATCAAAGTGTGTACCAGTGTGTTATTTGCTGGAAACAAATTAACAGCTTAGTTCTGTGTGCTCCAGAACTATTGACAGACATTTCCAGGGCAGGAGTGCCACTGAATCCTTGAGGATTCTGCTGAACCTCAGAGCACCATGTGGTGGCCTTTCTAAAGCCTCATGTCTGGGTGCCACCATGAATTATTCTGCTTCTTGTACAATCCCATTCCTGTCTTTCATGCCAAGTAATCCTGCTGTACACCCCCTTTTTCCCTCACTTAAGAAGCTGAAGGGGGAAATGACTGTCAATAAGTAGAATTCAGAATATTCCAAATTCAACACCTCTGTTGGATCTGTCAGCGTTGAAGATGGATCTTGCTGCTTGTCATGGATTTCCAGAGATCTGAGAGCTCATTTGTGCCACTGTCTCAGAGGCACTTGGGGTAGGGCCTTGTGTTCCTTGGACTTTGCCTTGAAATCTGGATGAGTGGTGGGCAAATGGAGATTTTTGGGATCCATCCCTACAGGCTCCCGAGTTTGCAGGAACAGTCAGGTTGTACAAGGTGCTCCTACAGAACCCAAGCAATCTTCATCTGCCCTGTTTTTCTTCTGTTTCTCCCAGTCTTGTCCAAGTTTCCCTGCAGAAATGGAGCCATAGGGTTCCCCAAGATCAGCAGCTGTGCTTTCAGGACTTCTGTTTTCCAAGTGCTGTAAATCCCACCCTTGGCTGGTTGGGATTGGCCAAATGTTCAGAGCTACCCTGAGCTTCCTTCTGGGCAGTGAAGCATCCTGCCCTGGAATCACATCCTCGTGATCCTGGGGCTGGAGTGCTGGGTCTGGGCTCAGCCCTGGCAGCTGGGGGAGGCTGCAGGAGGAGCCTTAAGGAGCTGAGGGCTTTTCTGTCATAGAAAGTACAGAACTGTAGTGCAAAGTTTGTAATTCCTCCAGGAAATGTCTGAACTAGTGTTTATCCTTAGCTGTATAGATCCTGCCATCTTTTGGCCTCAGTCTTTTCAGCTGGAGAAGCCAGGAAGGGAGGACTTTTCAGGACAGACTCATTTACCAACATCTCAAAGTCAAAACTGATTTGTTTGGTCCCAGATATTTCCTCTCCAACCTCCCCAGAGCTGGGGTTGAAGAAGGTAACTCCTATTGAACCATGTTAGCCCAGAGAATGTACAAAGAGCAGCCCTTGTTCAAGCAGGACTAACTCAGAACTCCCCAGGCTTGATCTCCCACTCCATTCTTACAAAGTAACTTCATATTTTTTGTTTCTCTTTGCTCCCATCTCACCGAGCTTTTTCATCTCTGCTGTTTTCTGGATTCCTTGGTGCCCTCACACATCACTGCTTATTCTCTACTGTGAGAGGGGTGTGTAAGACCAGGATCAATCCTGTGATTGATGCTGCCTTATGCTGGGAACACCAGGAAGGATATTGGCTTGTGCTGGGAACCCACTGGGGTTTGGAATGAGAGCAGCTCCTCCTGAATGCTGTGTTCTGTAGCAAGGAGGATGCTCAGGCAGCTGCAGTCATGCATTGAATTTTTAGACAGGAGCTTTTGTCTTTGCAGTGCCTTGGGCTCTCTCTGCTTTCACGTGTGAGCAATCCAAAGTGCTGAGCTACACAGCGAGCTGCTCCTGCTTGCTGGCATCCGAGCAATAAAAATAGTTCGTACTTGGTTTCCCAAAAGGTTATTGCAAATCAATGACTATGAAAGAGGCTGCAGAAAAACATTTCTACCGGTCTGTCAAAGTGCTCCGAGGCTTGTGTTGGTAGGGAGGCTGCTGGGGAGGTTCCTGGTGCTGAGTTTTTAATCTGATGATAGAATGCAGTACAGCAGTGGCGGCCCGAGACACAGCTCGAGCCCAGAGCTGATGGTACAGCCCAAGGGGGCTGGATTTGCTGAGATCCAGGGAGGTAAAACCGATCCAGAGTCGTCTGTCTCTTGCACCTGTCTTGTTTACTTTTTTGCACTTCTAACCATTAACTGTTTCCCTAATCTCTGCTAATTACATCCTTAATTGCATTAATATGCATTTTCAAATCTTAGCAGGAGAGCCCAAATTTTAGTGTTGAAGCAGTGTTTGGAAGAGCTTCCCTGGAGCTGTAGGGACTCAGAGCAGTCTCTCCAGACACAAGGCTGACCTTATGCTGTGGTAGGGGTGAAGTACAGCAGGAGCTTTAGGACGTTGTACTCTACCCTTTGCCTACACATTAATCCGTGTAGTTTAATGACTTCTTCAAAGCTTTCCTACTGCTTCCCAGAACAAGCTGCCTGACTTGGAAAAGGGACATTGTTGGGTCACTTTGGGGGCAAGCTTGCCATAATGCCAAAAACAAGTGCGTAGTATGGAACTTGAAAGTAGAAATTCCAAAGGAGTGAGAATTGTCTGGTGCCACTGGTCAGGCAGAGAAAGGCAAAAGCTAATTAAACTTGTCTCGTTTTTCACTGCAGTCTTGAGTAGGAAATGCTGGCTCTGCTGATAATCAAGGGAGCTGAGCCTTAATCCAGAGGATTCTGAGCTTCAAGAACAAAGTAACCTGAGAGTGTCCCTTCAATGACAGAGCAGCCAGTTACCAAACTTAACATTCTTTCTTCTGTCACTGTTGATCTTAGTCTTGCTTGTATAATGATACTTAGCATTCATCCTTTCATTAACTGACGCCTTTTCTTTCTTTCCTTTTCAGCAATACTGGAGTAATCGCTTCCTAAACAATTTTGCAGAAATGTAAGGTTGTTTTGTTGCGTGCATGTGTTTTTAGCAACACATCTACCAAAACTTCTGCATGTATCGTGTAAAGATTCTTTGCTTTCCCTAAAAACAAAACTCATTGTGTTCTCTGTGGAAGAAATGTGTGGTACCATTAGGACTTCATGATACAGATGTACAAACGTGCAATATAGCTTACCAAGCTGGAACTCTCTCCAGAGAAGTTGGCTTTCTGTGCTGCATGGAGAAGAGTTGGGTTATCCTTGAACAAGAATTGCGGAGCTGTCAGCCGATTTCCATATTCCTGTATGTAAAACGTCAGTTTATACAATGTACAATATCAGATAATGCATGCCTTGGGTTGTAGACGGATCTCTCTGTATTGTATCATCCAAACATCCTACTCCAACGGCTTCTGTACAATGCTCTCCTATTTATAAATCCATGGAAACGATTACAGATGAATGTTAAACCGTAAGCCTCCACTTCATAACGTTGGATTTTTTTATCATCTGTGCAAATCAACCTCTTTTGCACTGTAATGTAACTTATTTAAATCTAAGGCAGTAAGACAGATGTTGGTGCAATACAAAATATCGTGATGCATTTATCTAAAAAGCGACGACGACGTAGCCAGTTCCCACAGCTGCATGTGTGACCTTTAGAAGTTGTAAATAAGATCAATTGTCTATTGACATGCTGACAGTAAGGAGCATCACACCTAGTTTCATTTGTATCAGGTAAATAAATTTATTCTACAATACGTACTCGGCGTGTTATTTGATGCACTTTGTTTCCTGCAGGTCCGTGCGTAGGCACTGCAGCGCGCTCTTATTTTAATGCCAGGATGACACTTTTTAGCACCAACACCATTGCAATCTTTCCTCCTAGAACTATGCAGATGCAGCTGCTCCTCGGCAGCACTGACCTCCTCGCTGGTGTGATTTCCTCTGTCCAGGGGCTTGTGTGTGTGTTTAAGGGACACTGTCAAGTACTTTGATCACTCAGTTTTTTTAAAATGCTCCATTGTTTGTAAAATCCCTCTGAGAAACGTAAAATAAACAATTCTTTCCCAACTACATCTTTATAATTTTTTTTTTGTCCTTTTCTGTTTTCTAAATTGCCCCAGCCTAAAGTAGCTCCTGGTCTCTTCCCTTTCCGTAGGCAGAAGGAAGATGAGCCAGATGTGTTTGCTCCAAAGCACACCACGAGCATCCTGATGGGAGTGCTTGGCAGTTTGGGCTCACTCCCTTCCCCAGACCAGAGGCTGTTCTGCCACGAGCTCACAAGGCTGCTGCTGCTGGCCAAGGCTGAAGCACTCTCAGGGTAAAAGCTGGAATTTCCAAGCGTCCTGTAATGCTCTCTCCAAAGCCCAAACACCAGATTTTGTTTGGAATAAGAGACAACTTAGGAATGTGTTTTACATTAAATGTAATGCCTCTTAGCCTCCAGCCCCTGATAGCAGCACCCTGCTGGCAAACAGCGTTATCCAAATGAGGTGACACATCTGAGACCCTTCAAACGCCACAGTGTGAGGTTTAAAAATACAAGGGTCGAATTCCATGATCCGGCAGCTCTGTAGGATGGTGGAGGGTGCGTTAACCCATCGGGCTGAGCTGCTGGCTGCTCCCTACTATGGTAGCGCTGTGCCGGGCGTGCTGAGCTCTGCCGCTCGCCCCGGGGCTGTCAGAGCCCGGCTCCTCTCCCTGATCTCCCCCGCGGCTACTCCCGCAGCCGCGTTTAGAGCCGGGCCTTGGCACACGCGGCCGGGGCTCCCGCTGCAGGGCTCCCCCGGCGTGCTCGGGTGGGAAACCGAGCCCAGAGCTCCCCATCGCTGCCGTACCAACGCTGCAGCCCCGCTGTTCTCCTGCTGCTCGGGTTGCTTGTGGGTGCCAAGCAAAGCTCGGCGGTGACAGAAGTCGAGGTGCGTTCCTGGGCTGCTGCCAGCAAACTCACACCAACTCACACCTTACTTGTTAAACATTTCTTTAAATGATGATCTGCAAGTTCAAGCAGAATGAGTCCCCCAGCTGGAGTACAGCCATGTGAGGAGAACGTGATGCTCAGTGGGTTGCCAAGGTGCTCAGTGCAAGAATATGTGGTAAGAGATGCTGAAATAAAGTTTCATCTTCCCCCTCCTCCTCCTCCTCTTCTCCCTGCAAACCCCCAGCTCTGAAGCACCACATGGATGAGCCCCCTGACAGCACAGAGCAAAGAAACCACTCCCCACAGCTCAAGTTATGAGGCATTATGGACATGTTACATTCAACTCTAAATACAGAGGGCAGGAAATATCCCTATTTTTACCTCGAGGTGAATTTGAGTATGATTAGAGCCCACATCCACCCCCAGGAGAGTGGGTGACAAATGAGAGCTCTGAGCACCTGAAGAGGTCTTGTAAAATATTTCATCCCAATAGCTTACCCACATGGAAGTGCAGAGAAGACTGGACATCAATTTATCAGCTCCAGGATTTTACCCCATTCCCCAAACCATCTCCCTGTTTGCCACATGGCTGTTTTGATGGGATGACAGGGGAGCAAAAGGAATCTGATCTCCAAACTCACAAAGTCCTTGGCCCCTCTGGAAGCTCTTGGAAAGGGAGGCTTGAACAGAGTAAACATCCACTGGGGACCCACACAAAGCAAAGGCCAGTGAGTGAAAACAGAGATTATTCTTTCTATTTTGTTGCTCCATCAAGTGATTGCCATGGACTGGCCAAAAGGCTTTTTTTTTCTTAATATATAAATTGTTACACCGAAGTTCCCCAGGTGAACACTTAATTTTTATCCTGAGTTGTTTGCACCAAAATATCTATATTTTATTATCTATTTCCTCCCCAAACACCAAGTCTTACTTACATCCTTGCCTCCTCTTGGCCAGCTTCCAAAGGACATTTTAACCAGCTAAGGCTATTTAGTTGGAAATCACAGGTTTATACTGAGTTTAAACCCTCCTAAGGTCACTAAATTTAAGACCCATGGGGACTGCAGATCTGAGGTTTTTTAATATATTTGGTTGTGGCATGTTTGTGTAACTTTAAATGACAATGGGAGAGACAGCCTTTGAGATTTCCTTACCACTGAGATCTAAATGAGGGAAATGAGGTTTGCTGAATCAGAAATCCTGCCTGCTTCTGCCCTGGATGGATCAGTTTCCACATCACTGAGCTGCTGAAAAGCAAGGAGGGAAGAATCACCACACAAAGAAGCTTAATGAGGAAGACAGTTACTGAAAGGAGGGGAAAAAAAAAGCCAGTCCTAGTTAATCAAAAATCTCTCTGTAATCAGCAGCAGAAAAAGAAGCACCTTGATTCAGTAGAGAACACTGATATTGGCCAGCAGTCCTCAGTCCCTCCTTTATTTCTGCTTCATAATTCCAGAATTCCTTCAGAATTAGGAACAGTGCCAGCATTGCAGGTGTTATCAGCATGATAGGAGCAAATGCATTTTTTAGGCAATTTCTCACCACGCCATGAACATGTGCTGCTTTTATACCCTGGTAAAAATAAAAAATAAGCCTTTTAGCCCTTACCCAGGTCTATGTAAAGTTTGAAGAAATTCTGTCCCTTTCCCATCACTTCCTGGGAAGTAGGAAAGAATTAAAAGTTAGTAATGGAATATGTGATTGAAATTCAAGGATTTCGGGCACTCTGGCCTTACCCAGCACCTCAGACACACCAACACTTTACAGTACAGCTGGGTGGCAACAGATTTCCTGCCTCATATCCAAACTGTTTCACTTCCATCACTGATCTAACACAGCCTGAACTTCACTTCTTGGCTTTGTGATCTTTTCTTCTTGGGTGCAGAGCATGTGATTGAGGGAGGGAATGAGGTCAGCTGCTTATTAAGGGCTAATTGTTATATTCCCTGCACTAAATGCCTGTAACTGCACTGGAGAGCACCAGACCTCTGCAGAACCAGAGACCACATTCTAAAATTAAAGCAGTAATGAAGGCTCATTAACAGGCAAGCAGAATCCCTCCAGAATTCTGAAGTGAAGGCTAAATATATCTCCCTATACAATCTCAACATGTATGGCACCTCAAAGTTCCACAGACACGGTGCAACTCCTAGCAAAGATCACACACAGCACAACCCCAGCACCTCAGGTTCATCTGCAGACTCTCACAACTTCTCATTTGCAGTAGGGAACCAAGTTCTCAGATAACCAAAGCTGTGAGGATATAAATCACTTTTTGACAGCCATCTCAAGGTGTTCTAAGGTGTGCCTGGACTTGCTTGCTCAAGTTGCACCTAAGGACTCATCTTGAAATACTTTTAGTTTCCTGCCTGTTCTAAAAGCAGAGATATCAGATTATCTACAAACACACTACAGAATGGTTTCAATAGAACTGTGGCTCTCCAGGTTCCTCTTCTATGTAAATACTTCAGAGAAATGTGTGAAGTCAGTGGTTTCCATCTGAAATGAACAACCCATTCAAAGGAATCATGAGAATACAATGGCTGAAAAATACATCACATACCTCATATACTCCTCATCACAATTAAATGCATCCTGTCTTTAGTAACACAAACAACTCCATTTTCATCCACAGCAGAGATCTGGAATACAACTAGAAAGCTAATGCAGCTAGCCAGCTTTCAGCTGCAGAATATGTCTGGTGAATGCTGAGTGTGAGGAGAAAGCAAAGCTTTTTTATACAAAAATAGATGCTTTGAATATGCTTGCACGTTTTTCCTGTTATGAGACACGTGATGAGCTGAAATCCATTCACTGCATCCCACAGCAAAGGCAAAGAGATGAACAGGACCAGGCCTCTCATCTGCCACAAAGTCACTAATGAAATAAAATTCATTATTTTATGAGGGGCACACACATCTGGTTGATGTGCTCACTGGAAGGGCAGCACAGCCCATGCCAATCCAACTGCCATGGCAGCTTTGCTTTGCTGATCTTCCCCTCTCACCTTCCAATAACCATAACTCAGCTGGGTATTTTGGAAACTCTAAAGCCCACAGAATTCCAGAGAGAACAGACAAGCAGCTGGTTTCTTTTCTTAAATGGATGAACTATTGGACTCCACCTCTGTAAGCCATGACATACCAGAACATTTCCAAAACAGACAATAATCTGCCTCTTTTGTTGTGCATTTTTGATACAACATCACAGAGGGATATTTTACCCTTATCTGCCTTTCAGGGAGAAGCTTCTTTTCCATGTCATGTATTTGTAACAAACAGCCTTTTTTTCCTCCAACTGATACTCAAAACTATTTTTTTTTTAGCTTTCTAAATAGTCTGTGTGCTCCAGCATACCTGTGGTAACAAGACAAATACAAAAGGAATTAAACTCTCGATATAAAGATGAAAAAACCACATTTTGGTAAAGACTAAGGAAATCAGAACTGTAAGAAAAATAAGTAATTCCTCTTCCCACACATCAAGCCCACAGAACTGAGACAGTTTCTAGATTACCCAAAGCAGTTCACCCTTGAATTGCTGAGGCTGGGAATTTGTACACGGAGCAATTTTGTTTCAAAAGGTGAGGGGAAAAGACATGAATTCAAAAATTACCTGACAAAACCAGGAAGTATATAAACATGGAAAAAACAGGACAATATGTATATTTGCATATTTGCATAATTTAACATTTCTCCAGCAGTGCAAAGGAAGAGGAATGAATTCTTTTTATAGCATTTTAAATGTCAGTGCTGTACACAGAAAGTAAAGTGCTTTGAGTCATCGCTGCAAAACCTTCCAGGAACATACTGAAATAAAACTAAACTGCATTTTAAAATAAATGCTCATGTACAGACTTTAGGTGATTGAAGGGTTTAGTAAGGGTTGAAGAAATGACTTTAATTCTCCACCACTGCCTCAATTCTGTACACAGAGAAATCAGGCAGCTACAAAAAGTGTCCCCCAAGTCCAAGTTGCCTATTGTCCCAAATTTATGCTGGACAGCACAGGTAATGCCTTAGAAAAAGACAAATTAATTCAACAAACACAGCAAAAGAAAAGTGCTGCTTTCAGCCACACTCCAGTAGCTCCCTCAGACTTCACTGGGAGCAGCTCCCCCAGACTCAAATGGCTGCATACAAATGAGCAAGACCTTTCCCAAAAAGGAGTATAAAGTATATATTTACAACTTGCCCAAGCACATTTAGCCCTGGACAGAACTCAGACATTGTTTTCACCACAAATAACAGGCTCATTACACACCTCAGATTCTGATGGTGATAGTTTTAGCAGGAATTTTTCAAAATGAAAGTTGCAAATAACCTCAGATGCAGTTAGTCCCTTATACTTAATAAATAAGCATCAAGAATCTCCACAGTATTGAGATGCACAGAACTATTCATTGGTTTCAGAGTCTATTAAAAAAACAAACAAAAAAAAAAGTCCTTTGTTACTGAACAAAAATCATAGTTTCTGTTCTTCTGAGAAGAGTGGCCCTAGTGGTGTGTTCAAGTGCCAAAACCAGCAGCTTTTATTGCATCCCAAACCACTGTTCCTGATCTGCCCACTGAGCTGCTTCACTGTCACTGCCTTCCAAGTCCCCCTCTTCTCCACTCCCCTCCATGTCATCCACGTCTTCTTCCTGGGTGGCATCTGTTGGACTTTCCTCTTTTTCCATTTTCTGCAGCCCTTCCAGGGATTTCTGATCGTTTGGATCCAAACTGAAGAAAGGAAGAAATATAAAGCATTGACTTGAAACGGTTTTTTTTTTTTCTCTTTATGGCCTCAGTGTAAAGAGTAACAATAAAATCTCATCCTGTTGTCTACACTTCCTGTTTAACATCATCAGGAAGCTTATTTTAGGTGATGATGCAACTTCCCCTTGAGCTGCTGTAAAACTGAGTCTTAAATCTCTTTATAAAACACTTCTGATCCCCAAGAATGCATTTATCTAAACATCCCACTCTCCCAGAAAACTTAGTCACCTCTCCCAACAATACTAATTATAAAGTAACATGAAAGCAGTACAAATTTAAATGACTCTGACTAAATATAATCTATGCAGGCAAAAACCAGCTGACCCATTTAAGCTATGCGAGTTAGCAGCGGACATAATGTGCTGGATTTAAGGCCAATTGAAGATGTTGCAATCAAAACATGGGAATATTTAACAAAGTAACACCCTGAAATAGCATTTAGATTATGTTAAGTTGAATCATACTGTTTAAATTTATAGAACAGCTCATTTTCATATGCACTTTCTAGAGTAAAGGAATGGATCCTGAAGCCTGACTGTAAAATAATTAATAACTATAAATAATTCCATGCATTAATCCTTTTGTTAGTCAAGGAATCACGAGCCTAGTGACATATTTAGCATTAATACAGTCCCTACATTTTGCACTTCTCAGCTCCAAGTCTTAAGACCAACCAATTCATGAACAGGGTCCATTTGTGTGCTTTTGTTTAAGGGAGAATGATACAAAGCCACCTCTGATCCTAATCAATTAGTAGCTCATCAGTGGAACTGATTATTGGTTTTTATGAAGCCCCTGCAGCCCCAGGGTGTGCTGTACCTCAGGGCTATGCTGTACTGGTCCATGGCTTCCTGGTACTCGTTGACAGCCACCAGGAAATCCCCCAGGATGCGGTGCAGGATGCAGTCACTCTGGTTGGCCAGGGCATTCCTCAGCAAGGCAATCCCATCTTCATACTTCTGCTCTCTACCTGTTCACAGGCAAAACTGCTGTTTGAATCAAGAACTGAGACAAATCTATAAAAACTCAGTGTTCACAATCCTCCCAACACAAGGCTATTTGTGCTTCTAGACCTGTCTGCAGGCAGGACAGCAGTGCTCTACTTCTTGCAAGATTAACTCTAAACCATGACTTTTTGTTGCAATAGCTCTTACATTCACAATCACATCTACTTTGAAGTAAAAACATTTTGTTTGTAATTGCTTTAAGTATAATACCAGCTGCTGGATGAAATTAATTCCTGTGATTTTTTTTTCCTTCAGGATAGAACTGATGAACCCCTGGACTGTATCATCACTGTTACATCCTTCACATCGATGTGGCTCCACAACACCCTGCCACGTACAAGGTTCTCTTTAAACAAACCAACACGGGGGGGAAAAAGGAACTTACTGAGAAGTTCTGCTTTCTTTACCACAGCTTTAACATAGTCAGGTTTCTGTGTGAGAGCTTTATCCAGCAAGGTTTTTGCCTTTTCCTGCGTGACTGGGTCCTCCAGGCAGACTGTGGCCAGCAGGGTGAGGGTCTGTGCGTTTGCCCCCAGGGTTTTGTAGACGTTGTTTGCCATCACCATGGCTTCACGGATGCTGTTGGATGCCAGGTAACACTCGATGAGACCTGGTGATGTCAGATGGAAACACTTCAGGGTTTGAGTCAGCACCACAGGCACTCAACCTCCACGATTATTTGCACTTAGTGGCACTCAGGTGCTGAACAGCTGACACTCCAATAAGCAAATACAGATTGCAATTGAGAAAGTGAATCTGTGCGTGTCAGCAGACTCGTTCTACAGATAATTGACTTGATGTTTATTAATGGTCAGGCACTGAAAAAAAAAACCCAACCTTAAGTACACCTAATCTAATGCTTCTGTCCAATTCCAATACTGAGAGAATTAATATTTCACCTGGACTCTTCACTACTTGAAGCTGCTGTTGAGATCAACAAGCCTTAAATACTTAAACAAATATGACAAAACAAAGCTCCCAACAGAACTAACCATCAGTTAATGTCATCATCTGAAATTGAGCTGCTCAAAACACCTAAGTTTGTTTACATTCAGATTAAACAAAACAAAACCCAAGAAAAGCCCATTTTGAAAACCATTCTTACAAATCCACGCCTTCTCTCGCATCCCTCGCCTGATCACATCACAGGTTTGGGGGTAATAATGATTTACTAGAAAGCCAACAGAGGAAAGAACTGCTGTCCATTCCCTTGCCTCATCATCAGCATAACAGCAACCCTCACAGAGTGTGAGAATTTCCTTGTCAGGAGCCCCTANTGCTGTCCATTCCCTTGCCTCATCATCAGCGTGACAGCAACCCTCACAGAGTGTGAGAATTTCCTTTTCAGGAGCCCCTGATCAGGGATTTTCCCCTCACAAAGTCCTGAACCAGGGTTGAAAGATGAACGGAACTTGCAGTTTCGGTCTTTAGAGACGTTCATTCAATTTCTTATCTCAAGGTCTGCACGCCGCTGGCACCTGGCTTAACGTGCTGACAAACACACTGGCAAGAACCCAGCCAGAGAATTCCAAGCTCTTTTAAAGGTTTCCAGTCCAATTAACTCTTAAAATGTACAATATTTACAGTTTTGTGCCAATAATCGCTACCTGTTCTAAACACACAATTCTACCAATGTCTCTGTGCCACCATCACAGCAGAAAATGGAGAAGGAGGAGAAGGAGGAGAAGGAGAAGAAGAAGAAGGAGAAGAAGGAGAAGAGGCACCACCCAGAATCCTCCATCTTGCCCTCATCCATCTCCACATTAAAAACCCAAAACTACAAATATCTCAAACCTCCATTACTTTTAATTCATCCCTAAGTGCCGCAAGTTTTTCCCACGCGCTAAGACCAAAGGCAACGCTTTGCTGGTGTCCCAGCCAGGCTGTCAGACCCCCCAGGGCAGCTCCAGAGGGCTTTTCCCCGTGCCCTGGACTGCCAGGGCAGGCAGGGAGGCTCACCCTCGTAGCAGTCCAGGCGGCAGGGCGCCAGGCGGATGGCCTCTCGGAAGTGGATGATGGCCTCCTGCACCCGGCCCATGTTGCGCAGCGCCGCTCCCTTCAGCAGCAGGGCCTGGACGCTGTTGCTGTTCAGCTGGATGGCTTTGGCTCCTAAGTATAAGGCACGGGAGTATCTTTTGCTGTAGAAACTGTGACACCTACAGATAAAGGAGAGGGATTGTAAATAGGAGCTGCCTGCGGTGCTTTGTGTGTGTAGTCGTGGGGGTTTTTGAGCTTCTTGCGTTTGAAGTTAAGGAAAAAAGTGTCTTCAGAAATTTTTAAAAAAATTCAGTATAAATATGAAACTGTTACTATTTAATATATTGTTATTTCAGGGGTGTGTAACTGTAATAGATTTAACATACAGAAAATGAACACGATAGATATTTACAGAGAACTAGTATAAATTACCCAAGAACAGAACAAACAGGAAAGAAAAGTTCACCTTCTGCACAAAACAAGCTGAACCCACTGTGTCAGGTGTAACCCACCACATTCTGAAACAGAGAGCTGAGGAGAAAAAAGGAAAGAAAACTCACCCAGACACCACCCAGGGCTCTGCATGTTGGTCAGAAATATTGAAGAGCCGGCAGCCCAAGTTCTCCACATCCTCCAGCCGACCCTCACGTGCCAATAAATAACCATAAACATCCATTCCTGAGGAGACAAGGTGGAGGATCAATCCTCAACAAATGGGAAGTTCATTCACAAGGAAAAAAAGCCACAAAACCCACAAACATCTACTTTAAATGGTGCCATTACTTGGAAGGGTTCAAGACATGCAGCTTCTGAATATCAATTCTGAATTGAAAGATGGGTAAACAATATACAATATTCACTGCATGTAGCTGTTACTCTTCAGGTCAACTTTCTCAATCTTAGGATTTACTCACCTTTTATTAGGTAAGGATCCAGCATTTGTGCTTGTTCAAATTTTAGGATAGAGTTTTTGTTATCTCCAGCTCTGAAGTACAGGTCTGCCAAGCTCCCCAGCAAGTCCACGTTGTCCCTCAGAAATGACTTCTTCTCTAAAGAGCTTAATGGGAAAAAAATGACCCTTATTTATAAATAACACTTTGAATATCATTATATGTAAGAATTTATGTATGATTTGATTGCACCACGCTCTTTCCACTCTTACCAAATGGTGTTTATTGCTCTGGTGTTGTCCCCAGTATGCACAAAGGCATATGCCTTGATCCACACAGAGAGCCAGTCCAAGTTGGGAATGCTCTGGATTATGTTGATGGTCATGGAGGCCACTTCTGCTCCCTTCACCGACAGGGAGAGCAAGCCTGTTCAGAGGGGTTCACACATCAATCTCAGCCACCCAAAACTGCTTTTGATACAAACTGTCTGAGGAGCAGGAACTCCATCTTGACAAGCACAAGCTGCTGGTTACAGGGCTTGTTACAATTTCCATAAGGTGGCTGTGACATGCAAATACACCACAGGCACAGAATTGTAATTAAACTTGTAACACTGAACTCTGCAGAGCTCACAGAGTGCAGGCACCCACCTAGGATGGCATCCAGGGCCAGGGGGCACTGCCTGAGCACCTCCTTGTAGCTGGTCACCGAGGAGCGCTCCTGGCCTGCCTTCTTGTAGAGATTTGCCAGCATCATATTGATCTGGAGACAACAGAAACGTGGGGGCAGCCGAGTGGGAGGGAGGAGAAAGGATCATTAAGAAAGGTCACAACTCTGTCTTCAAGCCTGCCTGCCTCTGTTCTGGGCAGAGAAGACAAAATAATCTGCATTTCT
This sequence comes from Aegithalos caudatus, assembly GCA_013389925.1. Lineage (NCBI taxonomy): Eukaryota > Metazoa > Chordata > Aves > Passeriformes > Aegithalidae > Aegithalos > Aegithalos caudatus. Next base: position 54,985 of record WEIU01023795.1, on the reverse strand, counting down.
GAGAACAATCTAAGGTGCCAGAGAGTACAAAATGAAACAGTGGCTTCTTTCTGAGTACAGAAATAAAATCTATATTCTTTTGTACGTGCACGGTGCACCTTGAAATCAAAAGATGGGCAAGTGCTCGTACATGATGTCAAGAAGGAGCTGGATATCCATTAATCAGTCCCTTCCAGGGATCTCTCTGTATCCATGGAAGTGTTTAAATTAGCTTAGCAAGGCAGAGAAAGTTCCCATTCAGCTTCTGAATGAAGCCACGATTGACCAAGGAACAGGAATTATCTGAGCTCCTCACAACACAAGTAGCTGGTTTCTGCTGCAGCACTTTCATTTACTGGTCTACATTGGCAAAAAGTTTGCTTTTTTTCAATCTTTTCTTCCTTTTCTGTTCTGCAAGTTGGTCAGAACACTCTGACATTAACTGGAGTTTAAGCCATGTACACTTTTAGGACAATTTAACATGAAACACAGTTGACTGATCTGATGTTTTAATCTTTTAAGCCCTTCTGAGTAACAGAGCCAGCGAGCAAAGACTCCACAGATTTGGCACTGCAGACCACAAAGGGATCTAAATATTTAACATTATCTAAACTGTTGTTGAAAAGGATTAAAAGATTTTACAAGATGGAGCACTAGCAAACCTTCTACTTGCCAAAGTCTCCAGCCTTTCAAGGATTTGGCATTGTTCCAACCATACAAGAAGTTAATAAAGATGCACAAAACATTTCACTCTTTTCATTTTTTTTCTTTAAATTCTTTCTAACAGAGGAAAGACAAATTTGGTATGATTTTAAAGAAAAGGGTCCAGTTAAGCTAATTTAAAATTAGGAAATGCTACTGAACAATATTTAACCAAAAAGTCATAATGCCATTAAACCTATATACCACATTCTGCCCTAGAGATACACTGACCAAGAACCTGTGATAAAAACCTGCCAGAACTCACCTTTGGAGTTCTCTGCCTGGAAGGAATCCCATCAAGAATAGCAATGGCATCTTTATCTTGCTTCAGCATTGTGTAACACTCTGCCATTTTGTATTTCACTTCAATTTCTGATGGTAAACACTGAAACAAAAAAGGAAGATTTAAATACGATGTTGCTTTAATCAGGTATGAAACTTTTAATAAGGTTCCCTCATAAATATTTATAATGTGCTGAAAAATATCTGGTGCATGTAAGTTAACAATGCAACCCACAGCTAATTCATACTGTTCCTGTCTTGAAATTAAAAGTATGAAGTGCACATACAGAAAAATTACATGTTGGACACCATTTTAAGTTTTGCATTAGAAAACACCACAGATAGTATCAAACTAATTAGCCTTAAATGTCAGGTTTATTTGACATGATAAATGCACAATCTAAGGTTTTTAACAGACATGTAAAGGTGGGTGATGCTCAGGGATGTGATAAGTGATGGACTTGGCAGGGATTCAGTCTTAAGGCTCTTTCCCAGCCTCAGTGACTCTGTGAACATTGAGTCAGCAACATTAATTGGAATGTGATCACTTGATGCAGCACATTCATCATCAATTCTTAAATACCTGGCTTTGGGGTGTTGATGCAGCATTCCCAGTAGAAGGTCTGACTTTGGAGGTTTTACTTAAGGATTTTTTCTGCTGTAAGGCCATTATGTACTTGTTGACAGCATTCCTGTATTCCTTGTCGTGGAAGAGGGAGTCTGCATGATAGACAAAGAGCTGGTACTTCTGAGAGGGAGAAAACATTTCCCTAAAAGAAATGCAGGCAGAAAGGCTGAGATCAGATGGCTGCACAAGAACCAAAATCTTACAAATCCAAAGTTTTTGTAGCTTTGGTTGGCCTGGCTTCATCTTGCAACTGCTGCAGCTTCTTTAATGCACTGGGAGGATCACTGAGTGACAGCACTGACTCCTCACACAGGGGTTATCTCACCAATTTCTTTTATCTGTGAACAAACAAAGCCAACAGCCACTTCTGACACCTCAGCAACAACAGCAGCTCAGTGTTTGGCTGCTTGGCCACTGCCCCCATCCTTTCCATAACAAGGCACAGGCTGTCAGTGTCCATTACCCTGCATCAACTTTCTCCCAGGATCTATCCACCTTTAATCAGGTAAGGATCCAGCATTTTGCCCATTCAGATTTCAGAACAGAGTTTTGTTTGAATGGACTCAAGTTTAAAAGGCAACCCAGCTCTTTGTACAGCTGTTCTGGCCCTAATGCCTATTCCCACATTATACAGACCCCCTTTATAACACTCTTAGTATGTGTGCAGACCCAACTGTGGCCTTCCAGGACTTGAAGGGAGCCAACAAAAACCATGGACAGACAATTTACAAGGGCCTGGAGTGACAGGACAAGGGGAAATGGCTTCACATTGACAGAGGGCAGGTTTAGATTGGACATTAGGAAAAATTCTTCCTCGTGAGGGTGGGGAGGCCCCAGCACAGGGTGCCCAGAGAAGCTGTGAATGGCTGGAAGTGTCCAAGACCAGGCTGGACGGGGCTGGGAGCAAGCTGGGATAGTGGAAGGCGTCCCTGTCCACGGCAGGAGGGGTGAAACAAAACAATCCTCAAAATCCCTTCGGTGATTCAATGATTCTCTGCCAGGGCACCCCAAAGGGACGCTGATGCTGCTACCTGAACAGAGGTGGGCTCCATCCTCGGCAGGGCCAGGGCAGAGGATGGGACAGGGACAGGGACAGGGACAGGGACAGGGACAGGAACAGGGACAGGG
>WEIU01023795.1:18502-33890 GCA_013389925.1 Aegithalos caudatus | reverse complement strand
AGCCGGGCGGGACAGCGGGAAACCCTGCAGGCCTGCCCGGAGAACGGTGGCCGCTCCCCGGAGGTGGTACCTCAGAGCCCCGCCTCGGGCCTGCGGGAGGCCGCAGCGCCGCCCCCGTCCCGGCCGCCTCAAACGCCGCTTGTGCTCTCCCTCAGGGTCGGCGGGTGAGGGGCGTGCTCAGCGACGGAGCCTCCATGCGGAACGTGACATCCTTGAAGCGTTCCCTGTTCCGCTAATGCCTGGCAGAGCTCTGTCCCCCAGTCCCCTATGAGTTCATCACTGCTGCCTTCTGCTTCGCTCCAGGTAAAACATGAAAGTGCCCTGAACAATGAGCTCTATTTTCGGTAGGAGGGTACTCGCTGTGCTGCTGGCGGTTTGAGTCACGGACCGCAGGTGCTACCGCCTTGTTCTGCGAAGGGCTTCAGTCGAGGGCCACAGGTGGTACCGCGAGCATAAGGGACTTCTTGGAATGGTCTCTATTTATAATATAAACATAGCTCAACTAAAAATAAACCCCTCGAGTTTATTATGAGAGAATTTGTCGCTTCCTTGTGTTGAAATGCATTCCATGTCTCACCTTTTGTAGGCATTTAGCCCCAGTCACAAGAACAGCATCATCAGGAGGCAGAGACAGGAACTCAAGCTTTTAATTGCAGAACTGAAGGATCGTGACAGGGAGCTCAATGACATGGTGGCAGTGCATGAGAGGCACATCCAGGCCTGGGAAGATGATCGACAAAAAATACTGACATTAGCAGAACGATGCAGCTTATTAACTAGTAAGTGTTGTGATGTAAAGAACGAGATCTTGGTCTTACAAGGATATTCAGCTGTTTCAGCCCCTGTTGAAACAGTTTTGCATCATATAAGGAACCATTTCTTACCCTTCAGCCTCAAATTGTATTGTTTTTCTCTGAGATGTAAACTTCCACACTGGTGCTGAAGTGACGTGATCTTGAAGGGGGTGTGATGATCAGACAACTCTTTCTCATCTGAATGTGTAAATTGCTTCTGTGAATTCTTTAAAAAAATAATCTGATTAAATAAAGGTAGGGGAAAAAAAAATTACAACCTGCTGGTGAGTTATAGAGCTCTTTGCCCTGAGGTTCTGCTGCACGGCTCTGAACAAACACAAACCACCCAGCAAAACACCTGGTGGCTCTGAACAGTCTCAGTGCAGAGCTCACCACACAGTTCCTGTTCCATCTGACCTGGGTAGCCAGGGAAATCCTCCTTCAAAATGTGCAACATAAGCATCCAGGTCTGAATCGTGTGATTTTAAAACATGGGGTTAAATTATTTCTGAGATTTAAGAAATTTCATTACAGCCTCTGAGCTGTTTTCTCACATATAACTCTCTCCTTCCTTTTCAGGTGAGCTGAACGAGAGAAATGCAGTCATAAAATCACTGACCAAAAAGTTAAGGGTTTTAGAAACCCAGCATAATGACAGTAAGACAACTCTTGAAAACACACAACAGAAGTTTAAAGAGCTCGCTCAAAAAGTGGCAGATTCATCTCTTCACTGCCAGGCTCTGGAGGTAGGGATTGAGTAATGGTAGGGATTTTCCTAATGGGAAAAAATAATAACTTTGAATCACTGAAGTAATAGCTGACTCTTCTTTCTGTTTACTAGGAGAAAAATCAGAGTCTCCACTGCTCCATTTTAGAACTGTCTGCTAAAACAAGCCAGCTCCAAGCAAGGGAACAGGAGCTTCTCACTATGCTTCAGCTGAAGGTAACATCTGTAACATCTGTCAGCTTGTGGGCACTAAATGTGGTCAAAGTGCTGTTGGTGACTGCCACAAGGCTTCTGATCTCACTCATGGTTAATTCTTTGGCTTGTTTGAGAAGGGAAAAGCAGTCAGCAATAAACTGGTTTATCTTCATAAACAAGCTTATTTCCAAGATTTAATTTTGCAGTTTTTTTCCTCAAAAGCTCAGAAGGAAGCCTCTGTATCACTTTACCTACTGCAGAAGGGTGTACTGTTGTTTTGTCAAAACCCATCTATGATAATAAAAAATAAGAATTTACTGTGTTTCCTATTTCAGGACAAGGCCTTAATTGAAACAACTGATCAGATTAGTGAGGTTACATCTAAATTTAAAACACTGGAGAGTGCATTGCATGCAGCAAAGTTGGAGGAATTCAGTCGCAACAGAGAGCAGCAAGACCTCAAGCTGACACTGAACGATGTCATGGTTCAAGTAAATAAGATGAAAGGTAAATGGCTCTGCTGGGGACCTCATTTAGTGTAGGCCAGCAGGATTCCTTTTCACTCTGGGAAATGCTACATTCTGTTTTACAGATATCCTCTCTGAAAAGATGAAAGAAAGCAGCAATCACCAGGAAGAAATCAGTCACCTGAAACAAGAAAATGGCTGCTTGAGGAGTGAGCTGATCCTGGCAGGTGAGGGTGGGCACTTGGCCTTTCATGCCTTGGCTTTCAAGGGCTCAGACACTTCTGGGCAGCAATTCACTGGTATCTGTGAAGGAGGCAGCTTGTTTCCTGCCTTCCTCACAGTTTAATAAAAGTATATCCCTTGTGTGCCATTCTTCCATGGAACCAATATCTGGGGCTTCTGCAGGGACACTTTATAAAACCTTGTGAAAGCACAAAGTTCACCAAAGTGATTACATGGGGAGGAATAAATGACTCTGCTGAAAATGTTGAGACTTTCTCTTCTCTGTTGCTTTCTTTAGGTAGTGGGTTTGGTTTAGGCTGCTTTAAGGTGCAGGCCTTGGTAAACTGCATCTTGCTCTCTATAATACCTTTGGCTTTGTGTGGGAGAACATCTGGTGCTGCAGTGGATAGGAAAGGTCACTGCAATATTCTTGGGGACAGCCACAGAGACCTTGGAAGATTAGGTGGCCAAAGGTGTCCTCTGCTGTGAGATAATTTCCTTGCCTATCATTTTTAGTCTGCTATTACCTTTGCCAGATATTCGTGCCATGTCTCATTATTTTAAAACCAATAGAGCTGGAAATTGTTTCGTTGCACTTCCCTCTACATGAATTAGAATTAATTAACTGAATTTCCTTTATGCTTTCCTCTTTTTTTTTTCCCCTTTTCTCTTTTCCTTCTGAAAACATTAAATAAATCAGTCAGTGAAGCACATTATTGCTGCTAATAAAATGATAGCAGGTGATGAGGAAAAGTCCAGGGAAAATACTTGATTTTCTTTTTCTTGAGGGCTTTGTGCCCTTTTTATCTGGAAGAGAAACAGGTCCCATTGATCTGAAGAAAATGCTTTTGTTTTGTTTCGGTACCACCTTTTACTGCTACAGACACAGCAATGCATTTGCTTTGTGTCTATTCACCTGAAGTAATAAAATTAATTATCATCTTTTGAAACAGTGGAGGAAGCACAGAGGAAGGATCAACTCTATCAGTTTACCAAATCTAAGCAAGTGAGGATTGAAAAGGAATTGTCCAGTTTGCGACAGGTACAGCCCTGATTGTGTTTCTGCTCTGAGGTTTGAGGAGCACTTTCAGTAACATCAGACCTTTGTGGAACAGGGTAGAAAAGTTAGATCTAGATATTATTGGTTAAGGAAAAAAAAAATCTGTTTGTGCCTTGCTGGGATCCCAGCAAGTAGAATGTTGATTTATTTCATTTGGGGTTAAACTGAAAAGCCCGTGGTGCTTCCAGGCTTGGGAAGTCACATGAAGGGAAGCAGGATTGGGATTACACACCTGCCCAAGGTGACCTGAGCAGAGCAAGGGACACAATGTCCTGGCAGATCTGTTTTTCACAACTTAAACCCTGTCTGTTCACCTGCTCTCAGCTGAGGTTCTCAACACATGTTCTATTTTTAAATTGCAAATAATTGAAAGCCAAATCCCATGATTATCATCCATGTCCTGTAATTCTGTAGCTGTGAACAGCCTAATAACAACATGTATTAAATATCAGGTAACAGTAATGATATTTCATTTATTGTTCAGTGTGATTCCATCTTAGAAGAATATTCTAATCTTCTAATGGAAATCCTGTTTATTGCTACAAAATCTTATTTTCCTAAATACATGCAGAGATGTCCTCTTAGATTTGGAGCTCTTTGTCTGTAGTTTGACCACAGGCATTGGTTTATAAAAACATTTTGAGGGTGCTTTTGGAAGACAAGCACTGTGGTACTACCTGATGATGATGTTCCTGCAGCCAGACATTCCCTAATGCCCCTCACTGCCTCTGACAGGTCTGTGTGAAACAGCAGCGGGACTTGCACTTCCTTCATATCAACCTGGATAGCTCTGATGACTTCAGGCAAAGGCATGAAAAGGCAGCAAATGGAAGGAGGTAAAGACATTTTCAATTTTTATTTTTTTTTTCTTAAATAGTTTGTCCTCAAAGAGAGGCTTCACTGTTCAGCCCCAACTAACATCCTAACAGGGGGTGTGTGCTGGGTCAGGATGGCTTTGCTGGACTCGACCACAAGCAGCCAGTGAAGCTGTCAAGTACCTTGTGTTTTATTTGATGAGGAGGGACCATGAGCATCAGTCACAGACCAGGGGTTGTAGCAGGCCAGACAGCTCATGGTGTTTTTAGAAAGTGAACTATTCTGGTGGTAAGAATGTTAATCTGGCTCCCTACTACTTTTGTTTAAAATGCAAAGTTTATTTTAGGAAGAAAACTTAAGAGAATCGGTGCACACCCTGGAGGTTCAGCTAGAATCACCATGCTGTGTAAAACATGAGGGAACTCTCAGACTGATTTTGAAAAATAACAGCCAAATCTTCTGGGCAGATTTTCCGTGGGGTTTTGGCAGGATACAGCTCTCTGGTAGTGTGTGAGCTGCTGCAGAACCGTGGCAGCAGCCTGTGTTCTGTAGAGCTTTAGGAGTGCACTGGGGGATGCTCTTTACCTGCAGTGTTTCTGACTTGTTTTTGTCGTGCTGTTGTAGCAGAGGGGCCACATTCTCTGCCTCTGAAAGCCCCAGCGAGACAGACAAGGGTAGGACTGAGGGCAGCCACAGGATGTGCGAGGAGTGTGGAACTGCACCAGTTCCAGCAAGTAGGGTAAAACCCAGCCCTGAGATGTGTGAAGTAGATAATAGCCAGTTACTGAATGCTTCAGACTTGGAGGAAACTACCTCAACGCCCTTAAACCAGAGTCAAAAAGTTGTGAAAGGCTTGGCCGTCCCTGCGGAAGAAGGAGAAAAGCAGGATGTTGCATCAAGCTTTGATGAGCTAGACAGTGAAAAATCTCGTGAGGCAAACAACACGAGGCCATTGAGGAGCAGGGAAATTGGAGAGAAAGGAGTGAAAAGCAGAAATGGAAACACCTTAGAGGCGTCTTTGCCTTCGTATGATCACTGGCGTAAGATCAAATCTTGTGTAGCTCTGCAAAGCACCATGATCCAGAAAAACATCACGTCTGACAAAACTGATAATGGAAAGAAAACCTGGGAGGAGAGATCTGACACTGAGTCTGGCCAAAAAAGCAAAGAGACTCCTGTGACTTGCAAGTCTGAATCTGATTCCTCTGTTAATAACTCCGGCGTAAATAAACGGTGGAAGCCACTATCAGATCTGGAATGGCTGGAGATTTTCAAACCCATAAAGAGAGATAGAAATGGGTGCCGTGGAAAAGATTACAGCTGTTTGAAGACTGCACAAGAGATGAAATGTACTTCTCAAAAAAGATTCTGAGTTTGCTGCCTTTAAGAAATTAAGCATAAGCTAGACTTAACGTAGAAATTTAGGTGTATAAGGCTCAGTATTATCTCAAGCTATGTTTAGAGTAACCGCTGTTTTAAATTTAGTCTATCAACCTGAAAAGTAACAAATTTAAAATAAAAATAGCTCTTAAAATATCATGATTCTATTTTTATGCATTTCTTTTTTTCTCTTCTCTTATCCCCAAGAGCTATGTGGGCAGGAGAAGCTGCAATGCCATATAACCTAGCAAATAAACTACTTGAGAAAATCCTATGATTTTTTTTGAAATCCCATAACTCTGATAGGTCAAATATGTTCTGCCCAGAGCTGGACTTGCACAGTGATGTTTCTGTGAGGCAAGAAACGTACCCAGGTTTTGTGTGATGCTTTAGTGACTGTGTTATTTCTACTGAAAAATCACATCTTGGCTGGGCAAGAATGTAGGACACAGCTCTGAGCACAGACTGCTGCCTCTGTCAGGGCAAGAAATGAGATGGCAAGATTTAAAGGACAGCAATCTGTCCACACTCCAGTTTGTGGGACTCTGTCCTTCTGTTTGTGCTGTGGGAGGAAAAGGACATGGTTGGGGATGAGCAGGATGAGGTTCCTAATGTTGAGAAATGCCAGGAGAAGACTCAGGTGCCTCAGTGATGTTGGAATGTCTCCGAGATAAAAACCTGCTTTCATTTACAGAAGTGGCTTTGTGCCTGCATAAACACAGGCACTCAGAGCTGGGACTTGCTGTGGATTTGTGCTGTTGGTTCCTCTATTTCCTTCCAAAAAAAATTGATTTGCCAACTCTATTTTAGAAGGATTTCTGAAGTTTCCCAGAGATTTCATAGCTGCTTTTTAGCCAGAGGAGAGGAGCCTTCCAGCTGGTGGTTTGACAAGCACAGTAAATGAACAGCTGTTTAAACCTGCTCACACTGTTTGCCAGCAAGCCTGCCCAGCATCCAAACAGATTAATGTTATGGAATGGAAAGATCTGATGTATGGGTGCTTTCATTCTGCGTGGCTTTTGAAACAGAAATATTGTAGAAACGGTTGCTGCAGTGAGACAGACCTGTTCAGAAACAAGGTGAATGGGCAGCCACTGAAAAAGAATGCTGGCCTGGCACATTCCCACGTGCCTCAGCTGAGCTTCACACCCCGTGTGGGCTCTCTCTAGTTTCCACTGCCCATAAATCATTGAAAAGACTCCACTGCCCTTCTGTCTTCCCTGACCTTTCTTATCAACTCCCCCAGCAGCACCAATGACACACTGCCATCCCTCCAAATCCCTTTTGAGCTGCTTTCACTTTTTGTCTTGCCCTATTTGTCTTGTCCTTGAGTGAATTTTAAGAGAAAAGGAACAAATCCAACCTGGGCAGTGCAGCTAGAACAGATCTCCTCCAGTTAGGGGGGGGCTGTGCTACCCATTTGGGATTTGCTGCTGAGCTCTCCAGTTTTCTTGATGCCCACATTTGGTCCTGGGGCCCTGCTAATTGGAGATGGATTGACTCAGTGCAAATCCCTGACTGTCTGCTCTCCAGCCTCTGCTGACTCGGATTTGCCAGGCAATAAATCCTCGCCCGTAAATGGGAGGAAGGCAGGAGCATTGCTTCTGTGAAGGGATTAATGGCAGAGACCAAACACAACATTCCTCCTGGGACTTGAATCTGGATCCTCCAGTTTTCCATCGCTGCTTTCAGAGTGCTGATGATGTAGTTTGTGTTTAGGGAAGGGTGCTGGCACCTCCCTGTCAGCCCAGCAAATATTTTTGCCATGAGTTCCTGAGTTCTGGAACAGCTGACAAGGAGGCTGTTAACTGTCAAATACCTTCCCCAGTGGCAGAGGGGGTTGTGAAATCCCACAGTGCAGGAGTCATTTCTGTGTGCTCTGACAGTGACTTCATTTGTGTTGGGCCAACGTTTGCTGCCTTTGGATTTTTATCTCAATTCTCATTTTACAGATGGGGCATCAGCAGGTACTTGTTGAGTCTGCTTGGGCTGGACTAAGCCACCCATTCCTGAGCCATTTCCCTGCCTCAAAATCCAACCTGTGTCCCCTTCCTTTCCAACCTGTGTGTTTTCCAGGACAGGCCCTGCTCATCTCATCTCCTCACATCCCTGTTCCAGGCTGCTTGTTCCCTCATGTCTCCACAGAGCCTTTCCTTGTCAGAAACACAGACATGAGCTTTTCTCTCTTAAAAGAGAGCCTGTTTTATCCCAGTGTTTTATGGGAGAAGTGAAATGGGACACAGCAGACACTCATGAGCTGGCAAGTCTCATGGGGGCTTTTTCCTAGATTGAATGTCAGTTAAAAAGATTCCTATTTTTAACAGTCTTGCCAGGTATGGAATGCATTGTTACACCAAAATAAGTGTCTAAAGAATATCTAATGAAATGCCATCAATTCAAAGAGAATATTTGTTTTAAAATCCACATCTTTTTCCATTATTTGCCAGTCCAGGCAGGGTTACCACTGCTTCTCTTGTGTTCAGAAGCTGATGAATATGGTTTGCTCCTGTATTTAAAAATAAATAAACCCAAGCCTCTTTGGGAAAGCTCTCCTGTGACCTCTGAAGTGAGATGATAACTGTAAAACACTGTGAAATTCCCTTGAAAGGTACACCTACAAATACTAATTTCCCTAATGGTTGATTAGAACCAAAAAGGGAGCAAGTAGCAGAGTATTGGGAAGAGCAAAGTCTTGCCTTTTGTGTGCTCTTTGCAAGGTTAAATGCACACTCAAGCACGTGGTCATGGAGCTGGTTGAGACTGGTTGAATGTCAAAGCCTTGTCCTCAGAAGAAGAAATTCATCTTAGGGAAGCTGTTAAAAATGGGAATGCTCTGAGGAGCAGAGTAATCTCCCAAACTTCTTGGTTTCCTTGGCTCAGGGCCCACAGTTATTTATGTTGTGCCACGATTCTCCCTTGAAAGTTTTAAAAGGATGGTGATGATGTTTCTGCCAATGTCTTTTTTTTTTTTTTTTAACAGTGAAGGAAACGTGGATCTGAATTCCCTCCATGTGGCTTCTCCTCTCTTGACATCCTGTGAGAAGAGCAACATGACTCAAGGTTCTGGGAAATTCTCTGATGAAGATTCCCCTCTGGACATCAGTGACTTGGCAGTGACTAAACCAACAAAGAGATACTGCATGAAACCGGTCAGTGTCTTATTGCACAGTGCCCTTGACTGATTTTAAGGGGAATTAGGGGAAAATATGACTGATGGTAGGAATGCAAATGTCTCCTGGCATGGAAGAACTGGGGATTCAAATGATGACACAGCAGGCTTATGGCAAAGGTGATAACACATTTTTTAAAAAATAACTCCTTGTTGCCTCAGTATGTCTTACACAGCAAAAGTGTAAAGGAGTTTTTAAAAAATGAATAAGATTTTGGAATGAAAACCTTCAGGAAAATGGGCGCTGGCTAATTGGTAATTCCACTAAATATCTGAGCACACGTGGATGCAGCAATCAGAACCTATTGGGCATTGTTTCTTTCCTGTTCTGCTTGGTTTTCCCTCTCTCATGTCTTTTTTCCTCCCTTTATCCCTGAAGTACCTCTCTTGCGAGTGCTCCATATGGAGCTTGTGGAATTATGTTAAAAATGGCACTAGGAAAGAGCTCTGTGTTTTTCAGAAACACCAGCAGTTAGAATTTGTTACTTTGCAGTATTTTCAACAGAAACATTTCAGTATCAAAATGCTGATTCTTGGTGCTTTATAATTCTCTGAAACCCTCCAAACAAAAAGATCCTTCCCTAACTTTGGCTCCCTGTCTGTGTCCTGCAGGACACCAGTTCCCTGTTCTGGAAGCTGGAGCGCTCCTTGGCCCAGTCCCGGCAGACGCTGGCTGATCTGGAGCACAGCCTTCTCCACTCCAGCCCTTCCTGCATTCCCAACACCTACAACATGAATAAGGTACAGATTGCTCTCCCAGGATGAGGGTGAGGTGCTCAGGAATACTCACTGGGAACCTTCTTTCCCTTGTGCTTGGCTTGCACTGCATTAGCAAAACAAGAGGGGGATATTGGTTATGGAGAGACAATTCCTGCATGCCTTAGTGCTTGAATTTTTTATAGGATTCTGTTTGGCTACTCAAGGTCATGACAGGATTTGACTCCTGCATGTGTCTGAACAGATGGAAGGCAGAAGTCATTTTGGGGCAAGCTGTGGGAGGTCTAGAAAACAGTGAGCACTGGTTCTTTCTCACTTGAAGCAGATGAGATGATTTCTCAGGCTCAGCACACACTGCTCTGCTGTCCCAGAGACTCTCAGTCAGAGCTGGTTTATTATTATATTCATGGAAAGGAGGGCAGTATAGGGAATAGCTGGTATATGGGATACTTTGGGTCTGAATTTAAACCAGAAGCTCAGCTTAAATAAATCAGACTTCTTGTGGGTTAGTAGTTTTAGCTCCTTCATTGCAGGGTCAGAGAATATATTCTGTGGTCAAAGAAAAGAACCTGTATGTAGCTGTCATGGCAGTTTATTTTATGAGCACAAGTGCTGATAAAGTTCCTGTTGAGTATTTGGGCAGTAGAAGTAATCAGAGAAAGGGTCACTTGTTTGGTGGATAAATATCCATAAGAATTTCTACCTTGTTTGACAAGCACATTGTACCTTTTATCCCTAGAAATGAGCACACTTGTGCTGGTGTATATCCCAAAGGGAGGGTTTAGGCTCCCGGTTTCAGAGCAGTGCTGAACCTTCATCTTCATCCTCACACGTATCACCTCCCTCGAAAAAGTTGCACTCCTTTTAGCCTCAGATGAACTTGACCAGAACAACGTTGCTGTAAGGAGCAGACAAAGCCATTTTTATAACATTCAGAACCATAAACCCTTCGCTGTGCTGGGCCTGAGTGTGAAGGTTGTGTGCCAGCGTTTGCATAAACTGAAAGGATATTTTGTTCAGAAGTTCCTCTGCAGGATTTCATTCAGTGGCAAAGACAGCAGCAGTTTAGTCTTTTGCAAAGACTCCTGAGTAGGAGGATTCCTGAAAAGCTCCCTGCACACAGTGCTTGCTTGTGGCTCTTGCCCAGCCCCATCAGCTGTCTGGCTCCTGCTCACTGCTTGGCACGTCACAGCTCGGCTACTCCGTGACTCTGCTTTAGAATCTGATGCTGCATTTTTGAGCTTGGGAATTGGCTTCTCCTTCAGCACGGGTGCTTCAGTGGATAGAAAATGAAGCAAAGTCATGTGTAGTGGTAGGAGCAGATCCTGAGCCACATCTGTGGAACTTTGATCTACTTTCAGAGCAGCTCTGGGCAAAAACTCGTCAAGCGTGTTTGAGTTAATCTATGCAGGCCAGCTAACCTGTGCTTAAATCCAGGCTTACCTGGGGCTGTTTTAAACTGAGCTTTAGAATGTAATAAACATGAGATGCAGCCTTTAGAATTTAATCAGGGGGAATTGGTACATGTTGGAGTCTGTGCCTTTCTTGAGGGGAGGAGGAGAAGGGGGAATTAAGAAGCGCACCCCTGCTGCTCGCCAGCTTGAACCTGGCAGCTCTGGAAATTTTATTCTCTGAGTCCTTTGATTTCCATGTAGTGATTTTGCATTACAATAGAAACAACAGAACTTGCAGGAACTCTTCACAGAAGCCAGTTATCTGCTGCAGAAGAAAGAGATGCTAAGCTTCCTTTTTTTCTCTGTGATGTTCCCTGAGCGTGAAGGTGTTTTCAGCTTGATCTTTTTTTGTTTGCTTCCCTCTTTATAAATGCATCTGCAATATTAATACACTTTATGGATTTTTGAGATGGGCCTGGAACAGGATTCTAAGTACATTTCCAATAAAACTCTTGTGAGTACTGTAACAGCAAACAGATACTGAGTCAGCAAGTAGTTCCTTTAGTCAAATAATTAAACTATTCTCAAACATGTTCCTCATTCTTGGGGCAGTCAGATCTCACAGCTTTATTCTCCAGAACCTGCACTCTCCTTATTGTAGTTAAAACCCTTCTGTGTGTTACAGATAACAGGATCAAGGATGTGAACATTGTTGAATGAGAGATTGGGAAGTTTTTTCCAGTGCCAAGGCCAAGGGCTGTTTTAGGATACTGTTCCTGGGCTCAGAGCCCCAAAAGTAGAATGTATTGAATAGAGCTGTTTCAAAATACCCAAAGCAGCCTTGCCCACAGCAGATTGTTTTCTTCTTTTTGAATCAGGAAATTTCTCACTCTCTGATTATTTGTTCTCCTATTGTGGGTTGGATGCTTGCAATAGGCACCACCTTGTCTGGTTCTGAGGACAAAAGAGTAACCAGATATGGTTAAAATCCTGAACACCACACGAAACTGAGTAAGAACCAGCAACAATGAGGAGAAAATCTGGCAGAAAAAAAGAAACCTTCCAGTGCTGACACAACCCAAGCTCATGCCTGCAAAGGGCAGCTGGGATGTGACACTGTGTGACACCAGGTTTCTCGTGTGGATCAGCCTCTATCCAGTGGGGAGCTGGTGCTCAGTTCTCTCTTGGATATTCCAGCTGCAGTCCCTGAGCTGTTTGTGCCCTGTGGAACCAAACCTGCTGTGCCCTGGGGAGTCAGGTTCGTGTTCTGCTGGTTCTGCATTAAACCTGGAGACTCTGAGGCTTCTCTCAGAGCCCATTGGGTCTGCAGAGTGCAGCTGATGGGGCACTTGGAGGAGATGGATGCTGAGTAGCTGGAATGCCAAAGCCTCCTCTGCTGTAACGTTCCTGTGCACAGAGAGAGCTCTTCTTTTCCTAAAAAGAGCCCTGAGGTAAAAGCAGCCAGAGGTTTCATAGGTTGAAGCCAGCACTGTGACTTGCATGCTGAAACCACTGATGTTACAAAGCTTCAGGAGCAAATCCCCAAAAGTGCTGAGCCCCGTGCTGAGGCAGCAGAGCGGGGAGGGCTCGCTGAGCCTACAGAAATAATCACATTTGCCTCAAGTGAGAAAGAGCTCAAACAAACACACCAGATCCAGTGTAGATCCATGGCAAGGATGAGTGGCTCTCCAGTTAGTCACTGGCTAATGCATAATTCTCATTTTGTTTCCGTGTTAAAAGGCACTGAATCACTGTGATCAATTAGACCTGAAGCAGTGCAGGTCCAGAAATAACTAAACATTTGTGCAGTTTCATATACAGAAGTGATTGAATTGATTTTGGTTGTGTTTGCTTGGTTTTAAATTGCTTTGAAACTCATTTGAGGTCAGGTGCACTGACAAACATCAGGGCAATTTCCTCCCTAGCTGCCAGTGATTTAGCCATTTTCATCAGAGTTGTTTTGCCTCTAGAGAGAGGTTGGGTGGGGAGAGTTGAAGATCTCAGGAGGAAAGCAGTGAGTAAAAGGCTATATTCAGTTTTGGACACAGCAGCATGTACCACTGCTCATAAATGGTGACTCAGTTGCTGGCCTGGGGCACAAAGATCACTCCTTTCCTCAAAGCCAACTGGGAAGGTTTTATTTCCCAACAGCCCGTGGTGGCCCTGAGACTGTTGCCTTTCTGTGAAGTACTTTGTTTACCTTTTCCTCTTTATATTTTTACTCCATGTTCTTACTCTGTTTGCAGTGTGAAAATGTGTGTAGTAAATCCACGTAAGTGTGGCTGCTTGGGATATTTCAGAGGAAATGTTCCTGCTTTTTAATAAAAATCTTTTCCATTTTCTGCAGAGGAAGAAGTTTTTTCCAGCACAGAGGTAATTCTGAGGACTGAACATCATCGACCCAGCAGCTACAATGGAAAGTTACCTCATTTTTTTCTGTGGTCCTCCTGAATGTTTGAAAGACTCACAAGTGGCAAGAAGATGTGACTCTGCAGGAATGTATTTTATCTTGAAATAAAACACAGAATTACGCCAAGATTAACAAAGCTATTTTTATAGCTGAGAGCTCAGGTTAAACACTAGCTTGTTTTTTAAGAATCTGAAGTGTGTAATTGTTACAACATAGGAACTACTTTTCTTTTTTTTTTTTATGGTGGCTCAGAAATATTTATAGAGTATGACACAGCCAAGCACTCTCCTTTTTTTTTTTTAGCATATTGTTTTTGTTCTGAATTTCTTGCCTTGTAGAGAGAGATGAATAATGTTTATAGGAAGTTCCCAATTAGTGTTGTAAGCAGGAACTGCCTCCAATGTTGCTGAAATGGGAGAGCTGTCACCCACAAGCTCACAAGATGGGCAGAACAACTTTCCACACTTGGGAGCTGGTTCTTCCAACAAAAGTTTATCAGGTGTGTATGGCCTCTGTTTGCACTGTAGGGGTAGCCAAGTATGATGTGACCTTTTTTTAGCATTTAAACTGGATTTATCTTTGTTGATTGGGCAAGATGTGCTGTTATCACAACTTGAACTTTTTAACTAAGAGATCAAATAAGCTAATAAAGGTGTTTCCCTTGCCCATTTAACACATTTAGTACTTGATTTCTGACAGTTCTCAGCACAGACACGAGTGGGCTGCCCAGTCCTGTGTAGGTTGGGAGCACTTTGGGACACCAGTGCCCCTCCCACAGCCCTGTGCCAGCGTTTTTCCTGCTCGGGGGCAGCCAAGGGTGGGAGTTTCTGCTCCATCCACTGCCACCAGTTATTGCAGAGAAACACAACACTGTTAAATACCTCTCATTAACTCTTTCACTTCATTTTCTGCTTTCTCTTTAATTATTCCAGTGACAGCATTTCCTGCAGGTATTAATGGCCCCAGAATTAGGTGGCCAGTTTGGATGAGAGCTGCTTTTCTCCAGACTCTTTCCCTGCCTCCTCACCAGCGTTATCCACAGAGGGAAGCTCAGCTACTCCAGCTCTTTCCAAGTTTCCTCAAGCCTTTTTTATTCCTCTACCTGCACAGAACCTTCCCAGGCTCCATCCTCACAATCTCCTGGTCTGGGTATGACAAGAATTCCCCCTAAAAAGCCAACAGTAGCAATGCAGTGAGGCTTACCCTGAAGCTGTCCAGCAGCTACACAGAGAAATTGGTGCAACTTCCAAGCAGCAGCTGAGTTTAAATGTGTTTGAGGTTGCTGGATGAACTCACTGAGTTTAAATCCCTTGGGAGTTTAAAACGATGACTTTTAAATCAATATAGAAAACTGAGCTCTAGTGATGCACTGAGGATCTGCAGAGCCTTAGGATTTTGTGTCGGGGCTGCCCTGGATTTGTGTAATGGGAATTGGGGGAATAACTGGGTTAATTTATTCAGCGCTAAGTGACTTGAAACCCAACTGCATTATTGACCACACTCTGATGCTCGGATGGAAACACTTCAAACTCACTGCCTTATTTCTAGCAGCAGTTCAAATACTCCAGGGAGCCCTTTGCTATTGTATCCTTGGACTGAATTATTATTTAAAGACAACAAAGCTTCTGTTCAGCCGCGGCCTTTCCGCAGGGTGGGTGCGAGCTCCGGTCATTGACTTTGGTAACGGGAATTCGTGTTGGAGCTCCGGCGCCCAGAACGAGCTGCGGCTGTGTGTGTGTGCAGGTGCAGCGGGACAGGGGCGAAGATGGGCGCTGAGAAGGGACGGCCGTGCTGCCGGAGCCCGCCCGTTCCTGGTGTTTCCTCAGCTGGGGAATCACCTCGGTGTCTGGTGCCCCGCGGGGGCCGCTAAGGGATGTGACCCGGTTCCGTGTCCCGGTTCTGTGTCCGTGTCCCCCTCTCCGTGTCTGTGTCCCCTCTCCGTGTCCCCGTCCCCGCTCCGTGTCCCCCCGGGGCTGCGCGGTCCCACCTGCCCGCCGGGGGGAGCGGCGCTGCAGTTCCGAGCGCGGCCGCCAGGGG
>WEIU01023795.1:2381-18041 GCA_013389925.1 Aegithalos caudatus | reverse complement strand
GCGGGCAGCCGGGCCCCGCGCCGGCGGTGCGGCCCCCCCGCACCTCCCGGGCCTTATCGCAGGTAAACACGGCCGGCAGCTCGCAGGGAAAGTTTTACGGTGTCGGCGGGAGAGCGGTCGAGCCCGGGGGCTCTGTGGCAGCCCCGCGCCCCGGGAATGGGCGTCTCCGCATCCCTGCCGAGCCCCGGCCCTATGGACACCGGGGAATGTTTGGCACTGGGGCTGGATTCACCCCTGCCCCGCGGCTCCGGGTCACCCGCGGGGTCACCCTGCGGGGATAGGGGTGTTTGGACCCACGGAGGGTGGCAGAGTGAAAACAAAGCCCAAAGGCGTTTGTGCCCCATCGTGTCCGGTTTGGCCGGGGTGTCCATAGTCCTGTGGCCCCCACGGGGTGGGCAATGGTCGGGCACTGATGGGGCCGGCATATGGCTGGTGGGAAATGAAGTACTCAGGCAGCGTGGGCAGAGATGGACACAGGGATGGACAGAGTGACGGGCTCGCTGCCGCCCCGGCAAAAATAACAGTGCCCTCCCGCATGTCTCCTCTGACCCCTCTGCTTTTGAGTTCATCTCAGATGTTTATCCCTTTGCCCCTTTGCTTTGCGGTTCTTTCCTCAGCCCCTGGGCTGGTTTGGCCGCGGAGAGCGCCAGCGGAGGCAGGTGGGAATTTCAGGCCTCGCAGGGTCACGGTGCTGGGTAGGAAACGGAGCTTGCTGGGTTTGGGGAGCAACACGAGAAAACCGGCAATTCCGGTTCCCTCTGGACGCTTCTCCTCCAATCGTCCCGCTGGGCAGCGCTGCCCGGTGCGCCGGGGGCTGCCCGTGCCGGCCGGGCAGGAGCGGGGCCCTCCTCACCCCGCCCTCCCTGGGCATTTTGGGCTTTTCACTGGGACCTGTGCTCTGGAAATCTGCGCAGTCACAGGGATGCTGTGGGCAGAGACGTGCGGGGCAAGGAGGTGGTTGGGCTTTTAGCTCTCCCACCCCAGGCTTGCTGGCTGATGGTCACATTCACTGCCCAGAACTGACCTTTCCAGCAACTGCTAAAAACTGTCCTGAAGGAGCTTTAGCCTGGTATGGTTTCCTGTAGTGGTGCTTCAGGGAGAGCAGAACTGTTCAGTGTCAGAACATGGGTATTGATCTGCCTTCTACCTCTAATTATAGCAGCTGCCCAGCCAGCTGCCAGTTGCCTCTGTGTCACAGGGCTGCTGGTGGCATGTCCCCTCCTCATCTCTGTGTCACAGGGCTGCTGGTGGCATGTCCCCTCCTCATCTCTGTGTCACAGGGCTGCTGGTGGCATGTCCCCTCCTCATCTCTGTGTCACAGGGCTGCTGGTGGCACGTCCCCTCTGCTGCCTGAGGATTCTGTCCCAGAATCCAGAGCCCTGTCACCTTTTCCCCTGTGAGGGCCCGGGTGATGTCTACATCACAGACAGGAGTTGTTGACCCTGCTGTGATCCCAGGTCCTTGTGGGTGACATGAAGGTCACCTGCTTTCCCTGAAAATGCTTTTCCATGTCTTGTGTCAGGGTGATGTAGATGTCCCCCTTGGAGAAGCCGTGAGTGGGAAGTAGGAAATCACCATCCCACAGCAGGTGCCTCCTCAGCAGCCTGGCAGGAGGAAAAACTTGTCTTTTTCTGCTGCCAGTTTTTGCTTTTCTTAAACAAAAAGGTTAAAAATCCAATGAGCTCTGGAACCTGCAGGATTGCATTGTGTGTGACTGCCAAGTGGTGTTTTCCTGGTGTAATTTGGGAAGGAGCAGCATTAGGAAAGGAACTCTGGAGTTCGTAACTCAGCTGTCTGACAGCTCTCGTGCTGCCTGGCCAGGGAGGTTTCCAGCTGCCAAAAATTCTCTCCTGCCGTGGCATCATGCTGAGACCTGGCAGCCACCTGCCACATTGGTACCCCATGGGCTGCCAGGGCTCCAGGGAGCCATGAGCAGGAGGACCAGCCCTAATTAAAAGCAGCCTGGAACGAAAGGGTGGATGTTAAAGTGCTCCTTCATTTGGGTGCTTTGATCCTGGCTTTAGTCACCGGCTTGGTACGTGCAGGCTGTGAGCAAAGCGCTGGGGCTTGTTACTGCGGGCTCCCACAGCCCACAGCCAGGCAGGTTTTGGGGTTGGCTCCTCACCCCGCTGCCTGTCAGTGGTGGGGAACAGGCCACAGTTGCATCAAAGTTTTGGCCAGGCTGGTTGTGCACCTGCAGTGACAACCAGGACCTGCCCATCTCTGGACGTGCCAGTGGTGTCCCAAGAAGTTGGCTCAAGGGTGAATCTCCCCGTTTTGGAGGCATCCTCCCCAGCCTGGCTTTGCCAGGCAGCCAGCAGGAACATCCTGACAGCACGTGTGTCCCAGGCTGCAGCATTGCCCCATGCCCATCCCTGGTGCCACCATCCCATTTTCCTGGATCTCCTGGCCAGCCTGATGCTTGGAGGCAGTGAAAGCATGCCTGGGCTGGCAGCCCTGAGGGACTGGCATTGGTTTGGTGCCACTGTGGTTTATTTGGGACCATGCTGGACACAGAGTCTCATGGTGGGGCTGCCCCTGCATGGGTCCAGCACAAGGACTGGCTCAGTGAAAGCTCTGCACTGAATCACCAAGGATGAAACCAACCTCCCCAGCAGCTCCTGGGCTGAATTTTGGCTGGTGAGGCTATCAGTGAGACTAAGGGCAATAAATGCAATAAAACCACCACTGCCAGTGGGAATTACAGCTCAGTTTTGGGACAGACCAGCAGGATCCCGGCCCACTGAGCAGGTCCTGTTCCTGGGGATAGGGGACAACATTTCCTTTCCTGGGGGTCTGCCTGTCTCACACTTCGACCCTTCTGGTTGTGCCTCCTCTGCCCCCTGTGGGGCTTGGGTTTTGTAGATGGGTTGGGATGAGTGTGAGGGGCTGGGACAGGCCTGGCTTAGGGCAGGCAGCAAAATTCCTGGTTTGGGAGATGTATCTGCCCTGCTGCCTCTATGTAAAACACTTCAGTAAAGATACAGTAACTCCTTCAGCAGCTCTTTGCTGCAAGATGCATTTCCAAACCCTTCCTTGCCTTGTCTTGGTTGCTCCCTGGTCCATGATAAACCATCCTTTCTGTCAGTATCCCGTGGGAGGTGCTGGCATCCCTGAGGACCTGTGGCACATCTCTCCTGCCATCGAGGGCACAGCCTCTGCCAGCTCCAGGCTTTTGGGTGGCTCTGAAGGCACTTTGGGAGAGGCAGCTGTGCTGCAAGTGCCCGTTCCTGGGCACTCCAGGCTCGTTAACCTTTGGGGATAAGAGGATTACAGCAAGTCACCGGCTTAACTCTGCTGCTGCTTTACGGCCCCACATGGCGGGGTAACACCGGGACTCTCCCGGTGCAGGAAAGGCAAAGCCAGCCCCTCTCCTCAGAGGCTGGGCTCAGCCTTTTGGGACAGGTTCACTCTTTGGGGTGATTCAGTTCTGTTGCTGTCATGGTCAGTTCGTGGGTAGCTGTTCTGGGCTCTTTTGGGGTGGGTTTGGTGCATGGACACCTTTGACATTGCCCCTTCAGTGTCGGGTTCCTCCTGCATAAGTCAGGAGCACTCAGTAGCTCGGAGTCAGGTTCCTCCTCCTTCAGGAAAGCACCTCATTTCAGGGGTGTCCCTGGACAAGCAGATGTGGATTCAGGTGCTTTCCTGGGCAGGTAGATTGGATTTTTATAAGGTTTTAGGGCTGTGGAGCTGCAGGGAGGGACCGAGTTCCTCTTCCGGCACAAGTGTTGGCAGCGGGGCCGCTTCCTGCCTTCCCAGCTGGGACCTTTTTCCTCTGCTGGTGACAGAGGGCTCATGGACACAGGCACAGCCTAAGCACTCCTGCAAGGGTGATGCAGCTCAGTTGTCTCTGAGGAGGAGGAGGAAGAGCCTCATCAAACACAGCAACTTGGATTTGCAGGCCATCAACACGTGGGAGATGCAACTGACCCCAGTCTGGGGTCATCTTTTGGAGTAAATTACTAATTGAAAGTGTGCTGGGATCAAACATAACAAAATATAGATAATCCTCCTCTGATAATCACATTGCTCTGGATTTTTGCTCCATCAAGATGAGCATTGAGGCCTCCACTCCCTCCTTGCTTGGGGGCTGCTTTTCCCCACGTGCTGTTTGCGCTCAGCAACATCCTCAGAAGAGCCCAAACCACTCCCCCGTGGTTCAAAGGCTCCTTTTGATTACACAAACAACCCTGGAATTTGGCATCTCACTGTTGTGCTTTAATGTTCCCCGGGCACGGAGCTGAGTTCAGGCTGCAAAAATGCAAAAATTGGTTTCCTGGGACAGGGACAGCCGGGAGCACCAGCAGCAGTGGTCACATCCTGACAGATCCTGCTGGGGATGAGGGGGGTTTAATGGATGCTTTGTTTGTGGATGAAAAGGTCTTTTCTGATGTGTTATAAATGACTTAGAGGTGAAAAAATGTGTTCTAAGATTCAGGGTATTCCCCAAAAGCACCAGCACTGCACTTTGGGATGTCAGGGTAGCCATGGGGGTCACACCATGTCTGACAGCCACTCTCCCCTCCTCTTGCAGGCCATCAGCATCAGCAAAGCCATAAACACACAGGAGGCACCAGTGAAGGAGAAACATGCCCGCCGTATCCTTTCCCTTGGCTCCCAGGACAGCACGGAGGAGTTTGGGGTCTGAGGGTGTCACCCCCTGACGCTGGAGCCACAGGAGATTTGGGAGACAAAGATCCAGGCAGAGCTTGGCTGGGGGCTGGCAATCACACAGGTTCATTCATCAGTGAAAAGGCAAACAAGCAGTGCAATAAAACTGCATTTCTTTGGGAGTAAAATGCAGAGGGCCCCAGTGCCTTTGGGCAGGGGGAGGTGCACCCCAAAATGACAGATGGGGGTTTTATCTGGGGTTGTATTTGGGGGTGCAGTGTATCCATGTGTATCCAGTTGGCCTTGACTGCAGTGGAAGGGATCATCCTGGGGACACACCACGAGAAGGGAGCCTTCACCTTCTGGTCCTACGCCATCGGGCTGCCCCTGCCCAGCAGTGCCATCCTCAGCTGGAAGTTCTGCCACGTCCTGCACAAGGTCCTGCGTGATGGCCACCCCAATGTGAGTGTCCCCTCTGCAGTGTCCCTCCTGCCTCACTGCCAGGGGGAAATTTCTGGTTCTTGCCAGCATTCCTCCGCACAGGGAGTGGGATCCCTTCCCTGCCCCAGCCACCTTTCCCAGGCTGTTGTCTCACATCTTTGAAACTTCCCCGTGCAAATCCCCCACCTTTGGGAAGGCTGGAACTTCTCCCAGAGCTGCAGTGGTGTAATGGGCTGGATGCCTCCCCTTCCCCAGCATCAGGACAGACAGACAGCCCCACTGTGCCACATCCTTCCCTTTTTTTGTCCCCAGGTTCTCCAGGACTGCCAGAGGTATCGCAGCAACATCCGAGAGACGGGGGACCTGTGGGTGAGTGGGGAAGAGTGGAGGTTTGTGCTCCCAGGGGGTTTGGAGATGGTTGCTGAGGAACACTGTGGGCACAGAGGGAGTGAATCACTACCTGAAATAAGCTGCTGTCTCTTTGGGTGATGGCTGTGTGCATGGTGGAGCCACAGGGCTGGCACAGGTCACTGGCTGGTGTGGGAGCTGCTGGATCAGGTTCCATCACTCTGGATTCCCCCCATCTCCCCTGGTGTCTCTGCAGGGCCACTTGCACGACAGGTACGGGCAGCTGGTGAGCATCTACACACGGCTCCTGCTCACCAAGATCTCCTTCCACGTCAAGGTGAGACCCTCTGGCACCTCCACACCACTGGAATGAGGGGATGTGCCATACCAGCAAGGATATTAGCAGTGACTGATGGCTTTTTCCTTTCCAAAGCATCCCGAGTTCCCCCCGGGCCTCGAAGTGTCGGATGAGGTGCTGGAAAAGACTGCAGGGACAGATGTGAACAACATGTGAGTGTCCTGGTCGGACCCAGAGCCCAGAGTGTGGTCACCAGCTCTGTGACCCCCAGCTGGCAGTGTCCTGCTGGTGAAACCACTCCAGGATGGGGCAGTCACTGGGATTTTGTGAATTGTTTGGATGGTGCCCGATTCCTCCTGCGCCCACAGAGCACTGTGGGGTGTAAATGCAAGGAGAAAAAGCCCTAAATTCTTGTCAGTCAGAGCCCTTGCCATCATGAGGACTCTCAGTGAGCACAAGCAGCTGGAGCAAAGGTGTCTTTCCTGTCCAGTGATGGAGTTTTGGTTTGTTTTGGCAGCTTCCAGCTGACGGTGGAGATGTTTGACTACCTGGACTGTGAGCTGAAGCTGTCAGAGTCAGGTGAGGAGGCGGCAGGGGCAGGGCCCTCCCGCTCGCCCCGGGGCTCTTGAGCAATAGTTTCGCTCTTTGGTCGGGAATGGAGTTCCGGGAGGCCGAGGTTGGAGGCTCAGGTTCCTCCTCCTCCTCCCATGAGATTTCTGAGGTGGTTTCTCAGCTGGATTCCCGTGTTGGAGCTCTGCAGAAGCAGTTGTAGGAAAATATTTAGAGCATGTGGCTGCTTTGAACCCACCTGAGCAAGGCAGTGTTGTTTTCAGAGCAGAGCTGCTCTGAAATATGTTTTTATTTCGTTTTTGTACAACCACATTAATCATATGCATTACACAAATCCCTTCTGTCCCTCTGAGCCAGAGGATGGGGCTGTACTTCTTTTTAAAGACTCATTTCCCCTCATTGAAATGCCTCTGGGGAGGGCTGGCGGCCCCTGCTTATGTCTCTCACCTCCTTAGGAATTTTTAGATGGCTTAGAGAGGTGACAGATTCTTCCTCTGTCGAGAGTCAGGAAGACAGAGCTGTCCTGGAAAACAGGGCACAGCAGGAGAGACTGTGCTCCCGGCTCCCAACAGCCTCCTGCTTCTCCTCCTGACCCAGTTATACAGAGAATTTATATTCATAAATACTTTAAAGCTGAGCGGGGAAGAAGCCAGGGTGGATGTGCTGCCTGGATCCCTGCCAAGGGAAGGGATCTGTTTCTGAGCAGGGGCAGGCGAGGCTGCGGTGCCGCCGGGCTCGTCCCCTGCCCTGGGATCCTCTCCCAGATCCTTGCATGATTAAATGGAATGGAGCAAAACCTCTCACTTTCCCCAGCTGAGTCGTGCAGCAGGGCAGCATCCTGGGGTTAAACCCCTCCTTTTTGGGGTTGGGATACCCACGGCAGAGCTGAGCACCCCTCCCTTCTGCCAGCGTGGTCCCTTTGGGTGTTTTTGCTGCTCGCAGTGGGGCTCAGGGCAGCAGCCCCGGCGTTCCCCGTGCCCCACGTCCGCCGTGGTTAATGATCAAGCGGCGTGGCCGGGCACGGGCGGCTCTGCAAACACGGCTCCCCTCAGTTTTCAGGCAGCTCAACACCTCCATGGCCGTGTCGCAGATGTCGGCGGTGCAGTGCCGCCTGGCCCCCCTCATCCAGGTCATCCAGGACTGCAGCCACCTCTACCACTACTCGGTCAAGTTAATGTTCAAGCTGCACTCCTGTGAGTCCTGGGGATGTGTTCCCTGCTGGTGTTTTCCCAGGGTGGGCTTCTGCATCTGGGGATGAGGCTGGTGTGGATTGAGGCATCCGTCCCCATGTCCCTGTGTCCCAGCTGGGCTCTAGGGGCCTGCTCCATCCCACGCAGACATTCCAGATAAAGGAATTAGAAGGACTTGTTCTTGATTAATTCAAACCCACGTGCCCTGGCCTGCCACCCCCCTGCATGGGATCACAGGGCAGCACCATGTCAGCATCCTCCTGTGGGTATTTTGGAACTCCCACGTCCACATCTCCCTGTGCTGCATCCCTGATCCCTGTGCTGGGGATGGGAACACCCCACTCCCATCCTGACCCCTCACATCCCACTCCCTCCTGGCTTTTACCCTTCTGGCTTTTGCAAGGGAGGGGTTTGGGTGCACATGAACACACTTGCAGCCCCGGCTCAATCAGAGCTGTCCCTTCTCACCCAGGTCTGCCGGCCGACACCCTGCAGGGCCACCGGGACCGCTTCCACGAGCAGTTCCGCAGGTAACCGGGGTCCAGCTGGGGCAATGGGGGTCCCCTCCTTCTTTCCAAGCCCCCTCTCATCTCCCCTTTGTCTTTCCGTCCTCTCCAGCCTTAAAAACTTCTTTAAGAAGGCATCGGACATGCTGTATTTCAAGCGGCTCATCCAGATCCCTCGGCTGCCCGAGGTATGGCAGGATTTGGTGTGGTGCTCTGGAGAGCTTGTGGGTGCCTCCCTGGGTGGGTTTGGGGTCTGGGGACACTGCAGAGGGACCTGCCAACAGCACAGGGCTGGCTCCTTCCCTTCCCTTGGCACTCAGCCTGCTGCAGTTCCTGAACCCCCTGCAAGGCTGCAAGAACTTCTTGTCCCTACAGAGCCCCCCAAACTTCCTGCGGGCGTCCGCGCTGGCCGAGCACGTGAAGCCGGTGGTCGTCATCCCTGAGGAAGCCCCCGAGGATGAGGAGCCAGAGAACCTCATTGAGATCAGCACAACTTCCACCACGGAGCCACAGGTGAGGGCCTGGGGCTGGGATGGAGGGCAGGCTGCCGTGTCCTGGCTCAGCTCAGCAGCCTCTGTCCTCCCCAGATCACCTCGGATCTGTTTGAGCAAACCTTCGGGCCGCCCAACGGCGTTTGGGACGACAGGTACGGCGGGGCCAGCAGGGGTGAGGGAGTGGCTGCTGCCACGTGGGACCAACCTGCCTTTGTCCATAGGGATGCACAGATAGAGAGCCTGAAGAAGGAGGTGGAAACGCTCCGTGCAGAGATGGAGAAGATTAAACTGGAGGTAAAGCCTGGCTGTGGAGCAGCTGGGTGGGGTTTGGTGCCGGCTGTGGAAACGCTGAAGGGATGCAGCAAGAGTGGGGTCCTGGCATCCAGTGTTGTGGTTTGGGGCCTCTCCCAGTGCCAGGATGTGATTCCTGCCAGGGTGGGGGCATGTGAGACGTGTCCCTTGCTGTCCTGATGTTACCAACAGGGACAGAGTGACTGCAGGGGTAGAGGGGAGATCTTTCCTGTGCATCCCAGGGCGGCTTTGCCCAGATTGCAGGAGGGGGGCACCTGGGCAGGGGTGCTGGGGAGGGCAGGGCCGTGCCCCAGTGCCCCTGACCCCCGCAGGCACAGCGCTACATCACCCAGCTGAAGGCCCAGGTGAACAGCCTGGAGGGAGAAGTGGAGGAGCAGCGCAAGCAGAAGCAGAAGGCGCTGGTGGACAACGAGCAGCTGCGGGATGAGCTGGAGAGGCTGCAGAGGGTGAAGCAGGACAGTGACCGGTCACAGCGGCTCTGCGCCGAGGCCGAGAGTGGGTGCCCTGGGGTGTCCTGTGCTGCCTGGGCCCTCTGGGCTGCTCTTGTGGTCACTGTGGGTCTCTCACCCCTGCAGAGAAAGCCAGCGCCACCGAGATCCGCTACACGAAGCTGAAGGAGAAGCACAGCGAGCTCATCAACACCCACGCCGAGCTCCTGAGGAAGGTAACGCTGCTGCCTCTGCAGGCAGGGACTGACACTGAGGGCAGTGTTTTGGAATTAAATCCCTCCCTTTCGGGTTTGCACTACCCAGGGCAGAGCTGAGCACTCTTTCCCTCTTCCATCATGGTCCCTTTGGGTGTTTTTGTTGTTTTTTGGGGTGTTTTGCTGTTGTTTGGTCTGTTTCTGCTGATTTCTGTGGCCAGTGTAGCTGGTGGGATATCACTTGTACCAGCAGTCATGGGATGCTTGGCTCCAGTCCTGGAAAGGGGCTCTCCAGGGATATGCAGGTGATGGGGATCCTGTGTCTCAGTTTGCCACTCACCCCTTTTGTTCTTTGCTTTGGGTGTTTTGGTCTTGCTTTTGTCCCTTTGTCCCTCTGTCACCACTGGTGTGGCTCTTGCCTGCCCAGTCCCCCTGCATTGGTCCCATCACCTTCTGAACACCAGGCAGAGGGCATCCCTTGAATCCATGTCCGCTGGCAGCCAGCAGTTTGGATGCTGTAAGAAAAGCATCTTGGAATTATCCCAAGCCAGAATTCAGTTGGAATGAGTGTGGGAACAGTGAGGATCCCCCTGGGAACACTGGGTGAGCCCCGTGTCCCCCCACAGAACGCTGACACCGCCAAGCAGCTGACGGTCACACAGCAGAGCCAGGAGGAGGTGGCACGTGTCAAGGAGCAGCTGGCATTTCAGGTGGAGCAGGTCAAGAGAGAGGCTGAGATGAAGGTGAGCTCTGGGTCCTTCCCTGCTTCCCTGTCAGCACTGAGCCCTCCCCAGCCTGGGAAATGCAGTTTGGGAGCAAGGGAAAGGGGTGGTTGTTGCTGTTGGGTCCTGATTCCAAGGAGGAGTTGCCCTGGCTCCTCAGGAGGGTGTTAATATATGACTCATTTCCTCTTGCCAAATCTACCTTTCCTTCCCCCAAGAAAATGCCACAATGAAAATTGATGGGGTTGAGTGCTTTCATTCTCTGGGGCTCAAGATGGGGGCTGCTCCCAAAATCCCTGGCATGGGAAAAGGAGCCCTTCCAGGAGACACCCCCTGCCCAAGACCCCAAAACCCCCTCCCTGCAAAACATGGCTGGGTTCATTCCCTGCATCCCGGCGGGTGCTGGGGGCTGATCCCTGGGCACGGTGTGTGAACACAGCTGGAGGACCAGAGCCTGCAGATGGAGCAGCTGAGGCAGGAGCTGGACGCCCGTCGGGAGGAGCTGGAGCAGGCGCAGCGCTCGCTCAGCCACGCCAAGCAGGTACGGGGCTGGGGGCAGCACGGGCACAGGGCCCCCTCCAACCCTGCCTCAGGGGCTGGGCCTGCCACCACTGCTGAGCCAGAGGTTCAGCACCAGCCCAAGGATGCCAGGAGCATGGGCCCAAGGATGCCATGAGCATGGGCCCAAGGATGCCATGAGCATGGCCCCAGCCCATCAGTGTCACGAGCTGGGCATGTCCAGAGCTCCCCACAATGTGCTGGGCTCCCAGCAGTGCCAGGGGGTGACAGCATGTCCTGCCCCCATGGCAGGCAGGTGTGGAGCTCAGTGCCCAGGTGGATGCTCTGCACGCCGAGAAGGAGGTGCTGAGGCGGTCGGTGAGCGAGAAGGAGTGTGAGCTGCTGTCCACACGTGGCCTCGTCGAGGAGAAGGAGCTGCAGCTGAGCCAGGAGGCAGACAAGGCCACGAGGGAGATCCGAGAGCTCCAGGGCAGGCTCCTGGAGAAGGTACAGTGCTGTGTGAAGAGCCCACTGCCCCTCTGCTCAGCGGGGTGAGATGTTTGGGGGTGCCAGCCGAGTGGGATATTGCAGTCATGGGATGGTTGGGTCTAATCCTGGAAAGAGGCTCTGGAGGGATGTGCTGCTGATGGGAATGCTGTGCTACTCACCTGTCCCTCCTGCCCCACAGAGCAACCAGGAGCAGAGCCTGCAGCAGAAGCTGCTGGAGGAGCAGTTTGGAGTCCTGCAGGAGACAGTGAGAGAAGCCCAGGAGATGCTCAATGATGCCATGGCCAAGCTGGATGACCCCCTGCACCTCCGCTGCACCAGCTCCCCAGGTGTGTCCTGCTGATCCAGGGGCTCTGTGCCTTCTCCCTCCTGGACAGATAATGTTGCATCTCAGCTCTCCCATGGCATTTTTTCCATCATGCCTGAGGCGGTTGGGGTTGGACTTCCCAGGATTAATTTTTTGCTCTCATCTTCAGCACTATTTTGCTCAGATTTTAGTGCTGTTCTCCAACCAGGGATACACTTCCACTCAGTGGTGCTTCAGGGAGTCAGCACTGGTGCAGACACCCACCAGCCTGGCCGTGCTAAGGAAATGAAATGAAATTCCTTGCAGATTACCTGCTGAGCCGGGCGCAGGCGGCGCTGGAGTCCACGGATGCCCTGGAGAAGGGGCACGCGCAGTACGTGGCCTCCATGGCAGGTACCTGGGGCTGGGGACTGCCACTGCTCCCAGCTTGCTCGTGTTTCCATACATCCAGCAGCCCCCAGTGCCACTGGCAAGTGGCAATACCCTGGTGACAGAGGGACATGGGTGGGGCTGGGGGTTCCCCTGTGCTGACTCAAGCTGGAGGGGTCAGTCCCAAAATCTGAGTCTTGTACTGATCCTTGAGTGCCTTCAAGGATGAGCTGCATCCCCCGGGGCCTGGCAGGGGGGGCCCTGGGCTGGCAGCTCCTCACCCTGTGCTGTCTCTGGCAGATGCTGCAGGGCTGGTGGGGGCTCTGGCCCTCTTTGCTCACCTGACAGCCGACACCATCGTCAACGGCAGCGCCACGTCCCACCTGGCCCCCACAGACCACGCTGACAGTGAGTGCAGGAATGCAGGGGGTGCTGGGGGGGATTTCTGCTCATGGGCCTTCTCTTTAGGGAGCCCATGCCAAAGCCCCCTCTGCCAGGGGCAGATTTTACCAAGGACAGAACATTCCCCATGCTCCCCTACCTGGAATTCCCTGCCTTCTTGTCCCCCTCCCTGGGGCGTTGCTCCTGGAAACCCATCTGTAATCTCCTAGAAGGCATTTCCCAGATGCTGCTGGTGCTCAGCTGTGGATGAGGGGAGGAGGAGGATGAGGGTGGGCAGGGCTGGGATGAAGGGCCCCCATGCCCAGCCAGGGCTGGCACCAAGCTGTGCTCCCCGCAGGGCTGACAGAGACGTGCCGGGAGTGCGGCCAGCGGAGCCTGGAGTACCTGGACAAGCTGAAGGACAGGCAGAGGCTGGGCAGTGCTGAGCTGGGGGACGTCAGGAGGGCACTGCAAGGGGTCCTGCAGCTGGCCCAGGTAGGAGATGGAGCCCAGCACAGCCACCTTCCCACTGGTGGCTGGCAGGGTGGGTCCCAGGGAACATTTTGGGGTGGTTTGTCCCCCATACCCACAAGTTCTGGTGCTTCCCTTGAGCCATCTCAGCTTCTGAGCACTGAGACCCTTCCTGGTGGTGCACAGAGCTGGTCACCCTCAGATCATCTGAAATCTTTCAGCCCAGTAACCCCTGTGGAAGGGAACTTCCCATCTTTCAGATATTTCTCCTCCTGAAGCCCCTTTTTAGTCTTTTCCTTCAAACCACTGTTCAGCTCTCCAGAGTCCAGAAACTGCTCCTCTGATGGAGTTTTGTCACCTTGATTTGTAGCATTTCTTACCTCTGAGGTCCCTGTGCCATGTTTCCTGCAAGCTGGTGGCACATGTGCCTTCACCTTTGCAGGCTGCAGAATGCTGCTGCTCCTGCAGCTTTAATTATTAGGCAGGAGCAGGAAGGAATTGGGCATCTTGTTTTGTAGTTATCCCTTATAAACATTGCCTTCTGTTTCTCTGCCTAAAACCTCCTCATGCCTGCTGCCTCCTCTGGCAGGAGCTGAGACCCAAGAGCCTGGACATCAAGCAGGAGGAGCTGGGGGACATGGTTGAGAAGGAGATGGCCTCCACCTCGGAGGCGATCGAGGATGCTGTCAGGAGGATAGAGGTGAGACAGAGCTGCAGGATGGGCCATTCTGGGGCCCTGGGGTGGCAGAGTGTCCATCACTCCTCCACTTTTCTCTCCCCAAAATGGCATCCAACCCTTCCTCTTGTGTTTCCCAACAGGAGATGATGAGCCAGGCCAGGAACGAGAGCTCTGGGGTTAAGCTGGAGGTGAATGAGCGGTGAGTTTTGGGGAGGGATGTGTGACAGGTCTGTGCCCTGCTGGGCTGTGCCCTGCTCCAAAACAGGCTGGCTGGTCTCAAAAAAAGCACCATTTTCTGAGGCCAAAGCTTTCCTGGATGCTGAACACTTTTCTCTTGCTTCCTTCCAGGATTCTGAACTCCTGCACAGATCTAATGAAGGTCAGTGCTTCAGAAACCCATCTGGGGTGCACAAAACTGTGACCTCCCACCAGCAGCAGCATCAATCCTCCTCTATAGGACCCCCATCAAACCCCAAAACCTGTCCTTCCTTCATTCCAGGCTATCAGACTTCTTGTAACCACATCTACAAACCTACAGAAGGAGATAGTGGAAAGTGGCCGGGTGAGTCCTCCCTTACACTTCTCTTTGTGCTGACATGAAATATAGGAGAATTTCCCCCAAATTGCAGGAAGACTCTGGATTTCATGGTTTCCCCTGTTAGCAGCACTCTGGCAGTCCCAGTTGCTGGAGATGAGCTGCTCAGCCCTGTGCTCTCTTGCAGAAATCATTGTCACCCTTGCAAAGCCTTGTCCATCTAAAGATGATGGCCCAAACTTGTGTGTTTTAAACCAAACCCAGCTGAAATTTGTAGGTTTGGGACTGGTGTTGTTTTTCTTGATAATTATTTAAGCATGTCAGTAAGAGCAGCATGAAGAGCACAGGAATACTGTCGCTCCCTTGATTTATGGCTTTATATATTAATTTTTATATTTTATAGATATGAATATGGATATTATATTCGAATTTATATGGCTATTTATATGGATATTTAATAGAGATTTATATGTTGTTGTATATTAGACACAAGTTAATCCAGACCATGATATTCTCACAACAACAGGGGGCAGCAACAACTCAGGAGTTCTACGCCAAGAACTCTCGCTGGACCGAAGGGCTGATATCTGCCTCCAAGGCCGTGGGCTGGGGAGCCACACAGCTCGTGTAGGTACCCCAGGCCAGGAGCTTCCCCTGGGACACAGCTCCTTGGGCTGCACCCAGGGCTGGCTCCTGCTTCCCTGTCACCCCATCATCCAAAATTCCAACTGCAGAGCATCGCTGCTGGCTGCTTATGGAGAGCTTTGCTGGCTTTTTATGGACCCTCAGTTCGGTTCATTGCTAATTCCTCATGGAGCATCGTGGCCTGGGTTGGATCACAGGGGCACCCAGCTGGGCATGGCAGTTCCTCCCTGTCTGCAAAATGTGAAATCAAATCCCCAGTTTGCCCAGTCCTGGACAGTTGTCCCAGTTCCTGCTCAGGTGGTTGTGGATGATGGGGTGGTTGGGATTGAGGCAGGGCGTTCCCTGTGCCGGTGCAGGAAATGTGGGAGGGTCTTTTGGGCAAAAAGACCAAATTAATCTTATTAATTTAAAAATTAATAATAATCTAATTAATTTTAAAAGCTCATCCATTATGAAAGTAAAATCCTGCCTCTGTCCAAACCGCCTAGATCATGGCTCTGAATAATTGCTTTGTGTATGAGCTTTAATGACAGCGGGACTCGAAGATCTTGGAGATCTTTTCCAGCTGTAACAATTCCATGATTCTGTAATTACAAAGCTGCTGGATCCACATGCTGCTTTCTGAGGGTATTAGCAGGAGAGGAATAATCTGCACTTGCTCTGACACAATCCCCCTTTGACCCCCACTGCAGGGAGTCTGCGGACAGGGTTGTCCTGCACACAGGGAAATACGAGGAATTGATCGTCTGCTCCCACGAAATCGCTGCCAGCACAGCCCAGCTGGTGGCTGCCTCCAAGGTGGGTGTCCCTGCAGGATCCCCTGGGTGTCTCCTCCCTCTGTCCCACGGTGTTCCCATCCTCTCTGCCAATCCTGCAGCCTCCCAGAGCAGGGAGAAGGGAAGCTCTTGCTATTTTCCAGTCTGTGATTTTAATCTGTGTGTTAATATTCCCACACCTGAGGCTTGCCTTGGAAATGAAGATGTGGAAAACCTCCCGTCTTCCTCCTGTCAAGCTGGTTATGTAAAGAAAATGTTAATACCTACTAAGAAATCCAGAAAAGTAGCTGCAGGAGCTGGAATTGAGGATGGAGGACTTTGTATATATAATATATATATATGTATACATATATATAT
>WEIU01023794.1:95732-110854 GCA_013389925.1 Aegithalos caudatus | reverse complement strand
GCAGGGGGATACACGGACACGGGGACAGGGAGAGGGACATGGGAGCAAGAGGATACACGGGGACAGGGAGAGGGACACGGGAACAGGGATAGGGACATGGGAGCAGGGGGATACACGGACATGGGGACCGGGAGAGGGATACGGGAGCAGGGGGATACACGGACATGGGGACAGGGAGAGGGACATGGGAGCAGGGATAGGGAGATGGGAGCAGGGGCATCACGGACACGGGGACAGGGAGAGGGACACGGCAGCAGGGGGATACACGGACACGGGGACAGCGATAGGGACACGAGGACAGGGAGAGAGACATGGGGGCAGGGGGATACACGGACACGGGGACAGGAAGAGGGACACGAGGACATGGGGATACACGGACACGGGCAGAAGAGATAGGGACAGGGGGATACACACGGCCGTGGGGACAGGGGGACACGGGCATGGGTGTGCACAGACCCACATCTGCACACACATGCACATATGTGTACATGCTCACACACATGAATGTGTGCACACAGTCACATGCTCACAAACCTGTGCACATGCACACATGGGTGCACACACAGACACACTCGTGTGCACATGCACAATTGCGTGCACACACAGACAGTGTCATGTGTGAACATGACACACGTTCATCCACCCCTCCTCACCTGTTGAGCGATGCACACACCCCTGCTGGGTGTGCCACAGGCAGACACACACACACAGAGCTGATCTGCCCTGTACACACACACATACACACACACACACACACTTGCCCTCCCAGTTCCAGTGCACCTCCACTGTGGGCAGTGTTGGCTCTGATATAGGCAACCCTACAAGCTGGAAACACCCAAAACCCCACAGCAAACTCTGGTGAACATCACCAGCAACAGCTACACAGTGTCAGGAAACCAGGTGTCAGCTTGCTGGTGGAATTAAAAATAAACCATGTCAGAGAAACATGAATATGGTCCTAAATATGCCACGGTTGGGTCCTGCAGCAGGGAGCTGTCAGGGCTGGCTGTGGCCCAACCATGGTCTAAATCATGGGTTTCTGCCCTTAAATGCTGCAGAATTCAGCAGAGAGGCTGAGAAGCATCATTCAGGAGCCTCATGATTCCTGTGGCTGAGCAAAGGTGCTGCAGCAATTCCACATAAACACACACACACATATATTATCCAAGCTATCCTACTCAATGACCTCCTAACCCAAGGATATTTCCCTACTGACCCTCTGTTGAATCACTTTGAACTTGCCCCTCTATAGTCAGGACTGTGGCCACAGGAAACTGCCCATACTGGATCTTGGGAACCACAAACCCCCCCCTGGTTTATTGAAAGGAATGTAGATGTTGGTTTCCTGCCATTTTTCTCTCCTCCACATTTCAGAGGCTTGATTTCGAAGTTGGAAGTGTTACACTGGGATATTGGGGGAAAAGGCTGCAGATCCCCTCCAGGGAAAGGAGGAGGAATGAAGTGAAAATATATCCTTGACAGCAGAAATCTCTCCCAATCAATCAGCTGGATTTGCTGCTACCTGCCGCAGAAATTGCTTCTTTCATTATGTTTTAAATTAATTAATTCTATTTATCAGAGTAAAATGAGAAGAAACAGTCAGTGAGAACACCTTTGGGCAATTCCTTGGGGAAGGAGAGATATGGGATCGAGAAAGTGCAGTCATTCCTTCGGAAGTAGGCCTTTGAACACACATTACAAGGGATTAGGATTTCTCTGGAGGGGATTAAGGTTTCAGTAAAAGGCTCCTTCTCACCAGCCTTCAAAGCACCTTTTTCTTCAGAGCCTGGGAAGGCCATATCTGCATTCCCTGTAAGTACCAAAGACCAGACCCAGCGGCATCCACCTCCCAGCTCTCTCTCCCCCAGTGATCCCTGCCTCACTGTGTCCCACCACTGAGGAAGCTGCAGGCCAGACCATCCCAACTCTCCTTCCTAGTACATGAAGAGTACAGCAAAGCCCTTGGGAGCAGTGTGGAATGGGCAGCTTTGCCAGACTGCTGGGGGTGAGGGGCTGAAGAGCTGGGAGGTGGCATCAGATGGACACGAGAGGCTGAAGGCTGCCCTGTCTCTCTCTATTTTAGCATCTTGGCTGGTGGGCTGGCAGCGGGGGAGAAATGATCCCCAAGAGTCACAGGAGCAGATGCTACAATGTGGACACACAGGAGAAACATTTTCCCACTGAAACAAACAAGAGACACCCAGGACTGGACAGCCTGTGAGGGATCATCGTGGCCTTTCAAGAGTTAAAGGGAACTTGTGAAATGATGGAAAAAGATTTTTTATATGAACAGATAATGATGATTCAAGGGGAAATGGTTTTAAACCAAAAGAAGGAAGACTTACACTGGATATTGGAAGGAATTCTTCCCTGTGAGGGGGGTGAGGCCCTGATACAGGGTGCCCAGAGCAGCTGTGGCTGCCCCATTCCTGGACATGTTCAAGGCCAGGTTAGACAGGGCTTGCAGCAATCTGGGATAGTGGAAGGTGTGTCTGCCCATGGCAGGGATGTGGAATGAAATGAGCTATGAGGTCTCTTCCCACCCAAACCATTCTGGGGTTCTCAAACCCCTGTGGATTCTCCTCAGTGGTTCACAGCCATCTGCACATACTGCAGCAGGATTCCTCTGCCATGCAGGGATTTATTTCCAGCCAGCTTTGGAATCACTAAACTGTTCCATCCCTCCAAGTCCTTGTTCCAACACAGATCCCCTCAGACACACAGAGATCCCTTGCACTGTGGTGACTGACACCACCATGTCACACCTTGCTGACACAAAGAGGGTGGAAGGATGACTTCTGCCTGACCAGAAACACTAGCAGATTAATTTTGCTCCTCAGAGGTTCAAACTCACCATGGGGGTGTATGGTGAGTACCACTGCCACTCCCTGTGACCCTCTGCACCCCCTCTGCTCCCTCCCTTCCCTGCTTGCACCATCCATCCTCCCACAAGCACATTCCTTACAAGAGCCGGCTTGTGCAAGGAGGCAGACTTTAGTGCTGACAAGGGACACTGGAGAGATCCCAAGGCTCATACAGGCATTTTCAGGAGCTGTTTTGAGCTGCAAAGGGGCCAATCAGTAACATTTGGGAAGAGCTCTGACCCCACCAGTGCCAATCAGGACCTCCAGTCCCATCCCTACACAGCTCTGTGCAAACTTCTCGCATCTGAGGAGAGGTTCACAAAACAATCCACGCGTTTGAGCACAGCCTTCAGAAGAGGTTAAAGCGGCTTTCTAAATCCTCCTCCACGGGATTGCAGTCTCATTAGGATGCACACACAGAGGCAGGAGTGTTTCCAGCCCTGTGTTTTCTCCACCACCACCACCTACACTCTCAGCAACACGAACATCCATGGATCCCAGTTCCAGCTATGGAGCCAGCTGCGTGCAGCAGGTTTTACAGGTATGCAGCAAACCTCCTGTTCCCTCTCTGCCCAATCCTCCCACACTGAAAGAAACTTAAAATTATCAAACAACACTGACTCCCAGCTCTCAACAGATCCAACAACTGCTAATTGCCAATTTTAATTCCAAAGAAGCTTCCAAACTGCCACTTTAGGACCAATTTTGGGAAACTTCAGCAGCATTCCTGAAGTGTCAAAGGTTTCCTGGCAGGAGGGAAGGCAGCTGGGCCAGGTGGGGAGGAAGAGTCACACCCCCATGCCTGCACTGAGTATAGGGAACAGGACAGGACAGATTAATCCCAAGTAACTGGGAACTGGCCCAGCTGAGCCGAAGCAGGCAAGGATGAGACAGGGATGCAGGGAGACAGATGGTTGTGCGCATTTATTTTCCTTTGATAAAAATGGTGTATGCAAATTACACAGCCATGGAGGCTCCTGGGAAATACCACCCCGCTGGTCCTGGGGAGTCTCTTGGGCCATAGGAACATCCAAACACATCAGAATGGAAGGGGGGGG
The DNA here is from genome assembly GCA_013389925.1 of Aegithalos caudatus. Lineage (NCBI taxonomy): Eukaryota > Metazoa > Chordata > Aves > Passeriformes > Aegithalidae > Aegithalos > Aegithalos caudatus. Next base: position 106,932 of record WEIU01023794.1, on the reverse strand, counting down.
TGGAGGATGGATCTAAACTGGGAAGAACATGAACTTCAACATTTTCCAGTGAAGCAAAAACATCATTAGCTTATTTTTCCATTTCCTTTTTAGTTTTCACACTTGTAGAAATTAGCCCACTGAGCACAGGAGTCAATGACCCTGCACACTTCCAACCAGGAACCACATGACTTGGGCAGAAACACACCTTTCAAACACCTTCCTCTGCACGGCACCTTCAACTCGAGCTCAAGAACAGCACACCTGGTCGCTGCACACCCCTGGGCTCCCTTACACCACCCCCAGAGTGTAAAGAGGACACACTTCAAATGCAGGTTTTGCACCCATTAACCCTCTACCAGGAGACTGGAGGCACCTGTGAGTGAGGGATGTGGGCTCGGTTCATCCCAGGAAACATTAAGACAAATGACATCAGAAATTCTCAGGTAATTTCATTTTTTCTTTTGATCCATTCCCAATAAGATGCTGAGAGAAATAACCAATCCCCAAACTTGGCTCAATTTTTTAAATATTTGCCTGAAAGGAGGGCGAGGGGAAGGAATCATGTACAGTTAAAATCAAGCTACTCAAAACACAATCATTCAGGTAAGTAACTAGAAGTATCGCCTCTACCATCTAGAGAGAGAGAGAGAAGAGTGTCTGAGACAGGGCATATTTAGGAAAAAATACACATCTGAAGTCTCTGTGGCCACGATGAGAACTGGAATCCACATACAAGCCAGTTAAAGAGCATTTCAACATGAAATCTTAACTTAGTAGGAAGGTCAAGGGTTAAGCTGTATCTTTTTGTTTTAAATACATGGACAGCTGTCAGATATGAAAATGATGGCGGGCTTTCCGGAAAGATCCCCTGTGCATGTGTATGGATGCATGTGCTGACGTCTGTGGGACAGCAGGACAGAGTTTAGGAAGGCTGGGAGCCCAGCAGTCTCTCGATAGCTGCGTTGATGTCCCCACCAGTGGCGATGAGCGCCTGGAGATTGGCCTCACGGTTGATGAAGCCCATGGCATTCAGCTGCTCCAGCTGCTGTTGGAATCGCACTTCGGGACTCTGCGCCTGGGAGGAAAAGGACAGAGACCTTGGAGTCAGAGAGCACAGAGAGAGTTCCAACACGGGCAGTGCAGGAACCCTGAGCTCAGCTTCAGGCTCATGTGGGGACAGTCTCCACGTCCCCCTGGGTTGTGGCACAGCAGCCACACCAGAGTCAGTCCTGGTTCCATAGTGACAGTGGCAGCAGTGCAGGGAGAAGGATCCCCAGCACGCTGAGCTTAAACCTCTCAAAGGGTTGAATACCCCAAAGAGTCAGCCAGACCCCCAACACCAAACCTGGCCTAGAGCACCACAGCCACAAGAGACTGTTTGGGGACCACATCCCCCGAGTGGGGTGAGGTGGGAACCCCCCTGGAGACCTCCCTGCCCGTGCCAGCTCCCACCGGGCACTACGTACTTGAGAGCTTCCTCCGGCCAGCAGCTGGATCATCTGCTGCATGAGCTGCTGTTGAGGGTTACCACCCCCAGCTGGAGAGGCACTGGCCGGCGTTGAAGCGGAGGGAACGGGGTTCTCCGGGATTGTGCTTCCTCCTGTGGAGGACGGGGGCATCCGGGGCATGCCAAAGGAGCCGAGGCTGCAGAGGAAGGCAGGGCATGCTCAGGGTGACACTGGCATTCTGGGCACCCCCCTGAGTGGGGGGCAGCAGGGCAGCCAGAAGGCACGACCAGGCTGGCCCTCACTGAAGACCCTGCTACAGGGCAGCTTTGAAAACTGAACAGGCTGCATCCATGTTCTGGTTACACACGGCACTGGCAGTGAGCAGTGCTAACAGAAGCACGCAGAGAACTGCTGTGATGGAGCGTGACCTACGGTGACAGTGAGCAGAGAGCTGCCAGTAGATCAGCCTGCCCCAGCACACCCCCCCAGACTTGTGTCTGTCCATCTCATACTGTTCTCCAGAGATAAAGTTCTTTACTTCAGTCCACACCAAATGCAGCAAACAAAGGATGGGGGAAGGACCAAGTGCATTCCAAACCTTTTCTCCAAAAAGAAGGGGTCAAGAACTTCCCAGTGAAGCACAAGTAAGCAACAAGGGCTCATTAGCTCGCTCAGAGAGGCCTGCAGGCACACACCCGCACAAGTCCCCATGACAGAGCGACCTAAGCAGATCTCCCAGATGAATCCACAACCAGTTCTGCCTGCTGGTACTGGGCACAGCAGTTCTGCCTGCAAGGCCCCACTCTGCAGAGCTCCGTACCTTGGCACTAGTCCTGGGGCCTCCGTCTGCAGCGTCTGGAGTCCCTGCTGGATCTGGAGCAGGGCCTGCATGGCGCGGGGGTTGGTGAGGATGGACAGGGAGTCCGGATTCTGCATCTGGGGACCAAGGCAGAGAGACACCACGGTACCAACCAGTGAGAGCTCAGGCAGCCAGAGCTCCACCACTGTCACACCTGAGCCAGCGCCAAGCCACACCTCTTGCCTGCGGCCAGCGCCAGCCTTGGTGTCTGGATCCTCCTCTGAGGCTCCAGACTGCAGGGCTCACCTGCAGGGACACTCACAAAGCTCACATCGGGTTTCCTAAATGAGCTGGGTGAATCAGATTAGAACTGGGGACACATGCCTTTGGACTCTGATTTACCTGAGAACCAGCTGCTGTAATTTTTGTAAACACAGTGAGAGACTATCTACAAAGGGTTCCAAGTAGCATAACAAGCCTAATCTGGAGTCCACCTTTCAGTAATTCAGATGAGTTAATTCAGACTACCTTGTCTAACCAAGTTCTTCCTCTTTGTCTCCCCTGTGCAACCCCCTTCCTGCCTCAGCCCGGCCCCCCAAGCCCACATGCTTCCTAGTGCACTCAACCAAGCAGCTGAGATCCTGCCTGTCCCACAGTGGGGGGAGAAACTCTGGAGCCAGGGGCTGAGGGCAGCACAGGGCCAGCCAGAGGCCTTTACCTGCTGCAAGAAGACAGGGAGCTGAAGGCGGAGCTGTTCTTGAAGCTGTGGATTCCCAGCAAAGAGGGGGACATTTACCATGATCTAGCAAGAGACAGCACATGTAGGTAGGGTCAGAGGGTTGCTGCCACTTGCTGTTAAACCCTATGCAACTAAGCCATGAAGTCAGGTCAGTCATGGGGCCCCTGACTCCCTCCCTGGGCTTTCAACATGCTTCCCTGCTAAGGGGGATCAAAATGCTCAATTCCTGACAGCAGTGTTGAATAGGGGCCACTTGGCCACGGGCAAAGAGAAGGGTCATTCCCAAGTCCTTTTGAGAGCCACCTCTTGTGTTAGGGGCTCTTTGAACACACAGGGCTCAGAGCTGGGGCTGCCTTCGGGCTATTGAGAAATACAACCAGAATGTGTATTCACTCTGCTCCAGTGTCTGCAGGAGGAACCAGTCCGACCCCAGCAGCAGACTGACCTCACGCTGAGCTCATGGCCTGCCTGGCAACAGCAGACAACTGCAACACTTTTACCTGTGCTGCAAAGTCCGGGTTCTGGGCAAGAGTTTGCATCATGCTCCGCATGTAGGGGGCAGAGATCATATTCTGCATCAACTGAGGGTTTTCGGAAATCTGCTGCAGGAGTCCTTGCATCTCTGGGCTGTTGAACATGCCTGCAAGGGGAAGGGAAGACAAAGGAAAACCCCTGATGAGCCTGAGCGCCACTGCATTGCCTGAAACACAATGTGACAGGTGACAGCACTGCCTGTACTCTATAACCCCTCCAGCAGCGAACGTGGCTGGGGACAGCCATGGCAGTGTTCTGCTGGCCACCCTCCTGCTCTTGAGAGCTTCAGGAACAGCAGAGTTCCGAAAGGAACAGTTCAACAAGTGCATCAGAATAATTAATTTGTGTCTGCAAGTAGGCTAGACCCATTCCTCTGGATAACAGCCGCAGACAGGACTCAAATGCCAGAGAACTGTCCCTCCAAGGAAGCCTGGGTGACCTGCTCAGCCAGCAGCACCCTCGGGCTCCTCCCTTACGTACCAGCACCAAAACTGGCAGCATTCAGCCCGAAGGGGTTGGATACAGTCGGGGTGCCCTGGGTGGTTGCCGAGCCCGTGCTCCCTTCACTGCTGGGTGCCTGACTCTGGGAAGCAGGGGGTGTGGGGCTCCAGGGGTTTGGCAACGGCTCTCTGTTCTCCGTCCGCAAAGGCTGAGAGCTCGAGCTGTCAGAATTCCCCGTCAAGGAAGAGAAAGGATTGTTGCCAAACTAGGGAGAAAAAAAAAAAAAAGAAACAGATGGAATCAGTTAGTCCCAGCAGACCAACCCCTGAGCAAGCCAGGGAACAGCCGATGATATTCAGCCAAGTCCAGAATTTGCTAAACACGTGCCATGATCCGCCTCCTGAGAACTCTGCAGTCCACAACACACCTCACTCAGAAAAAGACCAGGCACGGGAGCGGCCGCAGCCCCGGATTCAGCCCCAAATGCAGGGCTTCAAAACACCCCTCTAAAAACAGCACCCGGACATACCAGTAGGTAATGCTGGACTGGAGTATGTCTGCACAGCCTGCTGCAGCCAGACCTGTGCTCCCTCCTCCTGTACTACCAGCCAACTGGATCTGAGCCAGCTCCATTCCAAAGGCGTCGGGCTCCAGCTAATCCAGGGAGCAGAGGGCTGTGCTAACAGTGACAGGGCTTGCCTATCAGTCAGGGCTGGCATCCAGCCTGCTGGGGGACTGGAGGAGCCAGAGCAGGCCTCTCCAACACCTCAACCCATATCACAAGAGGCACTGCACCACGTTCTCCAGCCAGTGCCTGCACTGGAATGGAGAGATGAAGAGCCACACTCTAGGAAAACTGCCCCGTCAGCATAGGGGACAGGGAAAGACCCCTTTCCCACACTACACCCCCCTCCCAGGAACGCAGCCAATACCTGCTCCCTGGCCGCACTAAACATGGGCTCCTGGATGTCCGTGTACATCCGGCGCAGGGCATTGTATCCTCCTGGAATGCTCTCGAGATTACTCAAAGCACGGTCCTGGTTCCGCATCATCTCCTGCATCATGGCAGGGTTACGAGCCAATTCCATCGTCTGGGAGGAGAAAAAGGTGGAAAGCTCAGGCCCACATGCACCATGAAAGGCCAGAGTGGATCAAGAGCCTGGTCAGCAGCCAAGCCCTGAAAGAGTTAAATCTCAGCTCCCAGGAGAGAGAGGATAATTAAACCCTATTCACAGGCAGAGGGCAGAGAGATCATTTATCCAAGCAAAGAGAGCCCAGGGATCCAGGCTCCTCCCCAGCCTTGCTCAGCTCTCTTCCTTCTCAGCCTCGGTTCAGCTCGATGAGACTGTTCTGTTCCTAAGCAGTATCACGACATCCAAACATCCGACACCCAAACGTTCCCACTCAGACTGGATGAACTACATACAACAACTGGGAAGGTGGATCTTTCCACCCTCTCCAGACTTTTGATGGGTCTCCCCTGCACAAAGAATATCCAGGTCTCATTTGAGGAACTGATAAGTACAAATTATTCACAATTTAGTCCTGCAACTCGGGAATTTCATGTATGGCTGACACAGCTGAAAGCAGAATAACCAAGAAGAAGATGGAAACTAGGCCCATTCAGCACAACCCTCTTGACAAGCCTTCCCAGGAAACAGCAGAGTCCTATCAACAGCTATTAACACCCAGATTCTCACTGATCCCTTAGGATTCCCTTCCGATGAACCTTTGGTCTTCCAGACAGCCACTCCTCTTGGGTCCTCTCTGTTCTGGAAAAATGAGAGCCCTCTGGGATCCCAGTCTACACTAGGGCTCCCCACTGACACAGGTAGTGAAACGTTCACTGTACAGCTCTGGAGTCTCTATGTAATCTGTCAAGAGAACTAGAGAGAAACAAAGAGCTTTTGCAAGTAGCTTCACTTCTCCAGCACTGTTTTTACTCCCATTCCTGAATCACAACACAGTAGCCTTGTAGTCAGCATGCCAGGAAAATCCCAGCATCCCTTTTTTTCCCAATACACCATGGATTCAATAGCTCTGAAATGGAGATAAGAGTTGCAAGGATGTGGGTTGCATAATCAGTATTCACATAACTCAAGACCACCATCTGCTTGTGGGGAGCTCACAGCAGGAAGGAAGAGATCTCCAAAACCACTGTTCTGGCATTCCCACTCCACCTCTGCAGTGCAGACACTGATGTTGGTCCACAAAGACTCTCCTCAACACTCTTTACTGAGCTCTGGGTGACTCACCTGCCTCATGAGCTCTGGGTTATTGAGCATGTGGCTTATCTCTGGATTTCGCTCCATGAGCTGCTGCATCTGGGGATTGGCCATGATCATCTGCCTCATGAGGTCAGGGTTAGACATCATGTTCTGCACCAAGGGATTCTCCATGATCTGGGAAAGCATTTCTGGGTTGGACATCAGCTGCCTCTGCATCTGCTGCTGGAGCTCCATGAAGTTGGCAGAGCCCATCCCAAGGTTGCCCAGCCCAGTGATGCCACCGAAGCCAGCTGGAGAGGGAACAACACATGGGAAGAGAGGTGTGAGTCAGTAACTGTCAGCAGCTGCAAAAGAGGACAGGCACATCAGCTGAACTGCATTCCTACAAATCCAGGGGTATCCTGTATTCCTATGGCAGCCAGCTCTGAGTGAAGACATCCCTACACACACACACTTCACTAAGTGGCATTACCTTGAGCAGGGACACAGAGCTGTGCCATGAGAGTGACTCATGCAAAGCCCACAGCAAGCAGAGAGAACAGGGGCCAAGAACCCCAACTCCTTGGTCTAATCCCAGAAAATTCCTCCTTCTCACAGCCCCCACTTACACAGGATGGATGCAGCACTGTTGGGGCCTCCATCTCCAGGACCTCCCACGGACCCCGACCCGCTGCTCCGTCTGCTGCCACTCCCTGCATCCGGACCAGCACTGCTGGATGTGGAGGGCTGAGATGGGGCAGCAGGAGAAGAAGGGGTTGCAGTAGGGGCAGAAGCAGCACTGGGGGCAGAAGCAGCAGATGTTGAATCTTGGACCCTGCAAAGGATAAAAATTATTAAACTCCTGGTACCCAGGGAAGAGCAAGAGGAGTCCTCTGTGGGGACACAGGATGTGCACCCCACGACGACCAGGCTCCGAGCACACCAGTCATTCCCACAGCAGCCAGCCCCAGATTCCATCTCATCTCTGCCTGCACTGATCCACAGCTGTGCTCCCAGATGCCTTCCATCTGCTGGAATCTGCCTCCCATCCTGATGCACTGCAGCCCCTGACATGTTGTCCTGGCCCACGCAGAGCGGCTGGACTGGTCTTACCCTGAGTTGTATCCAGCTCTTCCTTGAATCCCACTGAACTATTTACTGCAGCCATATCCTTGAGCAATGAGTGTGCTCCAAACAGGAAAATCCTTCTGCTGCTCCCACAGAAACCACAGGAGGCTACAGCAGGGCTAGTGCATGAGGTAAACAACAATGTTCACTTCTGAATATCAGACGTGAATCAGTGCTTCTGGGGCAAAAAGAAGCATTAGCATTACTGTACAAGAGGGAAACTGAAGCACGAGGCAGCCAGCACCTGTCCCACAAAGCCATGGAATCTTTCTGGCCATCTTGGCTCCAAATTCCCAGGTCTGCCACTGGCTGCACCTTGATGCAAGGCTCCTGTTCCAATACAAGTTGTCTAGAGCTTCTTTTAACACACCCACACAGACACTGTGCTGTAAGCCACCATGCAGCAGGTGCTGGACATCAGCTTTGCTGGATACACCAACCCAGGTTAGTACCTTGTTACCACAGTTACTCTTCAAGAGTGTTAAAGGACTTTGAAGGTGAACATATAAAGATTTTCTGAAGCCTTTGCAGTCACGACAGTGAGTCCTGGACTAGTGTTGAAGAGCTTTCATTAAATTAGACCAAAAAATTCACTTTACTCACCTCAATGAAGCTATTATACCTCTGACAACAAGAACAATGATTTCCTGATTTTTTTTCTCCAAACCAAGAATTATTCCTTTTCTCTATCTCTTTCTCCCTTTTCACTCTTCTAGAACTTGAAAAATCAACCCTGAAGGTCCCTGTCCACTGTCCAGACTAACCTGACTGCTGCTGAAAACCACTGGCCATTGAGAGAGTCAAAAACCGGGGGAACAAAGCAAATGGGAAGCTGAACAAGAAAGGAAGAAGGAAGCTAGAGAAAGGGCACTTGGTTTCTCTCAGCCTCTTCTCACAGGAAGAGGCTGTAATGTCTTAAGTAAGCACTTATCTAAGACTATTAGCAGGAGAAAAATGAGCAGCCCAGGAGCTCTGATTCTCCCTTTGAAATGGTTTGCCAATACCACATTTATAGTGGAGACAGCAGAAACTGCATCAGGCTCTCAGGCTACCTGGAGAGGAGAATCTGAGGAGGGGCCACAGGACCTGACAGTACACTTCCTTGTGTTTGTAATAAAACAGGTAGAAAAAAACCAAAACAGGAAAAAAACCCATCTCGATTAATGCAGCTCTCCCAGGGGACAGCAGAACTGCACAGAGACACAGCCCTGGAGCTCCCTGGGAGCTGGGGCACACTGCCACCAGAGCCCGAGGCACGGCTGTGAAGGGCCTTTCAAGATCAATGAAATGTGGCTGCAACTAAAGCACAGCAGCTGTTCCCAAAATCCTTCCATGCCCACCACCCCTCTGGAAAGTGCTGGGAAGAGCTAAACCCGCAGGAGCCTGAGCTCAGCCCTGTGGCCCGTTCTTGGTCTGAGCTCTGTGCTGCATGAGTCACATTCCCACAGGGAACTGCCCCGAGTGCACCCACAGCACCACATGAGGGAACCCCCACGCTGCCCCGTGTCCATGGTTGCACAGCCTGAGCCTCTGAGCACTCCTGATGTGGAGCATCCCCTGCCTGAAGCGCAGCTGCCCCACAGGGCTCCGCATGCCGTGTGCCTCCGGCGGCGCCTGCTGAGTCTGCAGCACGTGACAGAAAACCCAGGTATTGGCTTCTACAGCAACACAAATTACTGGGAAAGTAATTTCTTTTATCAGAAACTTTTTCTAGAACTTCTGCTGGTTTGCTAGAACCGGTATCCATCTCTGATGGGTTCTTCCAAGACACACACACCAGTAATGTTAAAGGGTACCAGCCCTACCTGCCATACACCATCCTAGCTGTGTCATCCACGGACAGGTTAGTGACAAACCCCATTGCTGCATGGAAAGCTCACCAGCATCATCACAATCAGTTATTCCCACTTGATCCCAGCCCCGCCAAGACGAAATTCTTACTTCTGCGGAGTCTTAATGACCAAGTGAACAGTGAGCCCATCTTTGATCCCATGTTGATTCAACGTATCTCCATCCTTCAGGATCTTCCCAGCAAAGATCAGAACCAGCTGATCCTGTTTGGCTTTAAACCGTCTAGAAATCTCTTCTTTGAACTGAAAAACAAACAGAGCATTTTTCAGGCAAAGAATCTGTACCAGTAACACAAAGCTCCAGGGATCACATCCACTCTGGGAACAGCACAAGTAACTGACAAGCCCTCAGAGCCCATGAAGGTACCACACAGTCACCAGTTGCTGATGATGTCTGTGTTAATGAAAACCAAAACAAAGACAAGCTCTGAAATCACAAACTATGGAGTAAATCTCAGAAAAAACAGAGCCATCCCCTCAGAAGAGCTGAAGGCTTCCAAAGCCAGACCAATTGTGCTTCAGACCTAACCCAAACACACCGTTTATCCTGAATGACTGAACTGATTTCATCTGCTCATTTGAGTCTTTTTTCCTAAGGAAAGCCAAACTCTGATTTAATACAGGACAGAGCTCTATGGAAAAGGGAATAATCCTTTATCAGCCAATGGAAATAAACTAGGTCTTCTCCAATTCCTATTTCTGCAACTGAATTCCCTGTGAGCGTGCCACGGAGCATGGACACCTCTTCCTTACTGTGTACTGTGCTGGGATTTACACCTGCAAGCAAGTCTCTCACTGCTGGCCCTGACAGAGCATTCCCAGATTGATTTGGATAAAATAAATCCTTGTATTTGGAAAACACAAACTATAGGGAATTCAGAAGAGAAGGCCAGGATGGAGAGTGAAACACATGCCGGTTCCAGAGCTTTCAGCCTTTGCATCAGAATGTGAAAACAAGGCTGGGCACAGCATGGCCCTGGCCCCAGATCACCCTGTGTCTCTCCCCACACAGCTCTGTGCTCCTGCCCACACAGCTCCATGTTCCCCACACACAGCTCTGTGTCCCCCTGTACAGCTCTGTGCCCTCCCTGCACAAAGCCCTCACTCCACACCCCCTGTACCAACGGGCTCCCTGGAAGGAAAGGGGCAGGAGGGCCACACGTGCAGAGCCCCTGCCCACACCATGAACTGCTGCCCAGAGATCCCTTCCAGGCCCTTCACACGCCGACCTCGTGCCCTGCAGCCAGCCCAGTGCAGCAGAGCCCATGACACCTTGTCCCAGTGGGCATCGCCACTTCCTCAGTGCCAGGCCCAGCCCCAGAGCCAGCCGCTGCCAATCCCAGCCTTTGCTAACCCCAGCTCTTGCCAATCCCAGTCCTCTCCCGCTCCCTAGCAGGTGCAGAGCCCCCCCAGCCCACCCGTGGAAGGGCCGACGTTTCCTTTCCTCCACCTCATCCAACGCCGGCCCCAAACACCAGCCCGGCTCCTCTCCCCTGGCGCGGGGAATCTGCCTCCAGACGAGTCCAGACGTACGCCAGGACTCCCAGATGTCCCCCAGCAGCCCCCCACGCACCAGTGAGGCTCTGCCCACAATTCCAATACCTTTCCCACACCTCCGCTCAGGGAACAACCTCCCACGCAGCCCAGCCCACGGCCCAAGCCCCCAGACCCTAGACCGGTCCTTCACATCTCTCCCATTGCCACCATCCCCAAAGCCGCTCTCCGAGTCCCTCAACTATTGTGGTTTCGACACCTACGACCCCTCTCACAGGTAAGACCTCGGGACCGCCTCCCGCCCTCGGGACTGTTTCCCCTTTAAAGCCCTCCAGCACCTGCCCTCTTTCAGATCTCTCCGCTCCAGCAAGGCCCAAAGGCTCGGGGGGCCCCGAAAGGCTCCGAAGCCAGCCCCAGCCCTGATCCGGGTCTCCAAGAAGCCCCACGGCCCCTCTGACCGTCCCCCAGCCCAGAGCCCTCTTCCTCCGCTCCTCACGCCCGCCCGAAATTCCTCCCCGGCCCCAAACGCAGGTCCCCTCCCAAAAACGCTTCACCGCACTCCTCGATCCCTCAGCACC
>WEIU01023794.1:74421-95164 GCA_013389925.1 Aegithalos caudatus | reverse complement strand
AGCCAGGCCAACACCGGCGGCGTCCAGAGCACGCTGTGAGTGCGGGGGGCGGGCGGGGGGCGGCTTTCCCCGAGCCGGCCCGGCGAGCACCGGGCGGTCCCTGATGCGGGGTGACGCCACTGCGGGGGATGCTTTCCCTGCCCGGGAATGTTTTCCTTGTACTTGGCCCGGCATGCTGCCCCTGCCCGGTGATGCTGCCTACGATTTCCCCGTTCCTGCCCTTGCTTCTGCCCCAGATTACGTTCATGCTTCTGCCTATGTCCCTGTACCTCCCTGCATGCTGCCCCTGTCCCTGCCCCAGCGATGCTGGCTGCCCAAGGATGCTGTCTGCCTTTCCCCTGCCCCCAGCCCCTGCTCCTGTCCCTGGCTGGGGATGCTCTTTGTCCTTGCTCCTGCCCCTGCCCAGGGATGCTCCCTGTCCCTGCCTGGGGAAGGTGAGGGGCCCTTCCAGGGGCAGGCATGGGACTGAGGCCACACACCCTTCATGGTTCTGGGCTACAGATGGTGCTGGAACTGTTCACAGTGTGTGGGGCTGGGGCCTTGCACTGTTCCTGATGTCCGGTGCTGGGATGCCTTGTGCACAGTACAAGGGCCATACTCAGAGTTGGGGCCGTGCACAGTGTTTGTCCCCCAGGCTCATGCCCGACCTGTGGCGGGTCCCACTGCTTCAACAGAGAGAGACACCAGGAGCTGCACTGCCCTGCTCGGGCCTGGTGCCACTGCTAAGCTTTCTGGCTTTGAAGCCCTCCCACCTCCTGCCAAACCCTTGCAGATTGGGAGTGTCTTGGGAGCAGTACTTGGGACTGGATAAGTGGGTTTGCTCTTCCCCTGGTACTGAAAGGGGGTCTGGTGTTAGAGGCGTCAGTTTCCTCTGCCATGTCCTTCCCAGGCTGCTGAACAACGAGGGGTCCTTGCTCGCCTACTCGGGCTACGGGGACACTGATGCCAGGGTCACCGCGGCCATTGCCAGCAACATCTGGGTTGCCTACGACAAGAATGGGCACCAGGCGTTCAATGAGGACAACCTCAAATTTATCCTCATGGACTGTATGGTACGTGGGGCTGGGGCCTGCCCTGCTCTCCCTGGGGACCTGGCTGTGGAGCCAGGACTGTGCTGGGGCTCCAGGCCAAGCTGGGGTGCAGCAGGTGCTGTTTCTTCCTGGGCAGGAGGGGCGAGTGGCCATCACACGGGTGGCAAACCTACTGCTCTGCATGTACGCCAAGGAGACGGTCGGATTTGGGATGCTGAAAGCCAAGGTAATGCTGGTGGGATGGTGGCCGGGGGGTCTGCAGGGCTGCATGCCTGCTTTGGTGTGGGAAAGAGCTCTTGAAGAGGATTGGGATGGAAGGGCTGGGGGAAGCTGCTGTGCCTGGGACACTCTTTGCACCTTGCAGAGACTCCTCTGTCCCCTGTGCCTGCCCAGGCACCGCATCACACCTTTTTAAGGTTCTAAACTGAAATATAAATGACAACAAACAAGTGGGCAGTGGGCACACAGGTTGCAAGACTCACCTGAGCGTGGCTCATGCCATTCTCTGCTTGCAGGCACAGGCTCTAGTCCAGTACCTGGAGGAGCCTCTCACGCAGGTGGCCGCATCATGAGCATGCAGTGGAGGGCTCTGCGGTGCCACTGGGCTCAGACACCATCACCATCACCAACGTGGGTTGGGCGTGAGTGGCCCCATGGGCATCCCGGAGCTCTAGTGTGGTCTTAAAAATAAGGTGGCAGGAATACAAAAGCTGGTGGGAATAAAAGTGTGTTTAATGCTCGTGTCCATTGTGTCTGTTGTTGGGGGATAACACAGCCCGGCTGGGCTGCAGGTGCCCATTGCCCTGGGGAAAGACAAGAAGTTGCAAGGGGCTGTTGTGAAAGGAGAGGAGTTACAACAGAGAGAGTCGAGCCCCTGCAGAGCCCTGCTGGTCACACTGGGATAGCTGGGGGTTGTGGGGGCTCCTTCCCGTCCCAATTTCCCTGGCTTTCACACGATGGCAGCAGAGGCGAGGGAACATTCACAGCAGCAGGAGCCGGGCTGAGCGGGGGTTCTGCTCCTGGCACAGCTGCCCTCGCTGCCATCCCACCCCACAGTGCCCTGCTCTGCCCGTGCTGTCCCGGTCTGCCTTTGCTGCCATCGCACCACACGCTGCCCTGTTCTGCCCACGCTGCCCTCATACCCCGCGGTGCACTCGCACCTGCCCATGCTGCCCATACTGTTCAGGCTGTTCTCCTGCCCCAGCCTGGCCCGCACTCAGGATCAGGCCCTGGCTCCACCTCCAGCCACCCCGTGACGGTGCCAGGGGTGACACTACCTGCCCAACCTGCGCTGCGACACCCAGTCCCACCCCTTGAGTCAACCGGCCGCGCTGTCGCCAGCTCGGCCTCTCTCGCCGCCGCTGTCCCAGACCCTCCGCGCTCCCCTGGGCCCCCGTGGGTCCCGCTCGCTCCCCGACAGAGAGGAACCTTTGGTCGCTCCGTCTCCTCCCTCGGCGCCTCCGGGAGCCCGGCCCGCCCCGCCGTCTGCTCGAGGCTTGGCAGCGGGAAGGAGGAAACCCAGGGCGGCCCTGCGAGGGCAGGCTGCAGCCGGGGCGACATGGGCAGCCCCGAGGACGACTATAACTTTGTCTTCAAGGGTGAGTCTTGCGCTCGATGCGACCCCCCCACTTCCCCAAAAGGGGTGGAGCAGAAAGCCAGGAGCTGCGGGGAGGGAACGAGGGTGCCCATTCTCCAGAACGGCTGTGTCCCGAGCTGGGACATTGTTGACTGTCCCTGCAGCTATGATGGGCACCGGGACTTATGACGGGCACGGGGGAGCAGGCACCGACCACTGACAGCAGTGAGGCCAGGGCTGGTGAGCGGTGCCAAGGTCCGGGGAGATCCACTCTCACTGCAGGGTGTGCAGTGCCAGGCAAATTGCTGTTGCAGTACGGGGCAGTTCTAAAAGCTGGGGCTGAGTGTGAGAGACAGATGCCACAAGAGCTTGTAGCCCCCGAGAGCAGTGGGCATTGAAAAGTCATTTGCTGCGGTGACCTGGGTGGTGGCACATGCAAAAACATGGGAGTCAAACCTGAGCTGGAGAAACAGGGGCACAGCCTCACACCTCCCTTTCTGAGCTCCTTGGGCCCACCTGGTCTCTGCCAGGTACTATTGGCTGGACTTCTGGAACTCAGTGCTCCCTTTGGAGCAAGACAAGTGCAAACAGCAAGGAAGTGCAGACAGGCTCAGGTGTGCCACCTGTCCTGGGTGCCCACTGCAGCAGGGTGACCCAGGGCTCACCAACATCCTTGCCCTGCTCCTGCTGCCCAGATCCCAGTAGCCATGACTCCCCTGAACAGCTCTGGGGCTGCACCAGCAGTAGGGAGCACAGCTGGGCTCCCATAGGGACTCCTGTTTTCTGATGGAATGACCACACTAGAGACTAAACCCACACAGCTGCTCAGCCTCTGTGACTTGTCTGGGGTGGAGAGCGATGCCCATGCAACCGGTGCTGGTAGCTGGGGCAGTCCAGTGGGATTTCTCCTTCCTTCCTTCCTTCCACAGTTGTCCTGATCGGGGAGTCTGGGGTGGGAAAAACAAACCTGCTCTCTCGCTTTACCCGCAACGAGTTCAACCATGACAGCCGCACCACCATTGGCGTGGAGTTCTCCACACGCACAATCCTGGTGGGAGACGCCGTGGTGAAGGCTCAGATCTGGGACACTGCTGGACTGGAGCGGTACCGCGCCATCACTTCAGCGTAAGGATGGGAGGCCTGAAATCCCTGCTCCTCCTGGGACTTGGGTTCAGCCCCATGGGTGAGGATGCTGGGAGGGGGCGGTGGATCTGGGGCATGGAGTGATGATAGGGTTCTGTCGTAGGTATTACCGGGGGGCTGTGGGTGCCCTGGTCGTGTTTGATATCACCAAGCACCAGACATACGATGTGGTGGACCGCTGGCTGAAGGAGCTGTATGACCACGCTGAGGCCAGCATCGTTGTAATGCTGGTGGGGAACAAGACCGACCTCGCACAGGCTCGAGAGGTGCCCATGGAAGAGGCAAAAATGTTTGCAGGTAAAGGCTGGGACCCTGCCACAGGGCTGGGGCCTTGAGATCCTCCCCAGAAGTGTGGACCTGCACCAGTGCAGGCACCTGAAAATCTCTAAAGGTGCTCTAGATTGGAGCCATGTCCTCACTGGGGTCTGCATCATCTCAGGGGGCTCCTCTCCTTGCAGACAACAATGGGCTGCTGTTTGTTGAGACCTCGGCGCTGGATTCCACCAATGTTGAGGAAGCATTTGAGACCATCCTGAAGGGTACAGGCAGTGTTGATGTGGTGCAACAGGGTCCCAGGGCATTGCAGGGTCTCTTTTCCAGGGATGCAGGGCTGGGCAGATGATGTGCAGCACTTCTCTCTGTGCTCCACTTGAGCTGTTTTGGGCTAGTTTCATGAGATTTTTCAGTGGTGTCTTTCTTGCTGCTTTGGTTTTCAGCCTTTGGTGCTGGGCGTTTCACTCCCCACACACAAAGCTTTGTTCTCATGGCCCCTGGGCATTCCTCAAGCCCCAGGTGCTGCTTCTCCCCCATAATCTCCAGTCTCCTTCCTGTTGTCCTGGGCTCATGACTTGCTGTCTCCAGCATCCTGCCAAACCGGCCGCGGGGACCTGGGGGGCCAGGGATGGAGTCCAAGAGCAGCTCTCCAGGAATGGCAGCCAGCAGCATCTGGGCAGTGAGGTGTGCCATGCCGTGCTGAGCCGTACCAAACCATGCGGTGCTATTCCGTGCCGTGCAGTGCTGTGCTGAACCAGCCTGTCCCACTGAGCTGCCAGCCCCAGCACAGGGTGAAGCACTAATCCCAGGTTGGGTAAGAGGAAATTGCCCAAGCACAGGGTGTTCCCCAGGCGTCGTAGGGATGCAACCTGTGGGAGCTGCTTCCTTGTCACCCCTCAAATCACCCCTCTGCTGCATAGAGGGGAAGGAGAGCCACCAGCGTGCTGAGCTGTGTGCGAGCAGTGGGGGCTGCAGGCGAGCAGTGGGGGCTGCAGGCTTGAAGCTCTCCCTGCATCCCCAGGGGGTCTTGGCTGACACACTTCTTCTTTGGCAGAAATCTTCTACAAAGTGCAGAAGCAGAAGCAGAGGAGCGGCCAAAGCAACACGGTGTCACTTGCCAGCGAGAACCCTGCAAGCACAGCCCCAGGGCAGGAGGAGAGGCGCCCATGCTGCGTGGCCCTCTGAGCCTGCTCCCCTCCCCGGGGAACCCCACAGCCCTGGGACACACCAGTGGCCACCAGCACGGGCCGTTGTCACCCTGCCTGCACTCCCACCCCTGTCCTGGTGCAGTAGGGACCAGCAGCCTGGACAGGGGCCAAATTCTGCCATAAACAGTGAGAAGCACCAATTCCAGGAGCTCTTCTCCGTTTCATTTTTGCTGGGTCCTGATTAGCATCACCATTGTCACGCACTGTATCAGCCCTTCTGGAGCTACAGGGCAAAAGGACCAGGACACCCCTGAGGCACCTCTGGGGAAGAAGCCAGGAGGTTCTGGGCAGGATCATGCCAGCAACAGGAGCCTCTCTGCCTCTGGCCCTGGGGTTTCTCCTGTAGGGCCACCCTGCGCCGTGCACTGAGGATGTGTCTGTCCCACCAGGGACTGCTCTGGAGTTGAGCCAAGCCCTACGGTGTGAAGTGGCAGCACTCAGCCCTTGGCTGTCTCATCCCTAGACATCTGTCCCATCCCTTGACATGGGGCACATGTGGCAGCAGGACCAAGCAAAGGTGCCTGCTGTCTGCATGGCGGGACAGGGCTTGGCACAGGGCTCAGTGCCAGGGGGCCGGGAGCAGCTCTGTGTCCAGCACGGGCGTGACATAATCATTAAAGGACTTGTGAAATGCAGGTTTACTGAGCTGGAATTCCTGCGTGTTTGTGGTCGACGCCCTGGATCCCCACCTTCGTAATATGCTGAAGATCATGGCCTCCAAGGCAGCCCAGCTGGATGCCACAGCTCCCCTGTGCTCCCTCCTACCCCGATACCGTGGCCCCCCCTGCACTCCCTCCCACCCCGAAACTAGACCCATCCTGCACCCCCTCCCACCCTAAAGCCATGCTCTCCCCGTGCCCCCTACCCGTGCAGCCTTTCCCAGTTTAGGTCCCCTGTTTGAACTTTATCAGTTCAAACGATGACGCAGCCTCTGCCAGTTATCTGAAACCCCTCGGAACCGGGATAATTCCTGCTGGATTCTCCGTGTCTTCACTCGCTTTCCCTTTGCACCACGCCAGACGTGCCAGCGCAGCTCCACGTCACACCCACGGCTCTGCGTGGATCGTGTGGCCATCACTGTCCCCATCAGGAGCACACACAGGTGGTGGCCTGTCCCCGCCGCCGTGCAGCATCCCCGCCCCCTTACCTGGCCTAGGTGAGCACACCTGAGTGCTGACGGGCAGCCCCGGCCGCCAATGGGTGCGGAGCAGGAAAGGCTGTGGCCACCAATGGGTGGCGGGGGACAGCCCCTGCTAGGGCTGGAAAAGGCCTGGAAATCCCCGCTGGCCCCGTGGGAGTGGGGCTGTGGCTCTGGGCGAGATGCGGGGCAAGGACGATGAGTACGATTATCTCTTCAAAGGTGGGTCTGCTGCCCGGCCTCCGCTGGCCATGCCTGCAATGAGCGTGCCCGGCCTCAGCCTGCTCCGGGCTGGCTTCCACGCAGCACCTTCGGCGTGCGCTGGGAGCTGGGGCTCCCGCGGGGATGTAACACTCAGTTCTCGGGAAGGGGCTGGAGGGGGGAGCTTGGTGTGGTGTTCCGCTGTGCTGGGAAGGAGGGTGGATGCTGGTGAGGCTGGTGGTCGGAGGGTTTGTGGTCCCGCTGCTCATTACAGCTGCTCTTTCCTGCTGCGGGAGGAGGCTGGAGCCCCGGCCTGAGTGCCTGGAGGGGTGGCTGTGGCCATGGCAGGGTGCTGGTCCCGGCGGTGGTGAGGAAGGCTGGTTTGTGGGACTCCGTGGGTGCCGCGTCGGCTCCTGAGCACCCGTGGGTGCTCTGCTCTGTGGCACTGGGTGAGGGGAGCACGTCTGGGAGCTGAGTAATCCCCCCAGGAGAGAAAGCCGTGCTGGTCCCCAGCTGCCGTGGAGGGAGAGGATTCAGGGATCCGGGCTTGTTCTTCCTGGTGCTGGTCATGCTCTGACCTCACTGCTGTGCACGGGGCAGGTGGGGGGACAGGGACAGGCTCTTGGAGACACAACGTTGGCATTTCTGCCTGTGGGAGCCCAGCATCCCCATGAAGCACCCCCATCCCTGTGCATGCCAGGCTTCCCTGCAGTCTACTGTGGCCAAAGCAAGTGCTGGAGAAGGAAAGGGACGCCTTGGCAATGCCACAGCCTCCTGAGCCATAAAATCTAGGGTGTGAGCTCACCAGTGGGTGGCTGTGAGTCAGCCTACCCACACAGGCCTGCCCGCAAGGCCCCGGGTAATTCTAGCCACCGACACGACGTAATTCCAGCCAGCAACCAGTGCTGGGAGCCTTGCACACCTCCCCTGGCTGCTGCCCAGGAAAATCCTCCTCCCTGGAGTCAGTCTGGGAGCTGATGTGGGGGAAACTCTGCTGCTGAGTGGTGCCTCGAGGATGATGCCCAGGCAGGAGCTCTCCCAGCTGCTTTGTTCTGCACTTCCCACCCGGTGCTGTGCCAGCTGTGTGGCTCTGAGGGGGGGGCTTCAGCACATGGTCCTCCTGTGTCTGTCCATCCCCTGTCATCCTGCAGAAGCCAGGGCTGGGAGCAGCTCACATAGGCTCTTCATTCCCCTCCTGGATCTCATGGTGGTCTCTGGAGTTCTAGAGAACTCAGTTTTCAAGACAAGGACAGCTCATACCTTCTGAAGCAGGAGCAAAGTTGAAGGGGAATGCAGTGCCCAAGGGCATGGAGCTGGGCTAGTGCTCTCAGGGTCCAACAGCTCTGTGAGCCCAGCACCTCCTTGAGAAAAGGGAGATTGTCACAGCTGGAAGCAGCATTATCCCGAGTTCCACTGAAATGGGAGCATCAGCTGTTGCAAAGCACAATGCATGTTCCAGCTGTGCAAGGCCCTGATACTGCTGGAGGGGCTCAGTATGGCTGAGGAACAGCTCTGGACCCTTCCTTGGGGCCCTGTGTGGAGCTCCAGGCTGTTTCCATCCCTGCAGTGAGACATGGTGTGGCGAGGATGTTCAGAGGCAGAATGTGTCAAATGCTTTTGTGCCTGGGGTAGGGGATGCTGCTCCAGCTCCTCGAGCCATTCAAGCTCAGGGACATCACCCCTACAGGCTGCATGGCCCTGCACTATCCACCCTGCATGCCTGGTGTGGTCCAAAGCCCTCTGGAGCCTGCCACTGGAGCACTGCCAGGATGGGGAATGTGACAGCTGAGCTGGAGAAGCAGCAGTTTCCTGTTGTTGGTATACAGCTGAGCTCAGATCAAACTTTGAAGCTGGAAAAGTGATAATGAACCTAGCTCACCACTGGCCTGCATTTCCTATTGTCTTGTCCAGGGTAGTCCAGGCTGTTATGGTCCTCCCAGACCCCTGTGCAGGGGGCAGCAGCTGAGAAGTCCCCCCAGCAGCCAGGCAAAGGTGGGGGGGGGATACTGCCCTGCCCCTCTGCTCAAATTTGGTGAGACCCTCTCCTGCAGAGCTGCCTCCAGCTCAGGGACCCCTCAGCACAGGAAAGATATGGAGCTCCTGGAAGAAATTGAGGAGGCCACAAAGATGCTCCAAAGGCTGGAGCCAGGCTGGGAGAGCTGGGGGTATTCAGCATGTAGAAGAAAAGGCTCTGGGGAAACCACAGAGCCCTTTCCAGTGCCTAAAGGGACTCCAAGGGAGCTGAAGAGGGACTTTGGACAAGGGTCTGAAGGGACAGGGCAATGGGGAATGGCTTCCCACTGCCAGGGGGCAGGGTTAGGTGGGATATTGGGAAGGAATTCTTGCCTGTGAGGGTGGTAAGGCACAGGGTGCCCAGAGAAACTGTGGCTGCCCCCTCCTTGGAAGTGTTCAAGGCCAGGTTGTATGGGGCTTGGAGCAATGTGGTTTAGTGAACTACAGGGTAGAACAAGATGGGCTTTATGGTCCCATCCACTCAAATCATTCTGTGATGCTGTGGAGAAGCTGCCCTTCCCTCATTCACTGGCTGTCCTGGCACAGCCATTACCAGCAATGCTCCAGGTGCCTTCCAGCTTCCCTCAGGGATTCTAGAGAGCTGTTCCACTTCCTGCTGGGCTTCCTGGTACCAGGCTCTTTGCTGTCTGCTCTACACTGAGGGTTTTGTCAACAGGGTGGCTGCACTGTTACAGGCTTTGCACCATGCAGGGAAGCCATATCTATGAGCTGGAGCTGGTGGGAAGGAGTTATTCAGGACATGGAGGAGCATCCTTGCAGGATGGTAGCTGCTGAGCCTTTCTGCCTTGCTGAGGGTCCTGCAGTGTGTGGCATCCCAGTGGCCCCTTGCTGGTGCTGCTGTTCCTGTGTCCTCCCCACTGTGGTCACTGCATGGTTGTGACCTCAGCCCTGCTGTTGTCCAACCCTGGCTGATGTCCCACAGGCAGGTGAAGTGAAGTGTCTGGGGACATGTGGAGGATGAACAGGATTGGCAGTGAGGGAATTTAAAATAACTTAAAAAATTAAACCAAAAGCCTCTTGAGTCATAAACTCAACAAACTTGATAGGGGAGGTGTGTGATAAAGCTCCCCAGAGCCTGTTTCACCAGGTTTTACAGGAACCAGCCAGATCTGAGAAAGGCAGAAAATGCATTTAACCCACACCCAGGAACTTCCCAGCTCATGGGCTGGACCAGCAGCAGCAGAGGAGGATGCTTCCTTTCAAACTATGCCTTTAAGTCTTCCAGTGTGCCTTCAGGGTTGCAGGGCACACAGGGTTGGCAAGAGGAGCCCCAGCTCTGCCTGGCCTCTGGCCTGGTTCTCCCTGCACAGGTCCTGACCCTGGTTTTCTGGCCATTTTGGGTACATCAGTTCATCTGATGCTTTCCCAGCCCCAGGGACAGAAACTTCTGGCAACTTCCCAGTGATAGCAGGGATTTTCTCAAGGGGTATTTATAGGTAGCAGTGATGCTGCTAGGAGGAGTGGAGGCAGCTGGTCCTGCTTTGCTTCACCCCTCACCTGTCAACATCTCCTGGATGAGATGGGATCTGGATAGGGGGGCAGATGGGGAGATTCCCATCCCTGGCAGGCTGTGGGCTTGGAGGCTTTCCTGGGTGGCTGGGGGAGCTGACACTGTGTTTGTGCCCCCCAGTTGTGCTCATCGGGGACTCAGGGGTGGGGAAGAGCAACCTGCTCTCACGCTTCACCCGCAATGAGTTCAACCTGGAGAGCAAGAGTACCATCGGCGTGGAGTTTGCCACGAGGAGCATCCAGGTGGACAACAAGACGGTGAAGGCTCAGATCTGGGACACGGCTGGGCAGGAACGGTACCGGGCCATCACCTCAGCGTGAGTTTCCTTGCTTTCAACCTGTGTCCCTCACCTGGGGCCCTGCTGTGAGCCTGTCCCCTCTCTGTCCCCCAGGTACTACCGGGGGGCAGTGGGCGCTCTGCTCGTCTATGACATTGCCAAGTACCTGACGTATGAGAATGCAGAGCGCTGGCTGAAGGAGCTGCAGGACCACGCTGACGCCAACATTGTCATCATGCTGGTGGGCAACAAGAGCGACCTGCGGCACCTGCGGGCTGTGCCCACCGATGAGGCCAGGAGCTTCGCAGGTATCTTCCCCCATCCTGTCCAGTCCTGCCCCATCTGGCTGGAGTTTGTGGCACTCACCTGAGCTCACACTGTTCTTGCAGAGAAGAACGGGCTGTCCTTCCTTGAGACGTCTGCTCTGGATTCCACCAATGTGGAGACAGCTTTCCACAACATCCTCTCGGGTAAGGGGCAACCAGGAAAGGGAGGGACAGCAATGGAGATGGCTTTGGACATTGGGTCTTCTCAGGACATCCCTGGGGGCCTGGTTGTACTGGGTGGGATCTGGGTTGGAATCCTGCTCCTCCGGGTGGGGAAAGGTGGGCATTTGCACTCCTGGAGCTGTGTGTTTGTGGAGGGAGCAGATCCCTCACTGAAATAACTACCTAAACAATTTTTTTCCCTTCCCCTCTCTCTGCTGGCAGAGATCTACCGCATCGTGTCCCAGAGACAGATCTCTGGGCAGCCAGAGTCGGAGTTTGGCCCCTCCACCACCATTGAGCCCATCCGGGTGCTGCCCACGCAGCAGGAGGGCCGGCAGGCGCCCTGCTGCCAGAACATCTGAGCCCCTGGGGTGCCCCCACCTTGATGCCCCACCACCCAGCACATGGTGGGATCAGATGTCTCACCCTCTGCCCGCCACAGCTCCCTGAGCAATGCAGGCTGGTGGCTGCTTTTGTGTGCACCATCATCCTGCCTGTGTGCTGCTCCACCTGTGTTTATGTAGGACCAACAAGAACGAGGGGAGGCAAAGCATTGGGGTGTCTTCCTCTCTCTCCTCAATTTTGGGGGCATGCCATCCCTTGTGTCCCTGCTCCCTTTAGCCCTGCAGGCACAGTTGCTGGGTGACTGGGTGGCACTGAACAAGCCCGAACATGGTGAGTCCCTGTTTGGTGACGCCCTGTGCAGCCCCGTGGGATGGGTGTGGAGGGGGACACTGGGTGCATCTTTCTCCTGCCCGGTGAAACCAGCAGTGATGCAGCCTGTTGTGCCCAACCCTGTCCCTGCGGCACTGAGAGCTGGGAGTGCCTCTGGGTGCTGATGGGGCCATCCAGGGTGGGGGTGACACTGTTTTTGTGTTGTGACCCCCTCCCTCTGGCATGACCCCAGCAACGGGAAAAGCTGTGACTCTCCCATGGAAAGAGATGGGAGCAGGGGCTGGGGGGCCTTGGCCTTTGGGAAGCCCCAAGGAGGGGACAAGGGGGGGGGATCAGGGATTTGGGGGGCTGAGGTTGAGGGCAGGGATGAGGTGCTGAGGGCAGGCACATTGTCCCTCTGCACAGCTCCCTGTGTAGGAGCCAGTGTCAGCACTGGGGACCCCTCAGCTCCAGCTGCAAGCACCCCCCTGGCATGGCTTGGCCCTTCCCTGCTCCAGTGTTTGGCCACTGTGGCTGGTGGCTGCATTGCCCAGCCTGGGGACATGCCACCACTGGATGGAGTGTCTGCTACATCAGTGGGATAACAGTGGTCTTGTCCCTTGCCTGGGGGACAGCGGCCACCTCCCAGGGTGGGCATCACCCAAGACGCTGGGACAGACTGTGCTGAGCCCTGTGTTGCTGTCAGGGGTGATTAGCAGGTGTCAGTCAGGGGTGCAAGTGGGAGACCCTGTGCCATTGACCCAGTACTGGGAGTGTGGCCCCTGTCACAGTGTGGGGTTTTGGGGGATCTCTTTCTCTCCACAGCTGCCTCCAGTCTCTGCATCTCACTTGGCTGTGCCAGTAGGATCTGGGCCAGGGTTCCCCCTTGGGGCATGATTTCTCAATTAAATGGAAATTGAGGCAAAATCCCCCAATAAAGCTGCTGTTGAAGCCTTTCTCCCTCTGCCAGGTCTTTCCTTCAGGCAAGAGCAGTGCCAGCCCCACAAGGGGCAGCTGGGAAGCATCCACAGGTAATGAAGTGTGAGGAGGAGGGGGATTGGGAGGAAGGTATGTTGTACCTTGGGCAAGGGGGTGTCCTGCTGGGAGGCCAGAGGGGAGAGCTTTAAATTCAGGATTAGAACAGGTGGGATTCTGCTACCAGGGACAGTGCAGGGATGCACAGACAGGGTGCAGAAGCTGCTGCACCATTTGGGTGCCCCTTTTTATCCACCCACTGTGCAGCCACCTTAACCTTGGCTCCAGCCCCTGGCACTGTCCCTACACTAGGGCACTGCCCCTCCAGAGGCAGCCTCATCCCTGAGCTGGCCAGACCCATCCTCTGTCTTACGCTGGGTCTGATTACAGCTGGGGGCTGTCCCCAGGTGAATGGTGGCCACTGCCCCATGGGCTGCACTTTACCCCATGCTCACCTCAGCTGGCAAAGCCCTGGCAACATGCAGACCAGCTGGAACTGCCAAGCACCACCTCCTCCCACACCATCTGCCCACACCAAAACATGGTGCCAAGAGGTGATGTCAGCCCCACCGGCTGGGGAGGTGGGCAAAACATGGATGCTGCTCCACAAAGGGACAGGGCTGAGCCAAGTGTCCCTTGGGCCTCTCTGCCATTGTCCATGCCATCAGCCAGGCACTGGCACGGACACATGATGAGTTCATTTACACTCATGGAGACACTCTTGGGCTGGGCAACTCGGTTTTGTTTCAGGCTTTCCAGTTTTCAGATGTTTTCTGCTGGGTTTAAGTGGGAAGGGTGAAATTGGCACAGGGTGGCTCATGGATGTGGGACCTGCTACCACCAGCACTGGGAAAACCAGCTGCCTCAGGAGGCTCATCATCTCACAAGTGCTTTAATGAACCCCACGAAGTGCTGCCAAAAGCATGGGACCGGTGGGAGCTGCAGGAGGGGTGGCAGAGGGAGGTCCAGTCCCACTGCCCTGGAACTCAGCCCAGCAGGGCCTTGTTCCCAACCACTGCTCCTGGCCGTTCCTGAAGTGTGAACAGACACAAACCGAGAGCAGATACCAAGTTTCTTAAGTAATAATACTTTAATAAAATTAAGTTCTTAATGTAATTTAGCACATTTAATACATTAACCCTTTCCCTTCTTTGTTTTCTACAAGTTGTGCAACATCATTATTTTAATTTTATTTTATTTTAATTTTTTTTCCTTCTCCCATTATACTATATGCCTCAAAACTCAGACAACAAGCCTAACTCTACTTCTATGTTCGGTTATATCTCTCTCTCTCAGGCCTTTATTTTTGCGTAACGCCAGAGAGTTGAAAATACCTGGATGGAACATGTGATCGGTTTCCAATAGTAACAATCCCGACTACAGGTTTCCTATGATGTTAAAATAAAAGAGAAAAAAAAAAAAAAAAAAAAAAAAAAAGCTAACACAAAATAATAGGGAATGGACTTGGAATGGAAGGGCCACAGGGCCTGGCCGGCAGTGGCCAGGCGACTCAGTGGCCAGCTGGCTCAGCACGAGGTGGGAGTACCGTGGAGCAGGACAGTGTGACAGTGCCCAGACCCAAGGGAAAGCAGATACACACAAACTTGGACATTAGTCTGAAGCGAGGATGAGAGGAAGCACAAGTGATGCTGTGCAAGCAAAGCATGAAGGGCTGGGGAGGGCCTGGGTGAGTATCAGTGAGATCAGCTGCTGTGGGGACCCCGTGGCTTGGGTTTCATTTTAGCACGTCTCATGTGAGAAATCCCACTGGAGCTGGCCTGCCAGAGTCCCAACAGCAGCAAGCTGGAGCCTGGATCTCTTTGATACCAGGGCAGAGCCGGAGGAAGTCCTCTGCAGCCCACAGGCTCCCCACTTCCAAAGTCGAAGTCGGATGCCTGGGGGTTGCTCTGGGCATCCCTGGGGATTTCCTTGGCTTGCCTGGGGCTGGGATCGGAGCTGGCTCTGCAGCAGTTGCCACACTTGCCAGCCTGTGATCCGGCAGCACTTGTGCCCATTGCCTTTCATGTTTGCTTAACACTACTTTCTAACTCAGGAGCAAATCCCATGCTGCAAAATAAGATCCAGCCCCTGGTCTTTTTTTTTTCCCTTCTTTTTATTATTATCTTGAACAGAATTCATAAAGAAAAAGGAAAAAAAGAATGCTTATGGTTTCACAGATAAGCAAAACAGCCTGTGACCATGTCTTGCATCCCAGCTTCTGGGAGCCAAGAGCAGATCTCAATGGTCACACCACACTGCTATGTCTCACCGCTCCATTTCTCTGCAAGTTGTTTCAAAAGCATCATCATAACCCCAGAAAGCACATCCTGCTGTCAGCAACCCGGTGCCACCACTGGAGGGGGAATTCATTTTCGCACAGACAGTAGTGGAACTACTCCAGATTTTACATTAGTGTCACTTTACTGGGGGTGACTTTCAATTTGCTCCATTAGCAGCCCTGAAGTGATGCTGGAGCAGATCCAGCGGGGATTCTGCAGCATGCCAGGGCTGCAGTGACTCCAGATTCCAGTAGAGTAACCCACTGGAATGGGGGAGTCACATGGGAGGGAGGCAGGAGCTGCCCAACCTCTGCTGGCACGGCACAGGCAAACCAAAGGCTGCCTAGCACAATTCCAGCTGAATTTTTCACTGGGTCAACTGACAGCAGAACATGACTTCAAGTTTCTACAGGATGCAAAAACCCACACTAAAACACAGAGATTCCTCCCTAACATCCTAGTAAAGGTTTTGGAAGAACCAGCCCACGCTGGCTCTGCTGCCACCAAGGACACCTTGCTGGGGCTCGGCAGAGGTGGGACGGGACCCACCATCCGTACACAAGTGACAATAAAGTGCATCCACTCTCCAGTCCAGGGCACCACTGTACAATGTCCATCACTGACGCTTCTTCAAGTATCAAATAAAAAAAAATGAGGTAAAACAAAACTGAAAGAGCAAACAGGTCGCCTCGCCACCCCAGCAGGGAAGGACCAGGCGATGGATTCCACCGAGCATGAACCCCCCTGGAAGTGCAGGAGACATCGTGCCCTGCTTCCCGAAACACCCCAGCGTGCCAGGAGGGTCCCGGGGAGGGATCTCAGATTCACAGTGCTATTTATTATGCAGAAACCAAATGACAACTGTCTTCATTCCTGTCCTGACCTATTGCATGGCTTTGCTGAGTGATGAATGCTGGTAAAGGCGACCCCAGCCCCCCAAAGCAGGCACCGTCAGGGAGCAAGGGGCGGCCACCGCGCTTCTCAAAGGCATCTGTGTGGATGCTCCCGAGCTGCAGGAGATCCGTGGGTTTGCTACGGCTGAGCCACAACACAGAGAGGAGCAAAGGCTAAACCCAGAGGGAACCAACTTCCAAGAGTGTTTTCTTTGTGGCACTCGGCTTTGCTAATGACAACGTTGCCTCTTGGATGTTTCTTTCTGAGTTCTCTCCTTTAAGTAGAGATTTTGGTGCAGTGAAAAGCATCACCACTCCAGAGAGAAGTGCTGGCCCGATTCTGGAATGAATGGAGCTGCTGGCAGGGGCATGGGACGTGTCCTGCCCCAGTGCTGGTGCCAGGGCTGTCTTGCCCTTCCCTGCAGTGCTCAGAGTGGGTCTGCCATCGCAGTACCCCCTGCATGCTGCTGGCTCGAGGAGCCCTCACTCCTGCTCTTGGCACTGCAGGGACTCAGGATCCATCCAGAGCACAACACTCTGTGCTGGCTAAGAACAGCCTTCAGCCTCCTCCATGCTCCTGCAGCCAAAAACCAGGCACGTGTCATGAGTGTCCCTGTCCCGTGAGCAGGAGCTGGGAAGCAAAGCTGTGGGATCAGGGATGTCATAGCCCATCACATGAAGGCCCTCTCAGCCCAGAAGGGGCTTTTCCAAACATCTCACCCGCAGCTCCAATGCTCAAAACTGATGTTTGGAGGCCAAGCAAAGAAACACCCAACAAACCAAATCTCCTGGAAGATGCCACACGCTAAGCAAGTGAGCTCATCCCGAGGTGCACGGCGTCTCCCAGTGCAATGCAACCGGGGTGAGAGAGAACCAAGAAAAAGAAAGAAAACAAACAAAGAGGGAACAAACCAACCCTAATGCCCTGACACTGCCCAGTGCAAGGGCAGAGCCTCTGCCCGGCACCTCGCTGCCTTCGAGCTCTGTCTGTCACCTTACAGAGGGGAGAGCACCCAATCTTCCTTTCCTTCTCCTTCCCACCTGGGATGGTCCCACCTGCCCATCCAGGGATCTTCCCACACCTTTGGTGCTTGGAGAAGTTCAAAAACCAAGAACAGCCCAAGGAAAGTAACAGCAACTTTGAACATTTTTTTCTGCAATTTCCTGCTCCAAGCCCAAGGCTGGAAGTCAGAATAAGGCAAAAATTAATGGCCTAAAACTTCCTTATTTTGTTCCATGACTAGCCAAATCTGTCTATTTTTTATTAAAAAAGCAACATAAACCCCCAAACTTATCTTTTTAAAAAAATACATATTATTAGATCCCTTTTTTTTTGTATTTTTTTCCCCTCTATAAAAATAACTTCAGGACTTTGACTGACAGAAGGTACCAATTGGTGGTCGTTATTTTGTTAGGCTTTCAGTCATTTATTTGTTTGCTTCAGAAAAATAGTACCAAAAAAAGATGGAATTCCTGGGGAAGTTAACAATGATCATGTTCACAAGTTTATTTTACATTCTGCTCTGTCTGGGATCACTTGGATCTACTATAGATTAAACAATATGGATAGCATCTACTATTTGAACTAGTTAATTTTTTTTTAATCTTTACTCTAGGATTATATGAAATAAATTTGAGTGTTTATTATTATTAACATTTTTTAATACCCATCAATGCAAACCTTTTTTTTTTTTTCTTCTCATTTTTGGTTAAAAACAAACAAACAAACAGAAAAAAAAATCTTATTTTAAAATGCTTCTTTGAAAGGCAACAGAGCAGAAGCATCACCCCGTCTTCCTGCTGCTTTGGGAGGGGGAGCAGGGCATGGGCTGGATTCGAGGTGTGAGGGGAGACTTCCCCCATTCCCCAGCCCACAGGGAGCTCATGGCTGCTCAACACATCCCTAAAGCAGCTCCTGGAACAAGATCCTGTGAAACACTTCAGGATGTGCCGGAGCCAAGCGCATGCTGAAGTGCTCTCGTGGATTCAAGGAAGCTCAGAAGCCAGCCAGGGGCACTCCCATTTCTCTGGCTGTCCCTGCAATCCGTGTCTTGCAGGAGCTGTGCCCCACACTGGCTTGGGGGAGCACAAGGGGTGACCTGTTCCCATCTAGGATGGGCTGGAGCTGGCCAGGAGCTCTGTGTAAGCTCAGCCCCTGGCTGGTCAAAGCACCACAACAAGCCCACGGCTCTGGTCTGGCACAAGCTCCAAAGGAATGACCATGGATGTTCTCAGGATCATGCCTGGCCTGAACACTGGGACCAAACCCTCCTGTCCCAGCACAGGAAGAGATGGAGCCAAAGTCTCAAGGGAGGCACAGACAGTGACCACCAGCAGGTCTCCAGAGCTCTCCAGAGCATGTCCAGCCAGGCACCTGTGCCAGGAGTGGCCATCAGTCCTGCCTGGCAAGGCTGTGGAAAGGACCATAAATCCTCACATCACACTGGGCTCTCTGCAACCACATCAAGGACAAAACTCCTCTGGCTCCCTGGGATGGGATCAGGCTGGCAGTGCTGGCAATGAGGAGGAGGGCAGGGAGGTGGGCAGTGCCAGCTTTGCCTTCCAAGCACCCAGCTCTCCACAAGCCCCTGTCCCAGGGAACCACAGCAGGAGCAAACTCTGCTCCCCAGCGCCCGCTTGGGTGTGGCTCAGGTCGGCTGGGGTTGGACCCTGGGGTGCTCAGGGTGCCCAGGAAAAGCTGTGCCACAGCAGGGCCAGGGCTCACCAGAGCCAGCAGGGCTGATGCCACCCAGAGACTGCCCCAGAGCCAGCACGAGCCAAAGTCCACCCAGACCTTGACCCTTTCCAAGGGGACTCCCAGATGGAGCAGCCACAAGATGGGGGCACAGGCTTGGGTTTATAGTGGTTTTTCTCTTCTACTTCTTTGCTTTTAATTACCTTTTTTTTTCTCCTATTTTTTTTCCTTTTTTTTTTCTTTTTTTGTTTAAATACATCCAACTGTGTTAATTTCTTATTTGTGGAAAGGGCTATCTGCACCATAACTATCACCTTTACATACACACACGCACACACAAAAAAGGAAACATATATTAAAAACACTTTTTAAGCAATACTCTGGATACAAATGTATTTTTTAACCTACATATATTCTAAACCTTCTAAACTTTTAAGGATCACTTTATCATAAAATAAAATATCCTTTTTTCTTATAATAAATTACCTAATAAAAAGTATTTTTATTAGCCCAGTTCCTTGCTACATTTACATGTAATAAATGCATTTATTAAAATAGAATATTAAATTATAAAGAAATGTTCTAATTTTAAAATCTTAATCTTTTTTTCCCTCCTCTCTCTCTCTTTAAAAAACACCAGGAAATGCATCAAAATAAACCCTTCAAACACCAAACAAAACAGGTTGGAGTATTTTGATTTCAGAGGTTAACAATATTAACAGTCTGAGCCTTTGTATGTATGAAGATTCTTATTTTTTTAAGAAAGAAAGAAAAGAGAAAAAAATAATAGATATCCCTCCAGCTGAAAAATACTTTTGCAAATGGGAGCTAGGACAAGATATTTTTATAGTATCTCCTCATTAACTATAAATCCAATTTTGGTTCTTTTTTCTTTCCTTTGTTATGCATTATAATACACACTATTCTCTATATAATTTATGTCGATGAGGATGACATCACAGCATGATATTACTTTATTCCTCCGTTTCCCTTTGTTATGTTTTGTCACCCGCTCCCCCGCACCGTCCCTTGTCCGGGAGTCTCTGTCCCCAACCGCGGCAGTTCCCGAACACCGCCCGAGGACGCGATTTTGGGGGACGCGGCACCGTCCCGACACCCCGCGGCCCCGGTCACATCTCCCCGCCCTGCGGGACCGGGGAGCCCTCGCTCCCACAGCCCCGACACGGCTCGGCTCCGCCCGGGAGGTCACATCTACAAGGAAAGGTCGCAGGATGAATCCCAAATCCAGCACATCCCCAAGCCCCCGTTTCTTGTCTGCAGCTGGTGCCGAAGTCCCCGGCAGTTTGGCAAAAGCACGGGTGGAAATTCCCAGCGCTGGAGTCCCTCCGTCCCTGCCTGGACCTGGGCACGTCCTGCCAGCAGCTCAGCACCTTCCAGCACAGCTCTGCCCTGGGTGCCACTGCCTGTGCCCTCGTGTCGCTGCCCCGCAAATCACCACCACCACCACCGGCATCCGCACGGCACGGCACGGCACGGCACGGCACGGCACGGCACGGCACGGCACGGCACGGCACGGGTCACCTCGGTCCCCACCCTGGCTCCACCGGCCCCACGGGCTGATGCAATCCCCGGGGAACTCCCCACGCCCCAGCCGGGCCGAGGGGGAACCAGCGGCGCCCCTTGGCACCGGCCCGTGTCCTGTCATCGCTCCCGGGAACCCCCACCGCTTTTGGTGGGACGCGATTTTGCAGGATAGAGGTCTCACGGACCAGGCTTCCCACAAGGGTCTTGCTGCTCCTAATCCAGAGGGAGGAAGACCCAGTTTGGCGTGTCGGGTCCCAGCTCCACCTGCCTCCCTCCAGCCCAGGCGCGAGTGGCGAGTCCCCATCACTTCAGCAGCCCGAGGGCGTTATCCCAGAAGCCTGGGAAGGACCGTGGGGGCGGCTGAAGCCAGAGGGGTTCAGTCCAGCTGGTTCACATTGCAAGAAGGGGTCATCACCAAGGGCATCCTTGTGGTGGGAGGGCAGGGGAGAAGTGCAAGGACCCGGCTCAGTGGGCGCTGCAGAAAAGGGATGGGTGCAGGAAGAGGGGGCTGTCTTTAGTTATCGTTATTGCTGGTGAATTAGACCAACAAGTCATTTTTAGTCACCTATCAAGGAAGATACAAGTCAGAGCAAATAGTTAAGGTCATGGGCATTTTTCTTGTTTTTTGTTTTTATTTTTTTTAAAGATTTTTATATATATACATATATTTAAAAAGAGAGGAAAAAGAATTACGCAAATTTTGTTGTTTAAGCCCCACAACCGGGCTCCCCATGGATGCCAACAGGCAGGGCCCGGGCTGCCCCTCTCCGGGTGCCCCATGGGGCCAGGGAGAGGCCCGAGCCCCCCGAGTTCCCTGCAGCCC
>WEIU01023794.1:36516-58183 GCA_013389925.1 Aegithalos caudatus | reverse complement strand
AGGGGGACCCGCTGTGACACGGGGAGGGGGATGTGGGGTCCCAGGGTGACGCGGGTGGATGTCGGATGTGGGGAGAACGGCTGTGACACGGTGAGGGGGCTATAGGGGACCCGCCGTGACACGAGTGGAGAGACTGAAAGGGCACCCACGGTGACGTGGGTGGAGCGTGATGTGCGGAGCCGCCTGGGACACGGAGGGGAGCTTGCTGTGGGGAGACACATTGTGCAGTGGGTGGAGGGGCTGTAGGGCTCACACAGTGTCAGGGGTGTAGGGGCTGCAGGGGCACCACGCGGTGCCACCAGTGGAGGGGGATGCAGGAGGATCCACCATGCCACCGGTGGAGGGACTGCAGAGGGACATGCCAGGACATGGGGGTGGGGGGTACATGCTGTGACACGGGGTAGGGAGGTGCAAGGGGACCAGCCACGCAATGAAGGGGTGGAGGGGACTGCGTGGGAAGCCACTGTGACACGGCTGGAGGATGATGCAAGGGGATGAGCCATGCCATGGGTGGAAGGGACAGTGGTGGGACCCATTGTGCAATGGGTAGAGAGGGCTGCAGTGGAATTCCCTGTGTCACATGTGGAGGGGGCTCCTTGGGGACCCACCATGCAATGGGTGGGTGGAGGGAGCTGCATGGGGTCCCACTGAGACACAGGTGTAGGGGCTGTATGGGGACCCACTCTGGGTTCCATGGAAGACTCACTGTGCACACCCATGGCATAGAGGGATTACAGGAAAGAAGGGTCAATGAGGGGACCCATTGGGTGCACCCAGCCTGGAGGAGTCATGAGTGGAAGGGGATCCATGTGGGGATCCATGTGCCCCCCACTGTGGAGGGGTCATGGGTGAAGGAGGGTTTGTGTGGGGACCTGTTGTTGCCCACTCATGAGGGGTGCTGCAGAGGTGTCCAGGGTTGGGATCCATTCAGAGATCCACAGGGACAACAGGGATCCCTGGGAGGAGTGGTGGCTTGGCAGGGACACCTTGGGGTGGAACTGCTTAGGTACAGGCTAGCAGGTGTCACCAGGGTGAGTGGCGGGACAATGGGGCAGAAACCCTCTCCCATGGACAAGGAGCTCACTGCTTCATCCTTTTGCAGGAGGGCATGGCCTTCCAAAAGGGTTCCCCACAAATATGAGGGCTTCAGTCTTGTAATGGGAAGACCCCTGACACAGCCACAAGCATTTGAAGGACAATACTGCATGTCCACCAGACTTGGGAATTATGGAAAACAGGAAGGGGAAGCCCCCCAGCCCCCAAGGCCTTGCTGTGCTCCAGGCACAGCGAGGCTTGGTGAGGCTGCTGGGGTTCAGCTCCCCACCCTTGGCTCCGTGCCCCAGCAAAGCCCCTTTCTGCAGACTGGGAATGCTGGGGGGGCCGTGGGACAGCCCTGCTCACTGAGCTGGCCTTTCTCATTGAAATGAGGAGGATTCAGCGTGGAGGGAAGAAGCATTGACAAGAAGCATTGACAATCACTCCCCAGCTCCCAGCCAGCCGGGCTGGGCGGTGAGTGTGTGAGCACGCGGTTCTCCCCTCGCCCCTTTCTTCCCTTTGAATCAAACCAGATGTCTCCCATGAAATGAGATTGCCAGAGCTCACACTGGAGAGGGACAATGCAGAGGGATGCGAGGCTCACGCGGAGCCACATCGTGCTGCAGCTCTGGCAAAGGCTCTGGTGAGGGCTGGGGGCTGGTGGCACTGGTGCCTCGTCACTGGGGCTGGACCTTTCTACCCCCCACTGTATCCTTTATGATTTGCACTCTCTGGCTCTGGGATCCTTACAGGAAGGTTTTTTTTCATCCCACCCCCCCTCCCCTTTCTGGGTCTACCAGGAGAAGATCTCAGCTGCGGCTAAACTCGGCAGATGGGGCACCCAGCACAAGGAGATGGCTCATCCACTGACTCAGCCGGTAAGGTGCTGCTGGAGCTTTCCTTGTGAGTTTGCCCAGGCACTTTGGAAAGGAAATTTTTGCTTTCAGTTTGGTTTTGGCATCCAGGTTTCCTGATGTGTAGTACAAACTCAGGGAGATGGTGGGACACCAGCAGCTGGAGGGGCCGCTGCTGGCAGGTCACCTCTGCAGCGGGACCTGGTGTGGAGCAGCTGTGGGTTAGAGCTTGTGGCAGTTGTGCACAAAAAAGAGAGAAAAAAGTTAATCTAAAGACAGGAGAACCCACCCACTGCCGTGTTTCATGCAGCTCATTTTGGTTGTGATTGTAGAACAGTGTCCTGAATTAGGCTTTATTTCGTTTTTCACCTTTGTGTGGTGATGGGACTCCTGAGAGTGGCGGTTTGGGATGTTTTCCTTCGTGGCAGTTTGGGATATTCCTTCTTCTAAGAGGTGTCGTCTGTTTGTATTGGGATGTGATGGATGGTGGCTCTGTAGGGCACATACACATCACACAGCAAATTTTAACACAGGCACTCGGCCAAGTGTGTCCTGTTAAATGGCCAGAAATTTAATTAATACACACACACTGCTGGTTCCCTTGCACACACCTGCTGGCTGTGATTCACTCCACGCTTACAACCAGGTGAAATCCTTGTGTGTGTCTGTGTAAGGATGTGTTACAGGTGTAAACACATAGAATTATGTACTTTAAAATACGTCCATGAACCACGAGTGTTTGTGTATGAGGTGTTTGTATGCACACACGTCTCCATGCAGGGGTGTTCCCAGTGTGGGCGAGGATTGTGTGTGCCCATGTGCTGGAACACACGTGGTGGTGATGGGAACTATCGTGTTCTGCCCTGTAAATTATGGACTTTTCCACTTGTCCAAGCTGGATTTCATGTGTGAGGCTGGTAGCAATGCCTGCTCCGCAGGCAGCAAGTCATTTTAGGGACTTGGTTTTGCTTCCATCTCCATTTTAATTTCTGTCATGGAGTTCTCAGGAGAAGAAAGTGCCCCTGGAAATAAGAAAGTGAAAGGAAAAAAGGTAAAAACTATGGAGCTCCAGATCAGAGCATTCCAGCAGCATGAGCCAGGCCCAGAAATCACCAAACCGACTAAAAAGTTTATGCGACTCCAAAAAAAAAAAAATTGAAAATTGAGTTTCTTTTCATTTGCCTTCTCCTGAGGCTGTCATATTTCACTCTGGTTGCATCACCTTGCTTTTCTGCACAGCCACAAGGTCTAGAAACTTACTTGAAAAAACAAAAATTCATACTCACACAGATTCACATGACTCACAGAGTTGGGAATTTAAGGCAACCAGAAATGCTCGTAGAAAAATCACAGGAACTGGCAACATGGGCAGTGACTAATCCTGATGGATCCCTGATAGCAGCATCTCTCAGTTCATACAATATTTTGGGGGCGTAGCTGGTCTACAACCAAGACTTTGATCCTCTTCCCAGTGATAGCAGCTGCTTGGGAATGATCTTACCTCCCGTCTGGCATTGCTGCCTCTGGGGAAGCTGGATTTCAGGAGTAATTCAGGTTAAAGTTAGCTCTGCCAGGTGGCTTGAACCAGCTCGATGAGCCAGAGTAGGTCATAGGGGCTCATGTCTCAGGGCTGTTGGGGCTGGATCATTCCCAGCTCCCTGGATAGAGGGGCAAAAGGTTCTTTTGGGGGGGCAGGTAGTGCTGGATTCAGAGAGAGCTTTTCACCATGGGTGTAGTCTCCACACAGCTACATCCTCTCAGTGAACACCCCTGCCGAGGTTTTGGCAGAAACACAGTGTTTCTAGTTAAAAGGAGGGTATTTCCAAATGCTTTAAAATCCACATCCCCGAATTACTGTCAGGAGGAAAAAAAGTATTAATTAAAGCCAGGGACAACGGCAGAGTCCTCAGAGCAGAGAGATCAGGATCAGGCAGGCACCACGTGCCCCTTCCCAAGGCAGGAGGCTCAAGAACCATCATCAAAGAAAAGGGAGAAACTGCAAACTGCAGCTACTGCCGGTGCCAGAACCGTCGGGGAGGGGTGGCCGGGCAGCACGGCTGGTGACAGAAAGTTCTGTGGGAGGCAGGAATAAAGCTGACATTCACTGAGAAGGTGCCAGCAGCCTGTCCTTAGGCAAAACAGTGGCTTAGAGTCACCATCAAGAGCCAACGCAGAGAGAAACTTTCTGGATGAATTTGTGTCATCAATGTGAAGCCAAATTTGGCACTTCCGAGTGCTGCATCCCTCTGCCCACTGACATGACCCAAGTCTGGGGGAAACGTGGCAGCTGCTAGGAAAGGTTTAATGGTGTGGAGGCATCACACATCCCATAAACTGAGCTGATGGGCTGATGGTGGGGAGGACAGGGGGAGCAAACACCTGCTTGGAACCAGGACACCTTTTTAGGCTTTTCTTCATTTTCATCTTGCATAGAATCATAGAAAATCCCGAGTTAGAAAGCTCAAGCTGGGATACCATCACCATGAGTGGTTTGAGACATCATATCCCTGTCCCTGGACCATTCATTTCAAGAACTGCTCAGCTCACATAAAACAGAAGTATCCCAAATGGTGGAAAGCTGGAAGGGCTCCCCTCTGAGCCCACAGCCCTATGTGCTGGCTGATCCTGAAGCACACCCTTCAGCAAGGACTCTGCGCTCCGTGGTGGCCAATCCACCCAGGATGTCCCTCCAGCCCCGCCTGTGGCCACCACTGTCCACACAATTCATCTGCTGGCTGTTGATGTTAAACCTCTTTGCTTTGTCAATGGGACTGGCAGCAAGAGGAGTCTCACTGTCCATGCAAGGATCCTAAAGTGCTTTGCAAACATTTGTTAATTAAGCTGTTCTATGAGATAAGTAAATTAGCACAAAGCCTGATCCAAAGCTCCTTGAAGTCCATTGGTTTTGTTGAGTCCAGGTCCATGGGATCAGGCCCAGGAGACTAGATTTTAAAACCCCTCAATTTTGTTAAGAGCTCAGCATATTGGCTGCAGATGGGTGCTAAGCTACAGGGACAATCTGGCACTGGGATCGCTGGTGCCGCACCCTTGGTGGACTCGGTTGTGTTCGTAACGTGGAGGGTTTGGACTTCTAGTCATGAGGGGTTCTTTTTTTTAAAAACTGCACTAAGGTTGCTGAAGAAACTTCTGCTGAAATCTGGGTAATTTCAGGTCTGGGATCAAAAGGGGGTGTTCAATTTCAAGGTCACACTCTCCCCTTATTCCTGCTGCTTATACATGTAGTTCATTTTCCAAGGAACACATTTTCCTCCCATTGGAATCTCATCTCCTGCAAGAAGATAATTCCCAATTTCAACTTCGAGAAGATCAGAATTACCATGTGTTTCCTTGAGCATGTCCTCTTTTGAATTTTGTCCAGGGGCATGTTGGGGATTTGGCACTTGCCTGTGTCTGAGTCTCCATCAGCTCAGAAATGCCGGCGCAGTCGCAGATCAGCTCCATGAGCATCACACCCAGCTCCACCGTGGTGCCAGTGGGGCTGGTTTCCTGCATGTGCTCCCACTGCCTGCCTGGTGCATCCACCAGCAGTCAAATGCTTCCTGGACATGTCAAGCCCAAGGCCCATGTGTTGACCAGATGGTCCATGTGTGCCCAGCAAATCCAACACGTCCAGGATGTGTTGTATTCACTGCACATTCACTGTCAAGCTGTGCAGCGCATGTGCACGTATTTCTGTCCAGGAAATCTTGAAGGGAAACACGGCAGCTTCATCCAAGGAGACTTCCCTGTCTCCTGTTATCCTGACAAATGAGCCCTGTCTGTAAGGGTCCACCTGAGAGAGGGGGATGAGCCATATTCCGAGGACAAAGGGAAACGGTTTCAAACTAAAAAGAGGGGAGATTTACATTAGATATTAGGAGGAAATTCTTCCCTGTGAGGGAAGTTGCCCAGAGAAGCTGTGGATGCCCCATCCCTGGAAGTGTTCAAGGCCAGGTTGGATGGAGCTTGGAGCAATCAGGGATAGTGGAAGGTGTCCCTGCTCATGGCAGGGGGATGAAACTTGATGAGCTGTAAGGTCCTGTCCAACACTAATCATCCCATGATTCTATGGTTCTACAATTTCTAGTTTCCAGACAAGAATGTGAGTCATGGAGTCAAACCAACTTGCACTAGGAGCAACAGGAGTGGTACTGGCATTTGTGTGAGCTACACATGAGCTCCCTCAGCACAGTCACATCTTCCCACTTGGAGGCTCAGTGCACCCACTTTTAATGCTCTTTCTAGTTATGAGTTATTTTAAATGAAAACAGGGGAAATTTATAGGAGAGGTGATGCCCAATGAAATCCCATTCTTTCAGGAACATGGATGTAGGTGGTATTGGATATTTTTAGCCAAAGAAGGCCAACAAAGAGTTTTGCAGCATGGATTTGGTGCTGGAGAAGAGTGACACCGATTATTCACATTCACAACATATACAGTTAAATACATGTAAAACAGATTTTTTTGATTTTTTTTTAATCTGGATGTTTTCTTGCTGTTTATAAATCTCAGGTGGAGTTAGCATGCATGATCCTTAAGTCTTTTGTGTCTTTCT
Organism: Aegithalos caudatus; assembly: GCA_013389925.1. NCBI lineage: Eukaryota > Metazoa > Chordata > Aves > Passeriformes > Aegithalidae > Aegithalos > Aegithalos caudatus. Next base: position 51,738 of record WEIU01023794.1, on the reverse strand, counting down.
AAGCAATTTCATCAAAGTCATGCAGCAGATCCAGGGCAGAGTCCAGAGAGCCAGCATCCTGGTTTTTTCTCCTCTGGACAGGTGCTATCACTCCAATTTTGTGCAGAAGCACCTTCCCCTGTCTCACTGCCTCACTTTTCCCCATCATATTCCATAACAGTTGTTGTACATTCTGACAGGGATGAGGAAAGTCATTACATTGCAGGTGATGCCTCCTTTCCAAGGATGCTCTAATCACCCTGTCGTGCTCCAGAGCTCTTCCTGTCAGTGCTAATTTTAGTCTCATGGTGGAAGTTGCTGCCGAGTGCTCAGGATGGGATGGAGCCTGAGCCACACAGGTGTGTTGCAATCCTAATGCTGCTCCAGCATCCTGCATGGCCTGGCAGTCTGGATGTCAGGCCTTGTTCGAAAAAGTCTAAGGAACATAGCACTTTTTCAGATGTTTTGCACTTGCTTCTGCCAGTCCAGGCTGGCTAATGCCTCTCCAGGGCACAGCAGGGACAGTGGGGACCTACTTTTCCAAATAGTTCAGTCTCATGCAGGCAACCTAAACCAAAGCCAGGTTTTCCCAGGCATTCACCTCCTGGCTCTGTCTGTTGGGCAGGCTCCTGTGGGAAAGTGGAGTGATTCTGAGAGAGCAGATCCTTGCTCTGCCATGCAGGGAAGACCTTGTCAACACAGGGACTTCGGGCACAAACAAGCCGGTGACACTTCCAGGTCTTTGCATTTGTTTTCTCTCTGCGATTCCAGATCCTTTTGGAAGCATCTCACAGTTTGAAAAGAGGGTGTTTTATCATGGCTCTGGTGACAGCCTTGCCCTCTTCTGCTCTGGACACTGCTTTTGGTGGTGTTGGTTGATGAGTGGGACACAAGGACTTGATGTGTCAGAGACAGAGCAGAGGGACCCAGAGAAGCTGTGGCTGCCCCATGCCCTTGGCTGAAGCCAAGTTCCAAGGGAACTTAAAGCTCATCCAGTCCAGCCCCTGCCATGGGCAGGGACATTTCCACTAGACCGGGTTGCTCCAAGCCCTGTCCAACCTGGCCTTGAACACTTCCAGGGATCCAGGGGCAGCCACAGCTTCTCTGGGCACCCTGTGCCAGGGCCTCACCACCCTCATGGGGAAGGGAGGAATTTCCTCCAAATATCCCATCTAACCCTATCCTCCAGCAGTGGGAAGCCATTCCCTCCTGTCATGTCCCTTCAGACCCTTGTCCAAAGTCCCTCTCCAGCTCTGTTAGAGTCTCCTTTAGGTGCTGGAAGCAGCTCTAAGGTCTCGTTGGAGCCTTCTCTTCTCCAGGCTGAATTCGAGAACATTAAAAGTTTTTTAGAGTTCTCTTCCCCTCTGCCTCCCAGGAGTTAACAGTCCTGGAAGTACTCTGATTTCTAGGTTTAAAAACTGGGGGGGAACAAGGTCTTTGTCTAGCTTGGTGTAGACCTCTGGTCTCAACCCACCTCAGTTTTGCCCAGGCACCACAGTGTGCTGCTGCACCAAGCACATGGCAAGGCAGAATCAGGCCCTGAGCCAATTTACCCCTTCTTCTTATCAGTCTAGACATCCTCATTATCCAGATAAAAGTCTGATCCCTCACTGAATCCCACTAAGCTCCTGCCTGCACGGTACTGAAGGCAGAGGGCACTCGCCCTCACTCAGGACTCCCCTGTGGGTGGGAGATGCTGCCCCTGGCTCCAGTTCCTGCACTGGAAGCAGGTCGTGGGGTAAGCATATATTATTCTGAGTGCTTTACCAATTACAAGTTATTACTAATGCTTTTATTACCATTATTTAATAGATCGTGTTAATTATTATTATTAATTTGCTTTAAAAGCAATGTTTCCATAGCAACAGGGAGATGTGTGCTGCTTTTCAGGCACATCAAGTGGACACGTTCCCATCTCTTCCCCAATGGGCTGGCAGCCCACTGCAGAGCAGGGTGATGGAGGGGGCTGTGCTTTGGTCCCTGAGGGGATGGTACCAGCAGAGCCATCCAGGAAAGATGAGAGCACCATCCCTGTCACTGGAGAGTCCCTTGTGCCATTAGAAAGTTCCTACGGGATGCAGACTTTGTGCCTAAATGCTGCAGATGCCCCAGGAGAGCAGAGCAGGTGTGGTAATGTTTGTACCTCTGTGTGACCCAGGAGTGAAGGCGCTGCCGCTAATTCCCACATTGCAGATTCCCTGGACTCCAGCTCTCCCTCAGAAAATGCCTTGTCTCCTTTTATGTTTTCCAGTCAGCTGCAGAAGGGCCAGGAGGCCAGGCAGAAGTCCAGCAGACCTGGCTGCAGGATGCCAAATCCCAAAGAGGTCTGCAGTGAGTTGGGGGCTGCTCCTGGCACATAGGGAAGCTCTGAGCCTTGGCAGGTGCTGCAGTGGTTCTAGGGTCAAAGGACCATCCAGGATACTCAGGTGCCACTTCCCAGTCTCAGGCTGTGGTACAGGTATCTTTGTGGTGAGAGGGAAATGCAGGGATTGCTGACTCTTCTGGGGTGTGTTGAAGGCTTTGCCAAGGCTGGGAAGGTAACACGTGCACGCTGCTTTGTAGATTTTCACACTAAAGGGGTTTAAACACTGAACCCATGTTTAAAGTTGGCCTCTGACCCATCATGTCCCACTGACACTGTGCCCAGCTGGCCTTCACCCCCCACTGCCAGTCACTCCTCCCAGGAGGGATGTGCCTCTTAGACAGCTTCTGGGGGGCCAAGGGGCTGGGGGTGTCATTTGCTGGGGACCACGTACCCTGTTTGTGGTGGAGGTACCTGCATGTCGGGCTGTGTCCTTGTAAGAGTTCATAGCAGAGGAGATGCAAGAGGCCAAGGTCAAGCTCAGCCAGGAGTGGTCTGTCAGGGCACGTTGTGAGCTCCAGCACTGCTCAGGGAGAGCCTGTACCCAGTGATCGCCCCAAAACAAGCTGTAACACTAATTGCTGGCAGCCCGAACACAGGGCCCAGCACTGGAGAGCCCATGGGGACCACGGCTCCATCTGCACAACCTAAAGGAGTCCCTGGAGGAGAGGAGACAGACATGCTGTCACCTTATCCCTGCTGGTCCAGGTGCCCCCAAGGGTTGCAGCAGGAGCAGACGCACATCCCCACACCGGCTGGGTGCCCTGCCTCTGCCTCCTGCTGGCAGGTCGTCACCAATGCATTTGCCCACTGCTTTCTGTGTCGTTGGAGCAGTGGAAATCTATCGTTTTCGTGAAGGTTCCAGCCAAAGCCTCGATCCAGCAGCTCCTCAACAGGGGTTTGGAAGCTGCAGCCTTAAGGAACACCAGCAGTGACACCCAGGCAAGCAGCAGCACTCAAGGGACTTGATGTAAAGCTAAAAACACTCGCTCCACAGTGGCACATCCCACATCATTCCAGTTCACCCTGCTCTCCTGGACCGATGGGTTCTGTGGGGCTGGGAGAGGGGATTATCCTGCTCAGCCCTGCATGTCCCTGGGGAGAGCATTTCGGCTGCTTGGGGACAAAAATGGGGGTGGCAGGTGGCTGGGACAAAGCCTGATGTCACTGTCACCCCCCTTCCCGTGCCAGCTGTGGCATTCCCAGGGTTCGGGGGTTCTGGCTGCCCTGATGTGAGTAGCTGGAGTGCAGGTTTGTCCACATGAGACCCACCGGCAGCGCGGTGGCACTGCGGTCCTGCGGGGACAGCCAGCTCCGCGCTGCACAAAAGCTGCCGGACGCGCCCGCTCCCCCCCTGATCCTCGAGAAGTGGAGAAACACAAAAGAGAGAGGCAGGAGGGCTGGGAGCGGTGGGGGAGAGAGAGGGAGGGAGAATCCCCCATGCCCGGAGCTAATCCCAGCTCCTCTAGGAGAGGGATCTCGAATAACAACCGTCCGTGGTCGAGGCCAGATGGATTTGATTTAATAACAAAGCAGGGGAGCTCGGGATCATTTCGGAGCCTGCCAAAGGGCCGGATCCTCGGCAAACAGCAAAGGGCCATCCCAGCGGTGTAAATCCAAGCGTGAGCTGCAGACTACTTGCATGCTTCCCAAAATGCCGGGATTGCCTCGGCTGTGGGAACATCTCCTGCTTCTCGGGAGCTCTCTGGGTCCCGGTCGCCCGTGGGGCACAGGGCAGCGCCAAATGCACGGGGGGCTCTGGGTTTGTCACATGGTCACAGCAAGGAGGGAAAGGGGAAGGGGATTGGGGGGCAATTCCTGAGCCTTCCACAGCTCCAGCTGTGGTGTCTCACCAATCAGCAGTGCCGTGGGCTCAGACCCTTTTTTGGAGCACAGGGCAGCTGTTGGTCCTGCTTTTACAAATCCAGGAGACTCCCACTGCACCCCACGGTGGCTGAAGTCTCCCACTCCTTAGTTTCAACATCTCGGAGACAGGGAGGTGGCTCAGGACGGTGTCACCCTGTCCCTGTGCCATGCCAAAGGAGGAGGCTGTGAGTTAGGAGAAGGGGTAGCATGCAGGGCAGCAATGCTGCTCCCAGGTTTTACCCTGCTCCTGCCTCAAATTCCATCTTGAGTTTGCCTGGTAGAGGGTGGGTGAGTGCAGGGAGGAGTTTCCTGCACATGGCAAGAATTCAGCATTTGGGCAAAGATCCCCCCCAACAGCTGTCTGAGGCCCCTCACGCCCTTCCAGGACACATGGGGCCCTGTCCCTGACCCCGTTGTCAGGAGATGCAGTGGACACCTTGGGCAATGCCTGACCTGTTCCCTTCCTTGGAACAGCCACAGAAACAGTACCAGCAGGCAGATGCTGGGGACCAGCTGGCTGAAGCAACACCAAACCCCCGTATTCATTTCTGTCCCCCCTGGCCCTTTGGGATGCTCAAAAAGCCGACGGTCCTGTGGCAGGCAGGTCATGGCACAGCAGAGCAGCGCCTTGCTGCCGGGCCATCCCCACCGCCCTGCTTGCCACGTCTGCCAGTTGGTGCTTGGGCCAGCAGCCTCCCTGGAGATCTTGTTTCTGGAAACCGGAGCAGCCTTGGCGCTGCCCCGCCAGCTCCCCAAGCAGTGGGAGGTGCTGCCGTCAGCCCAACACCTGCAGCTCAGCCTGCAAATGTTCCCATCCGGATCGCTTGGCGCTCTGCCGTGGGAGCAATGAGATCCCGGCGCCAGTGATGTGCCGGCAAGAGCAAGAGGGGTGTTTTTCTGCTCGGGGGAGGTGCCGGGGGCTGTGCAACTGGGCTGGAAGGACACCGGCAGGCAGGAAAAACTGTGGGTCCATCCCAGAAGCAGGGAGCCAGGAGCCTGGCTGTGTGTCCAGCGTGTTCTGTGCGGAGAGGCTGGGATGCAGGAGCTATCGCTTGCATCCCACGTCTCCAATGGACTGTGTGTCCTGCTCCAGTGGCCTCCTGCTCAGGGAGCTGTGCTCATCTCCATCCCAGTCCCACCTGCTCTTCGGTGGCACCTCGTTCCCTCGCTCATGCGGGAGCTGCAGCTGGTTTCTGATTCCCGCTTCTGCCCGGCAATGCTGTTGGCAGCGTGTCCTGTCTTCTGGCTGGCTCACCGGGACTATCTGCTGTCCAGGAACCTTTCCCCCCTCTCTCTGTTGGCAAAAAGCCTGGAAGGAGAACCGGGTCAGTGTGGGGTGGTTGAGGGAGGCATAGGCTGTGCTGCCACTGCTCTTTAGGACATGGTTGTTGTTCCCCACACCGGAGCGCAGGGGATGTTCCCGCTACAGGCGGTGTTCGGTGCCTCAGGGAGAGGTGCTGCCGGCAGTGTAGACCCCGGCGAGGGATGGCTTCTCTCCTCATCCCCTTGGGAAGACGCCAGCCTGGTATGGGAGCTCGGGACCATTTACTCCCAGCTCTGCTTCCCTAATGAGAAGCAGTCTCAGCCTTGGCCCCGTGCCTGTAAAAATGAATCTGTGCTTGTGCTTTCGGTGCCACGTGCTCTGCGGCCAGAGCAGGGGGTCTGTGGAGAGGGGTGGCAAGGGACAGCGAGGGGGTGGCATCCCCGCGGGCGAGCACCCCTGGGCTGCTGGGAGCCTGAGGGCTCGGGATGACAGCTGGATAATCCCCACGCCGCTCCGAGTCTCCCGGCTGGGACGTCGCAGAGCCTGGTGACCCCTGCGTGCCGAGTCCCAGCCTCCTTCAGGAGCCTGAGGGTGAAGCTGGCCGTGGGTTAGGGCAGCCCCCCGAGCCCACCCGCAGGGACGCGGGGCAAGGAGCCGCCGTGTCCGGCGCCGTCCCGGGGCTGGGCTCCCCGCTCTGTACTGCGGGCGGCAGACACGAGATGGAGCTGCCGATCCCTCCTGTGCCCTGCCAGGACTCGGGCTGTGCTCAGCTGAGCCTTGGCCCCCGGCCGGCCGGGCCACCCAGCTGCAGAGCACAGGAGGAATGACCTTGTGTCAGGGTCCGCAAATGTATGCGGAGACCTGATGGTTCGTTTTATGGATCTCAAAGCACAAAAGACACAGCAGGGGACAACTCAGTTTGCTTAACCAGAAATGCACCTTTATTTAGTGCCAATCAATGTGATAGTGGGGAGAGAAATAAAGAATAGTAAGAAAGAGAGAAAAGGAGGGGAAGGGGATTATAGCTACCAACACGGAGAGACGAGTCCTCGAGGCCGACGATGCCTCTAAACGGGAGCTTCTCCAGTGGAGTGATCACAAAAGTGAGAGGGGGTCTCCAAAGTTTTTATAGGTTGGTCAAGGCAGGGACCAAAGTGAGGGGCACTGAGCCAAAGTGGGAACCAAAGCGAGGGGCACTGAGCCAAAGCGGGAACCACCTGTGTTGCTCAGGAACACTGCGAGCTGTACCTGGCTGTAGAGGCAGGATGGGCCAGTCCTGGCAAGCAGGCTTGGTTCAGTCCACCATGGCCAGTTCATTGCCAGTCCATTGTTCTTGCACTCCACTCCCATGGAGATGCATACCAGTCCTCCAAGACTTGGCAAAAGTTCCACCTCAGCCAGGCCAGGGGCTCCTGTCAGAGTCTGGGGTCTCAGGATCATTGGAGACGGTCGTGAGGCAAATGACATCTTGGACAGATTCTGACACCTTGGCATCACCTCCAGGGGCTGGAAGCTCCCCTTGGCTGCACATCCGGGGGTGTGGGCAGGCGGCCACAGGGTCTGGGGGTGCGGGTCCGTGGGTGAGAGAGGGTTTGGTGCTGTGTCTTTGCTGATGCAGGCCCATGGGGACTCTCATTGCCCAGGGGAGGGGAGCCAGGATGGGCCCAGCTGTGTGTCACAGCAAAACCACACGACTAGTCAGTCCCTGGGGGTTGCAGAATCACAGAGTGGTTAGGGCTGGAAGAGATTTTAAAGCCCTTCTTCCACCATGCTGCCATGGGGAGAGACACCTTCCACTATTCCAGGTCACCCCCAGCCCTATCCAACCTGGCCTTGAATAATTCCAGGGATGGGGCATCCACAGTTTCTCTCAGCAGTCTGTGCCAGGGCCTCATCACCCTTCTCCTTTCATCCTTTGACAGAGCAGAGGAATGTGCAGAGGCTGCAGTGTGGGTGATGCTGTATAATCATTAATAATACATGACTTTATTTGCATTATGGTAATTTCCAGCATCCTCATATGAGAACAGGGCTTGGCTTTGCAAGGGGCCATGTATGGAAATCCTACCAGAGAGGATATATCATGGAACCTGTTGATCACCAATGCAAGTGAGCTCATCAGCGACACCAAGATTGGAGGCAGCCTAGACTGCAGTGACCACCCACACACCAGTGGAGTTCACAGCCCTGAGAGATGTGGGTCAGGCAAAGAATCAAGTTAGGACTGGACCTTGAATTTTAGGAAAGCAAACTGCAAGCTGTTCAAGGAGGTGGTCAATGGGATCCCTAAGAAACTGCCCGTAGGGACAAGGAGACAGAACTGAGTGAGCAGGTCTTTAAGGACTCTTTCCATAGAGTGCAAGCATTCTCAATCCACATGAGTAAGAAATCAGGAAAGGAAGACAAGAGACTGGCATGGCTGAGTGGAGACCTGTTGGTGAACTGGAAGGGCAAGAAGAAATGAACAAGCAGTGAGAGGGGATCAGGACAGGCAGGGATCATGGAAAGAAGACAGATGGCGATGGCTTTAAACTTTTAAAGAGTAGGTTTAGGTTAGATGTTAGGAGGAAATTCTCCCCTGTGAGGATGGTGAGGCACCAGCACAGATTGCCCAGAAAAGCTGTGGCTGCCCCATCCCTGGAGGTGTTCAAGCTTGGCCAGGGCTTGGAGCAACGTGGTCCAGTGGAAGGTGTCACTGCCCATGGTGGGGAAGGGGAGGGAGATGGACTTTAAAGGTTCCTGCTCCCCCAATCAGTCTGTGATTCTGAGATTCTATATGCTGGAAGAGACCATCTTTATGCAGACAACCCCCCAGGTGTTAAGACAGTAATGGAAGAATGGAAAAATGGAAGAATGTGCTGAACCCAGCCTGGCAAATGGAGAAACCGAGGCATGGACCTCTGCATCACTGACAGACGAGCTCTGAGGACCCCAAACCTCACAGGAGGGTGGAGGGGATGTTTTAGCACTTGGGCTGAGCACTGCAGACCAGGCAGGTCAAGTGAGTAGGGCCAGGCTTTGCACAGAGAAAGGCAAAAGGTAGAAGTGGAGGCAGTAGAAAGAACTCACCTCCAGCATGGAACAGGAAGGCAGTTTGGTGCTCTCTGTCGTTGGAGCCAAGGGTGTTTTCTGACTGCCCATGAATCACTCCCAGTAGGATCTGTCCTCCAGCCCCTTGTACAGTGGTTCTTAGGGCTGGTGTGTCACAGCACCCTCTGCTTCTGCTGCCACTGGCCCCCACAGCCTCCATCCTACTGCTCTCTACAGCAATGCATCTCCAGCCAGCACAGACCCCTTTCCTGCTACCACAGCTCCATCCTGCCCAGTCCAACCCCACCCTGTGGCCTCAGCTCTGCCCTCAGATCCCAGCAGGGATCCCCCAGCTTCCCCATCCCAAAACCTCTTGAAAGAATGACTGAACCACAGGGCTCACAGATCCCAACCAGCAGCCACGGGGCCCTTGGCAACAGGCAAACAAACAGCCTGGCTCCATCAGCAGTGTGATTCATGGTGAGGCCGGGAGTGCCTGTTTGGCCACTTGGCCTCTCCTGCCTGGGACAAACTGGGATGAAGCACTTTTTTTTATCATAGTTTTCCTTTGATGTTAATCTGCTTGTTTCCAGCCTCTACTGCCAAACCTCATTAAGAAAACTTACACTGCTCCTTCACCCACAAGCCTGGGGATGCTGCAGAGGAGCTCCAGTGGGCAGCACAGGTGAGCCTTGGCCATGGAGCTGATCTGGCTATTGTCCCGTGCTGCCAGCCCTGGATTCCCCCTGCAAACCACAACTCAGGGTCTCCCTGAGGACATTTTGGCCTTTCCCCAGAACCAATATCCAGAGCTTTCCCCATGGGGCAGATTTGTTCACCCTGCTTTGGGAAAAGACTTCTACTTCCCAGCTTGGATGAGGGCAGCTTCAGGGCTGTTTTACCTGTGCAGGGGTGATAATGAGTCCCACACCCTCCTCTGCACCATGACTCTGGCTTTGTGCAATGTCCTGCTCTAATTTCTGCAACTAGAACCCATTTTCATTTTCTCCTTTAATCTGAGGGACTCTCCCAGTGCTTGGGTTTTGTACTCTTTTGTGTACAATTATTTTTTTTTTTTTTTTTTTTTTAAATTTGGATTTTTGGATCACTAAATGTGGTAAAGCCAACCAGCCCATCATGCTGCCCTCCACCCCTGTGGCAACACTGAGGGGGCCAGGAGGGAGAAGTGTAGTGAAGAGCAGGGAAAAAGCCCTGTTGCAGAAAGCACTGTGGGTGGAAATGAATAGAAGTGGCTGTGGACACACCTGTCAGGGCTGGCAGGGTTTGCCTCATGCAGCTTTTCCTGCTGATGGAATATGGGCAGTGATGGTTCACCTCCAGTAAATACAGAGTGTGGAGAGGTGGAAAAGTGCTCAGCAGCCCCCACAGCCCATGCCCTGGGCTGGTGTCCATCAGTGCCTGGCAGTGCAGGTTCCTTCCCCAGGGGCTGCAGCCCCAGTGCTGGGATCTGGCTGCTCTGAGCAGCTCTTCTGCTGCAGAGGAGCCAGGGGATGCTCAACATGCTGAGTGCATAGGGAGCAGGAGCCTTGGGACAGGGAGAGAATTCCCTGAAGGAATGCCTGGAGCTGTGCCAGGGGAGGGTGAGGCTGGGTATCACGAAAAGGCTCTTCCCTCAGAGGGTGATCAGGCACTGCCCAGGCTCTCCAGGGAATGGTCACAGCTCCAAGGCTGCCAGAGCTCAAAGAGTGTTTGGACAGGATGGGATTGCTGGGGTGTCTGTGCGGGGCCAGGAGTTGGCTCCTTGTGGGTCCCTTCCTACTCAGAATATTCCATAATTCTATGTTTTTTCCCATGGAATCCTTCTCTCTGAGCTTGTTAATATTGCTTGGAGTTGCCTCCACAGCATCAAAGGAGGCAGATTTGGAAGGAAAGACTGGAAGAATGGAGACCTCCATGTCCCTGGCATTCTGAGCTGAAATAAGCTAATGCCATATTTTATATGAGAAAATGTCTGGGATGTCTCTGGCAGCATGTGCTGACACTGAAGTGTTCATTGCTGTGGGATCCAGGGTGGCCAAAGGACAGCCAGGGATGATATGCTGGGTTTGGAGGAGCAGTGAGTTTACAGAACACCTCTGGCATAACAAGACCTCAAGATGCTGATAGCTGGATTTCCTGGGGCTTGATTTTGTGTGGAATGGTCCATCTGCTCCCAGCTGGTCACAGACAAGTGCAAACACGGCCCCTTCCCTGAGGAGCTGCCAGGGACAGAGGAAGTGGCATCACTTGAGGAACTGGAACAGCATGCAGACTGCTGGGGAGATGGGATGCTGTTTGGAAACATGGAGTGTGCCTGCTCTGTCCCCTCTGCACCAAGGATCCCAGGAGGAATATGCCAAGGCTTCTGCCCCTTTCTGCCTTTTAAAGGCAGTGAAAATGGATGTGAATATGTGTACAGCCAATGTGGGGATCCAGGTGTTTGTCCCAGCTCCTGTGTCTTGTCCCTGTCCCCATCCCTTCCCCAGGGCAGCAGGAATGCCAGGCCTGGGGGCTGCTCTCTACTACAGCCCCCAGTCGAAGGTGAGCTTTAATCCCTGCAGCTGGAGCAGAGAGCCAGAACTGGACATTGTGCATGTAGGCAAAATGCCACTCTAGAGGTGGGAATATCCTGAATTATCCTGAAGCTGTTCCTGGAGATTATTTTTCATGTGGGATCCTTAAAGTCCCTAGCAGTGGAGACCCTTGAGGATGAGGATGTTTTACTGCAGGAGCAGCAGCAGCTCCAGGCTGCCGTTTCGTACATCAGAAGACACCCATGCTGGGGCTTCCCCCAGGGGAGAGTGAAGGTGCTGGGAGCCCTGCCAACCCAGGCACTTGGGCCCTCAGGCCAGATTTGGGGCTGGGTTGGCATCCTGGAGGATGCTGAGCAAGTTCAGTAGGGCTGTGGTGAGCCTTGGAGGCAGGATGGCTTTTATCCACCTTCAGCGTGGCAATGGGGAGGGCTAAGCCCTCCCAATGGCCTGGATCCTGTCCAGCTCTGTTCTGCACAAACATCCCCTTGGCACCTCCACTGCCTGTGAGGAAGCTGGTGAGCTGCTGCCCTGCTGACAGCCGGGGATTCCTCTGGCCTGGGATGAGGGCAGGCAGGTCTGCATCCTGTCCGGATGGTGCTGCTGCCACACCTGCTGGGGCTCAGCAGCTCCATTGTTCTGCCTGCCAGGGTGAGCTGGCACAGGCTGCCAGAGGAAAGCCTCCATGGCCCTGCAAACCACATCCTGTCCTGGCATCCCTGGCCGTGCCACAGGCTGGAGAGGCAATGCCATGGGACTGGCTGGGGGGCTCCAGAGGTGTTCCCAGCCCCTGCATTGACCAGCTCATCCCTACGTGGGAGTATCCCAAGGGACATTCCATCCCTGCCTGGCAATCTCCTAAGGGACATCCCTACTTTATGCCTTTTCTAGCACAAATGGTGAGAGTGGGCAGGAATTACCACAAACAGCTCTGCTGGTTTATTTGTGAAGCCCCCAGCCCCTGCTCTGCCTCGAGGCACCGTGTGCCCACAGAGAGCACCAACTGCTGCTCTCTCCAGGGTTGACTCTGCTGCTGCAGTGTGGGAAGCAAAGACTAATTTCTAGCTGTGCTGAGATTCCCCTAATTTGGCCCAAGTGTCTGGATTTTTTAAGTCCTTTGAGTCCCCCCTCAGGACTGATGGGGGTGAGCCAGGGTCCCACCAGTCACTGTGGGTTTGGGGGGCTGTCCCAAGGTGATATTTAATGGGGCACATCTTGGGCTAGTGTCTGTGTGTGTGAGCCCCCATCCCTCTGCCCCACGCTGGCCTGGTCTCGTGCCAGCCCATTGTCTTTTGGCTTTTCCTGCAGGCACCAATCCCACTGCTTTGGGAAAACTGGTCATGAGAATGTGAGTGTGACCCCAAGCCCGCAGCACTGGGGGCTATGGGGAGCAGGAAACTGGCTTGTTTGGGATCTTATATTCAGAAACACTTCTTTCAGTGAAATGGGATATTTTGAGCAGATGTTTGTGTGGTCTACTGACTTTATGGAAAATAGGCTGATCCTGCTTGATGGAAGGATCAGCAAAGCTGAAAAAGTGGTAGGAGGGCTCAGCATCTCATCCCTCATCCCCCATGTACTTAACCCATGAGCTGAATAACGGAGCCACAAAGCAACACGGCACCAGAACAGCTTTTCCTTTAAAGCCCTCCCCTTGGGAGGGCTCATGGGAAACCATGAGATGCATTTTCCATTGGGTCACCACTTGCCACTTGGCAGTCTGACCACAGCACCCGTGCTCGGGGTTTGGGAGGGTCTGGGAGAGCTTGGAGCAAGCTGCACATCCCAGAGCACTCTCTGCCTGGCAGTGTGGGTGGGCTTCCATCTCTGCTACTGCACCCACAGGTCCCTGCACACATGGGTCCCTGCTATCTCCTAGAGAGAGAATCAGACACTGATTATGGGGATGGTTTTTCTCCTGAAAATGAAGCAAGGGAATGTGGAGGGACACGAGCATCTCCATAGCAGTTGCCATGGCCAGACATCTGCCCCAGCACATGCAGACAGAGCTGTTCCCATCTCAGGATCTCCAGCAGAGCAGAGGTGACTTATTCCAGTGTCCCCAAGGGACATGTGAGGGACACTGTGAGCCTGAGCCTGCACCTACAGAGCCTCATCTTCCCATTTGGCATGTCTGTCCATCTGCTCTGCTTGGCTGCTGGTCGTGGGGCAGTCTGCTGGTGCTGCTGGTTCTCAGATTGTCCTGGGTGAGAGGCAGGATCCATGCCAGAGAGGCTTGGTGGCTGCTCTCCTTCCCACTATTGCATATCAGAGCAGAACCACAGTGCTGCCCTGGCTGCTGCACGCTGCCAGTCGCAGCTCCTCAATAAATACAACTGGTAAATCTATTAATTTTACAGCTCTAATTGATGTATTGCTGTAATTACCTTTTATAACAAGGCAATTAAACCCTATTAAAGATTATTAGCTAATTAAAACTCCTCTATGCACACACCCCAACCCCCTTATGTGCACAGATTGTTGGATGGGGGAACTGGAAGCCCATTGCAGCTGAACCTTGAGGTCAGCATGATGCATGGCATGATGTGACGGGTCAGGATGCTGGATGGGGAGATCATGGAATCACAGGCTCATTTGGATTGAGAGGAACATTAAAACCCAACTCATTCCACCCCCTGCCATGGGCAGGGACACTTTCCACTATCTCAGGTTTTTCCAAGCCCCATCTAACCCGGCCTTGGACACTTCCAGAAATGGGGCAGCCACAGCTTCTCTGTGCAGCCTCTGCTGGTGCCTTACCACACTCACAGGGAACAATTTTTTCCCAACATCTCCTCGAAACTTTCTCTTTTTCAATTTAAAGCCATTTACCCCTCTCCATGTCCCATTCCTGCCTGTACCAGCCTCTGTCTCATCATACTTGGCTGTGTCACTTAGCCAGGACTATAAGGGATTTGGACTGCTGCATGCATCCAATCCAGCAATTTTCAGCTTTCTGGGATCAGATGGGAAAAAAATTAGAGGCTAGGATCTTCTCCTCCTGGTAGTGAGGTAGATGGAGGTGTAGGGTTAAGGATGGGCCCTTGGCCAGAAGAATGGGTTTAAAGGGGAAAAGCCCCACTTGGAGATGGGGTTTGTATGCCCTGGAAAGGAGAAATGTCCCTGTATTGGAAACAGGATTGAGGGGAGTACAGTGGCTGGGGAGAGAACTTGGAAGGTGTCTGGGAGACAGGGGTGGCTCAGCCAGCCCTGGGTTGCTCTGCACCTGTGCATGCAGGTGCCAAAAGCTGTGCAGTCTAGAAAGTGAACCCCAGGGTCCTTGTGAAGGGCCTAAAAGGCCTGAAAAGCCACCAGAAAAGCAGCCCACAAGGGTTCCCTCAGGGACACTGCTGACCCCACAGTTCATCCCCTTCCTGCACCCCTCCATGTGGAGCAGCCAGGGAGTGGGGGGGTCCCTCTGGTCATTCCCAAACCAAGCTTCATCACTGCCCACATGTCATTTGCATCACAGAATTGTATCAATTAATCAATTACAGGCCCCAAAACTGGGCTCTTTTTTTTTTTTTTTTTTTTTTTTTTTTTTTTTTTTTTTTTTGAGGCTAAAAAGCCGGAAGTGCATTGAAATTCCAGGGATGTGGCTGCTTTCTGCCTTCTGCTTACTGCCTTCATGCGAGTAAGATCCAGCCTCTGCTGAGACCCTCTCTTCAAGCCCCACACTCCTGTCCGTGCCTTGTCCCTCACCTGTCCATTACTCTGCTGCAGCCTTCTGCACCTCGAATTCCCTCGGTGCCCACAAGACCTGGAGAAATCCATGTTGGGGCTTGGAGCACAGCGCTGTGCCTGTGCCAGAGCTGTCGAGCACAGCCAGTCCTCATGGCTCATCTGGTTTGAGTTAAGCCCTCCTGCCTTGCACAAGTGCCAAGCCTCTCTTTGCCAGACCTAGTGACCAGCTCGGGGCTGTGCTAGTGCTGGGCTCCCCGTTCCCATTTTGGGTTGGGACGCTCCTGCCCCTGGGGGCTGCTGGGGAAGTGGAGCAGCGTGGAGCTGTCCGTGTCCAGGGGATGGGGGTTTGCAGAGGAGCAGTGTGGGGGGCAGCGCTGTCCACCCCATCCCGGGGGAGCTGTGCATGGAGCAACTACTGCAAAAGAGCTGAAGCCTGGCCCTCCCTGGGGGCTTTTCACTCCAGGCTGCCAACAACTCCTGCAGGCTCCAGAGCAAGCAGGGTCCCC
>WEIU01023794.1:0-36470 GCA_013389925.1 Aegithalos caudatus | reverse complement strand
CCAAGGGAGCCCTCAGGTTTGATTCCTCGGGCAGTGAAGCGTGGGATACTGAGCCGGGGTCCCGTTCACAGCAGGAGCTTTGCGGGGAGCATGAGGAGCCAGGAGGTGCGACAGGCTGTGCCAGTGACCCTTAGCTGTGATTTCCAGCTGTTGCCCAAGCTGGTCCCTCCCTGCCTTTACCCTGCATGCCGTTTCCCATATTAAGGCAATGAAGCTTTAGCCCCGCCGTTCGCGACCCTGGAAATGCTCTGTGCCCCCCGGGGACGCCCTGGACCCGGGCAGGCACCTCCCGCTGAGGGAGCACCCTCNCCGCGCGTCCCACAGTGCCGCGCGCCTTGGCAGCCCCGAGCGCCGCCGCGCCCGTGGCCACCATCCCCGACCGCTCCCTTGCCCCATGGGCCGCTCACAGAGCCTGCTCTGCCCGCCCTGCCGTGTGACACGGACCGGGGGGGTCCCAGAGCTGAGGTGGCCCCCGCCAGGGGGTGGAGGAAGGAAAGGTGTGGGGAAGGAAAGACAGCCCGGGACAGGCAAGGAGGCAGGAAAGGAGGGATTTGTGAGGAACTGAACAAAGGAGTGAGACGAAAGGAGCGCAGACCCTCCTGGAGACGCAGGGAGACCCGTGTTGGGTGGGTGGTGGCACAGTAGCCCCCTGCCTACAGCACTCATGGGGGTTTCTCCATGCAGAGCTGGGGTGGGGAAGGGAGTATAGCGAGGCCGAGAGGGTGGGGGAGGAAGGAGGGGGAATCCCAACCCCTCAGCCTGGCACTGCCAGGAGGGCTGTGCCAGGCTGACACCCTCCTCACTCCGCCACTTTTCCCCCGTTTCCCCTCCCGTGTTTGACGTGTCGCTGGGGTAAATTCCCGGCATCGAATTGTTACTTTTTGAAAGTTCGACCCTATATTGTTGCCGGGCTCCCTTCCCTACCCCGCTCCCGCACACCAGCAGCCGGGCCTGAGCAGCTGCCAGCGGGTTGATTAATCATTGACGGAGAAGGCGCACACACGTGTGTCCTGTGTGTGCTCTTCGTGTTTGCGTGTGTTGCTCCGTTGCTGTGTGAGTCATTCTCAGCCTGCCTGGGGCTCTGCTGCGCTCCCTGAGCTGAGAAGCAAATTGAGCTTGGACTGCAGCGCAGACAGGGGGAGCCGGGCCGTGGCACGGGTGGCGGCTCGAGTTGGCTGTGCCCTTGACCTTGGACCCCTCTGTTCTCAGGGAGTGGACGGGGGAGGTTGTGTTTCAGGGTGCTCCAGCTCTCGCCAGTGTCCCCAGGTGCTGCTGCCTTCCCAGCTTTCCTTGCCGCAGAGCCCAGCTTCCCGAGGAGGAAGCTGAACACCCCAGGACCCCGCCCACCCCTAATTTCTAGGGTGTAAAAGGGAGTGCCTGGAAGCATTTGGCAGATCTGGAAATCACGAGTTGCCCGGGTCTCAGCAGCACTTCGAGGGAGACAGAGCACCCCGCACCCGCTTGGGAGGACTGGGAATCAGCCCCGCTGGGAGCTGTCGGTACAGGAAGGGTGGTTGAGTGGGACTGGAGAGGGCTGGGAGGCAGAACAGGCAGTGCAGGGAAGTGGGGTGGGGGCTTAACTGATGTTCAGAATTTGAGGAGTTAAAAACTGGCACAGCTGGCACTGAGGAGAGCTGGGAAATGGGGACAACCTGTGCTGAGAGAACTGAGCAAAACCAGTGCAGGGAAGTGGGTAGGTGGGTGGGAGCATTCTTTGGTGCCCCAGAGCTTTATGTATGGAATGCCTCAGGATTCAGGGGAACCCAGACCAGGGTGTTTTGGTTGACCTGGGACTGTATTTGGGTCCCTGAACCCCAGAGTCCCAGGTACCCCAGGGTCCTATGCAGCCTGTGGCTCCTGCATTCAGGGTGTGCCAGGACCCCCCACACCCTGGTGTCAGCTGCTGAGATGCTGCCTGCCCCGTACTGTGGGACAGCAATGTCCTGGAGGTGCTCAGCCCAAGGGCCCTGGGGGTGCCTGGCTGCCCCTCCTCATTGCAGCCCCTCTCAGGGTGCCCTTTTCCCTGGCCAAGTCCCCCCAGTCTGCAATCCGGCCTCTGTGGGGGGAATCGCCCTAGAAAAGGGTGTGGAAGGGGGTTACCCCGGACTGCGTCGCCAGAGACGCCCTCCCAAGGCCCCTTTAGCCAGAGATATTTTCCCAGCCTTTCCTAAGGAAGGGCTGGAACTGATGCGAGTTGTCTCCACCCAGGTTTTGGATAACTCCACCCGCCGCCGCCTCGCAGCTCCTCCTCCCAGTGAACAGCCCAGCTGGGATATAAGCAAGTCACTCAGGCACCAGGAGCTGCGGCGACAGCTGGGCGGGTGGCGTGGGACATCGCGCCGTGACCTGAGCCGTGCCCTTCGCCTCGACGCCGGACCCCATGGCGACGCCTTCGCAAAAAAGGAGCACCCGCAGCGGGGCTTCGGGGACCCCCTTGTCGCCTACACGCATCACCCGCCTTCAGGAGAAGGAGGACCTGCAGGAGCTCAATGACCGCTTGGCCGTCTACATCGACAAGGTGCGCTCGCTGGAGCTGGAGAACGCCGGCCTGCGGCTCCGCATCACGGAGTCCGAGGAGGTGGTGAGCCGTGAGGTCTCGGGCATCAAGGCTGCCTACGAGTCAGAGCTGGCGGATGCCCGCAAGACCTTGGATTCGGTGGCCAAGGAGAGAGCTCGGCTGCAGCTAGAGCTCAGTAAAGTCCGGGAGGAGCACAAGGAGCTGAAAGCCCGGTGAGTGCCCTGGGGATGGGGGGGGACTGCAGCGGGATGGGTGCTGTCGTCATGCTTGGCAGGGAGCCGGGAGGGAGGAAGGAGTGACCTGGAGGAGGCAGGGAGAGAGAGGAAAAACCCGTGGCCTGCCCGGGGCTGGAGTGTCTGTGGCAGGGACCGAAAGAAGAGGGAAGCTCACTCGTCATTCCTACTCTCCTTCCAAGCGCCATCTTTGGCCGGGATGCCCTTGGAACAGGGATTTGGGAGCAGAGCTAGGGACGCTTGGGGCTGGGGCTGAGCAGACATGCCCTGGGCCCCCGGCAGGGTCTGTGCTATGCGGGCAGAGAGCGCCGGGCTGGCGGCCCCTCTGCCTTCGTCATGCTGGAGCTATTCCTAAACACGCTCTGGCACAGCCCGGAAAACGGTGCCAGCCAGCTGGCTCTGTCCTGCCTACAGATTTCGCCTGCTCGTCCTATTTTCCTTTGCTGTCTTTGGCACTGGTTAAAGAACCTGCTTCAGGTTTTGTGTGCCTTAACCCTCCCTGTGCCAAGCTGCTCCCACTCTGGTGTCCCTGGCTTTGGGGGAAGCAGTGTGCGGGCAGCACTCATGTCCCCCTCCCACCAGCTGTCTCTGGGTGATGTCCGTACTGAGGCACGAATTCCTCCGGACGTTTCCCGTTTCTTTCCCTCCCTGCCTTCAGAAATGCCCCCGTCACGGATCCCTCCCTGCTGCCACTGGGTACCTCTGCCCTCCTCAGGGCTGTCACCGATTACCAGCACAGGTCCCCTGAGGACATGAGGCTCCCTGGCCAATGTCACTGCTGGCCAAGCAGGGGTTGGCGCTGGGCTTCCCCCGGGCTCTGCCAGCCCGTGCAGCGTCGGGACGTGTCCTTGTAGCGCTCAGTTCCCCGAATCCTGCTCCACGGAAGATCCCTTTCCGTCATCAGCTTTGGCTCACAGCCGGGTCCGGGCTGGGCAGTGGCGGGACAGCCCCCTCTTAACTCTCTTTGATCTTTTGCCTCTTATTCTGGACGCCTTTGTTTTGAGCCTGTACCAAATGAGGCTTAAATTAACTTCCTTAGTAGATGCCATAAATACTCTACCTGGGTAGGAGGGAGGGACGGACTGTGCTGCCTGTTACAGCCGTATCCGAAAGCCATGTGGGGTTATATTTAGCTTTGCATTTCCCGTGCGCTGCTGCAGCTTCGTCCTCGGATAAGACAGTTTGCTGCTCGCCAGATCCCTGCTCCCGGATCCCAAGGATCCGGATGCTGGTGAAGGAGGAGCTGAGCTGTCTAAAGGCTTTTTCTGCCTTATGCAAACTATCTTGGCCGCGATCTTCCGAGGGCTGGAAAAAATGCCCGGCCCGCAGCAGTGGCTGGAGGGGAGCTGGCTGCGCTGTGGAGCCGGCTGCGTGGAAAACGGATGTGGAATTTTTTTCCTGCGATGGGCTGTGCTCCGGCAGCTTCTGCGCTTATTCCCGGGCGCTAACAATCCCCCGAAAACGACTCGCGGGGGTTCCCAAAGAGCATCTTGTGCTTGAGAGATGGGTTTCGGTGGGTTTTGGACAGCAGTTGGTGCGCGGGGCTCTGGGGGACAGGGGTGTTTCCGCGTTGAGTCATCTCTGAGTCACGCTCGGTGAAATGGAAGAGCGGAGATGCGGGGGAAGTTGTTGCTCTTCATTCCTGCCTCTGGTTTGTCCCCCCTCTCTAGGGCGCGGTATGAGGGCTGCTCTCTAACCCCCCAAACCCTTGCAAGGAGGCTGCGGCTTATCTCCCTGGAGACTTGCTCGATGTGGCAAGGCTGCTCAGAGAGCGGCACAATCGGCTGCTGAGCCGCGATTCTGTTCCTTGGGCTCAGTTTGACTGAGGTGTCCCGAATCTTTGGGGCATGAGGGAATGGGGCAGCCACGAGCCCAACCCTGCGGAGGTGTCAGAACTATTGGCGGGATTAGGAGGGCTCTGTTCGGGCGCTGTTCTGCTCCCTGCCATCCAGTCGGGCAGGGCTGTGCCTGCTCTGCCGGCTCTCCCCGCCCACCCTGAGCCCTTGGGTCAGCACCTGGTCTGGGGCCACTTCACTGTCCTTGACACGGTGAGACTTTGGCTAATAAGTAACTGGCAGCCCTCTGCACCCCGTGCTGTGCCCGTCAGCCCTGGGGAAGCGCCGGGTATCTCCCGCAGGGCAGGCACCCGGGGCCGCGTTATCGGCACCCACAGCATCGCCACTGCTCGATTCAGGGGTTGTCTCGCCAGCACAGAGGGAGGGCGGGGGGCCGGGATGCCAGGGCATGACGTGTCTGGATGGGACACGGAGCTGGGTGCTTTGTCTGGGGTGGGGAAAGAGGTGCTGACTATAGGGGGACAAGGTGTGCAAGCAGGAGACCAGTCTAACCAGTACCACTGCAAGAGCTGCATGGGTGGAGGAGGGTCTGAGAAGAGCTGGGCTGTCTGCCCTCTGCCACCCCTCTGGGTGGCCAATTGCTGGCCAGTTGCTCTTCTCTAGGGGAGGTTCTCAGTGGGATCTTCCCATTGCCTATTTGGTTGCTTCCAGTGTGATCCGGGAGGGGTTTCCCAAAGTTCCCACCTGGTTCTTTGTATGGGGAACCTCAGCCCTGTGCAGCCTGATACTGGTTGTGCCCCAGGACAAGGGACCCCTCTGGAAAATCCTGCCTGTTCTGGTGTCCCCAGCTCTGGATGGCCTCTGGCTATGCTATAGCCACGCTTCAGGCAAAGCAGAGGGTGCGGTGAGGGTGGCTGGTGACTCAGAGGTGCTGGCAACACCAGCATCATCCCCTCCCAGGCCATGTGTAGAGACAGGGCTAGTCTGAAATGCCCCTGTCCCTGGTGTCCTCAAGCTTCTGTCCCCCTCCTTGGAGTACACCTGGATTCCAGCATGCCACCAGAGGTTGGAGGGGTGCTCTGTGCTTGGTCCTGCCCATTGTCCCCCTCTCCTTAAGCTGGTTTCTGATTCACAGGGTGAACAGAGCCACAGCCCTTGCCTTGCTCCATGAGACTTCATCCCATCCCTCAAGTGGGAGACATTTGTCAGTGCAAGCCCCAGTCTGGGGATGCAGGGATGTAGAATACAGCACTTGGGCACCTTCCGTCCTAGGAGAGGCCCCCTAAGGAATTCCGTGCCCACTCCATGGGCAAGGAGTGGCCATGTGGTGGCCATACAGTGACCAGCTCTCTTCTTCGAGGCAGGAACCAGTCCTTGTTAGTACCGTGGCTGATGAGCAATGCCTTCCTGAATTGCAGCCCCTAACCTGATTAAGCCAGTGCCTTGGCAGCGCCTCTTCCTCCCAGGGCCCAGATCTCCTCCCTGGCCCTAATGAGGACAAATCTTCTATTTCCCAAATGTTGTTGTGGAGGGAGGAAGCTTATCCAAGGGCAGAGTAAGGGAGGCAGCAGTGGGGTGCCAGGAGGTGAACTCCAAACCCTTCCCCAGCCCAAGGGGGTTTTGTCCTACGCTTTGTTTAGCGATGACCCTCTGGGCAGGAGCAGGTAAATGTAACCTGTTTCATTGAAAAAAAAAAGGGAGGAAAAGGAATTAGGGCTCAGTGCTGCTGAGGTTGGGGGGTGGGGAGGGGGGCACATACTTCCTTCAGCAGCAATGAGCTTGTGCTGGAACATTTTGCGTGGGGTGAAACCTCAGGCTCCTGGGTTTCTCCCCCGTCTGCCTTATGGAATCCTTGCCAGGGAGGGAATGCTTTGGCTGGGAGGAGGCTTTGCCCTTTCAGAGCAAACAAAGAGCAGCTTGTGCAGCTGGGGATACTTTGGGGGAGCCGTGAACACAGAGCTGGGCTGATCCAGACCTCCATGGCCCTCTGGGACCCTCTTAAACGTGCCACCCTGAATCTCCAGCCCTGTGGACACACACTGGTTGTCCCTTGACATCTGCAGCCAGCAGCTCAGGCACGCCAGCCCTCCTGGCACGCTGCTGGGCTGGAGGGCTCCGTGGCAAAACGTTTCTTCGAGGTGAAGGTTTTCATTAGCTGTTCCCAGTAGAAAGGAATTCTCGCCTGTGCAAACATCCAGCCCCTTTTTTTCCAAGAAAAATTGTGGCAGAGTAACGTGCTCCAGCACTTTTGGTTTGTGATCTCGCTCCCATTGCTGTGTTTGCCAGCATCTTCCAGCCACGGCTCATCCCCTCTCTTTTCCCAGGGATGGGGGGACTGAGATGAAATCCTGTTGCCTTATATATATTTAGGATGATAGGATCCCCTCTGGTAAATTAAGGACTTTATCCTTGGAGCTGGGGATTAAAGAGAAGCGATTGCAAAGAGAATCAGGGCTGCATTTGGTGTGGGAGGGGATCCGTCCCTGACAGCCCGTCCCAGCCTGCCCCAATCCCACATGCTGCCACAAGTGTTTTTCAGCCTTGCACGTGTCACTTCATTTGTCTGAATCCCATCACCACTCAAACTCTGGAGCCCAGAGGACACAGAGTTGTTCCCAGTGTGGTGCTCAGGGATGCAGACAGAGAGGGTGGCACAGCCAGGGTGGGACTCATGGGGTGGCTGCCAGCTTCATATTCTGCTGAATTCATGCCCTTTGGGAAGTGTAGTTTCCTTTTGTGCTGCTGGTAACCAGGAAAGGAGGAACCAGAGTTCTCTTTCTGCTCCTGGCCAAAATTAGGGCTGTCATGGAGGATTCCCCACAAAGTGTCAGCCCAGTGGGTTCAAGATGAGCTGGGAATCACCTTCTGCTGTCCTGCCACTGGCTGCATTACCTGTTTTGCCATCCTGCTCTCTGTGAGGTTGTTTGCTGGGCCTGTTCCTTTGTGACCAGCTCAGCATGTTCCCAAACAGCTGAGGTGCCATGTAAAACCTTTCTGTCGACAGCTGCCATCAGACAGCATGGTGTCAGGGCTGGGTGCCCACCTGCCTTTGCTCCCTTCCCCTCCCTGCCCAGGGATGAATATTCCCAGTGTGAAGCTGAACAACTGTGGGGACTGGCATAGTCCCCCAGCCCCACCAGGTGCAGTGGCAGCTGCAGCCCTGGCTGCAGAGACATCTGTGTGACAGCCAGGCTCTCAGCCACCCAGGAGAAGCCCTATCCTTCCAGGAATGGGGCAGCCACAGCTTCTCTGAGCAAGCCATGCCAGGACCTCACCACCCTCACAGGGAAGAGTTTCTTCCTAATACCTCATCTAAATCTTCCCTCTCACTTTAAAGCTATTCTGCTTTGCCCAATCACTCCATGTCCTTGATAAGAGTATTATAAAAGATATGCATTTTTTCTCGTCCCTGTATATGCAGGATGGCGCAGCATGTCCATGAACCACGGTGTGATCCAGGGTTGTGGGTGTTGGGGAAAGCCAAAGGGTGTGGAAGTTGGTTAATGAAGTGCATTGAACTCAGCCCACAGAAATACCACAAAACCCAGCTGGGGTTGGGACACCTCCGTTCCTGGTGAGGCTGAGTCAACGTTTCACATTCTCTGTCATAAACCAATTACCTTTTCCCAATGAAGGTGAAGGTGCCCTTGGCTTGGGGTGTCCTCCAAGCTGCAGCCAATGCTGTATTTCTGCCTTCCATGGTTAGTAGAGGTAGGAATTGCAACAGCAGTAGGGACAAAGTTCCCCAGCACACAGGGTGCAAGGTGGGTGCTGCCCTGCCTGTACTGTACCTCCCTTAATTATGGGGTTGCACTATTGCAGGCATTGGTGAGCAGAGACATGGTGGAGCCAGGCTAGAAACAAACATGGGCTCTCCTGAAGCTGTTGAATTTTTGTGTCGGGGCTGTGAGTGGCTCAGAAGCACCTCTGTAGGAGCAAGGTTCTGATAGCAGAGGTCTCTCCCTCCCTCTTGCACCAAAGCCACATCCACCCACTCGCTCTGGCTGCTGCTTTCCACGCATGTCCTCCTGCCATCCAGCCCAGTGCCACCGTCCTGGTCAGGCAGAGCTTGGTGTCTCCACACTGCAGTGCTCAACTGGAGCTGAGAACTTTCAGTTTGTTGGGGTTTTTATTAATTAACAGCTCAAGGACACAGTTTCTCCCTAAAACCCCATGTGACTCATGTGAGCCCAAAGAAACATCCAAGCTCTTGGTGTGGATGTGTAATGTAGTCTTCAAAAAGGGGTGGTAGCCCAAAGGAAACTTTGGGCTGAAGGGTGGCCAGCTGCCCCACTGCAGCTCTCAGTCCACAGTGTGAAAAGCTGTGTGTCCCCCTCTCCTTGCAGTGCAGCGGGCTGGCTGTGGCTGTGGAAGGGCTCTGGATCAGCCCTGGCAGAGCAGGGAGATGAGTCATGCTCAGCCATGTGTCTCTGGGCTGGAGCAGGGTGCGGCAGCACGGGGCCGTGCTTCAGGGGGCCCTGCCAGTCCGGCAGTCACGTTCTGCCCCTTCCTTCCTGGCACGATGGCAGATAACCTGGCAGCATCCGTGGGGTGCCAGGATGCTCCCCTGAGGGGCACCAGGCTACAATGGGAGAAACTGGGAGAGTTTTCTAAGTTGATCCTCCATGCCATGGGCTGTAGTGGGAAGGGGAGCACTGAGGAGAGCAGCCTCACCCCTGGGCCTCGTGCTTTGCTGTTTGGGTGGCTGCCAGGCCCCCCTTTCAGGGCAGAGATTCTGCTTTGTGCAACACAGCCTCAGCTCTGCAGTTCTAGTGCAAAAAGGGCTGGGGTTTGCCTGGTGGTGAGCGTGTTGTGGGTGTGTGAGGCTGAGCATGAGGGAGGTGGAGGGGAGGCTGGAACGTCTCATGGTGGTCCTGTTCACAGGCAGTTCTGTGCAAGCAGCAATTGGGGCTAAATTGTGCTTTCTAGGGATGCCACATCTGGAGTCTTCACACTGGGGAAGTGCTTATTTCCTGCCCACGTGCCAAGCAGGCCTGGTCTCCATCCCGGCAGAGCGCAGGCTGGCAGGGAAACTGAGCAGAGGTGTGCTGGCAGCTCTGCACATGGCACAGCGCAGAAAACAGAGATATTCACCTTCCTTGCTGCTCATCCCTGTGCTGAGCTGCATTTTCCCAATGGCATTCTATCTACACCCATCCCCACAGCCACCCCAAGAGCATCTGGAGCTCCTGGTGCCGGCAGTGACTCAACACCGGCGGCCCCAGCGCAGCCCGTGCCAGCCTCGCTGCCAGCGCCACACGCAAACAGACCTTGTGGCAATGTAAACACCTTGTCTGCCTTTATCTGCACTGCTGGAGCCAGGATAGCAAACCCTTTTGTTTCCAGGAATATGCGTGGCATCTGGATCCAACAATCCCCTGCTTTGTTTCTTAAGCAAATGTCGCTGGCCAGAAGCTTTGCGTACCCAGTTTATGAAAAACGGGGTGAGCTACTGCTGCTTCTGACGAAAAAAAGGAGGCCTTGAACTCGTGCCCTGTTTTGCCTCTTTTGGCTCCTTTCTGCCTCATTCTGCCATGCACAGGGACCTGGTTTCCATTGTGGATCAGGCTGCAGCAGGTACAGAGCAACCTCCTCATCCCTTCCCATCACCCCTTTGGGCTCAGAAGCTGCATGTGTGAGCAGAGGAAGGGGGAGTTACAGCCACATCTGCACAGTGGCAGCATGTTTCCTTGCTCCTAGGGCTGGGATTGCATCCCTGCTCCACATCCTGCCTGTGTCGCCAGTTCCTAGCAAAACAGGAGCTTAGAGCCTTTTCCCCCAGTGCTCCTGGTCCTGAAGACATGACTAATACAAGTGACTCAGCTCCCTGTTTTTAACGCCCTTTGTAAGGCTCCTGCCATGCCAAATCTCCCAGGGAAACACCGGGAATCTCTGCTTTGTCTTCGTCCTTTGAGATGGTGGTTTATGGGCTTAGCATTTCTCCTTCATCCGGACAAGGATGTATTGAAGTGGAATGTTCTGGGGTTTCCATGGAGGGACAACACTCAGAGCTCTTCTAGGTGGAAAAAAAAAACAAAACAACAAACCCACAACTTTCCCATTAAGTTTTAGCCCAATTATTCAAAAACTGGCTTTTTCTGTGTTGGAGTAAGATAGTCAAGGCTGGGCAAAACTCCTTAAATTTCATCCAGTCCAAAGCTTAATTTTTAATTTGTCATTACTTTACATGTAATTTGACTATATTAATGATACAAAACTGACTTGTTAAAATGGTCTCACTGTTCAGAGTAGTGCCATGAAGACCTGGAATTTCCTTCTTCCCTCCTCTTCCCAAAGGCTTTGGCTTTAGTCAGCAATAGACAACACTGCAATAAATTCTGGATTGGGAAAACAAGCTGACAATGCCCTCAAACACATGGTGGGATTTTTGGAGCTGTCCTGTGCAGGAGTTGAAATCGATGATCCTTGTGGGTCCCTTCCAACTCAGGATATTCCATGATCTCAAAGCTTTTTTGTCGTGTCTCTCTTACTGAAATCTTGCCCTCAGAAGATGGAATTGAGTGGAGTGAAAGGTGGTGTACTGATAAATTTGAGTTGTGTCTAAAAAAATTCTCTTTCTAGCTCAATTCCAAGCTTTTTTTAGCAAGTTTATTTTTCTTGATAAAGGGTATTATTTCTTTAATCTATATTTAGGATAGTTCAATTCCAGGCCATCAAGTGTCTTCTAGATAACCCAATTCAAGATTTCATGGGAAGCCAGGAAAAGGCAGGCTGGCACATTCAGAATGGATGGGTTTGAGTTGTGCCAGGCCTGGGCTGTGTGTGGGGTTCTGAGCAGTTGAGATGTTCAGGTTTATAAAGAGATAGAATCACATAAGAGTTTAGGTTGGAAAAGCCCTCCAAGATCAAGTTCCCCCAGCTCTGCCAAGGTCACTACTAAACTGTGTCCCCAAATGCCACATCTACATGTCTGTTAAATCTCTCCAGGAAGCAGGCAACTCCACCACTGCCCTGGGCAGCCTGTTCAAGTGTTTGGTGACTTTTTTTCAATGGAAAGTGCATTTTTTTCAAGCAAGAAATTGGCCTCACTCTGGAAACACTGGGCTCAGCCCATCCCCTCAGGACCTGCACAGACACTGGCCAGGTTTTCCCAGTGCCATGCAGACAATTTCCAAGCTCTTCAGGACCAGTTCTGGTTACAGACCTGGGACTGGGCCAGGTTTGCTAAATCAAGTTTCAACTGGCAGCACTTTGCATGTCACCCCAGCCTGTGGGCTTGTTCCAGGTAACCCACAGGGAAATCCTGCCCTCATTTTGCTGGGCTCCCTGTGCTCCCAGCACTGGGGACTCCAGTGGCTGATCCTCCTTGCACTTTGCATCCTCTTTGCATCTGTCTCTTGGGGCTTGTTGCACCCTGGAAAAGCTTTTCCCAGGCAGCTGGGAGAAGGAATTCCCTGGGTGACAGGCAGCAAATGGGCTCCCACAGGTGGCAGGGGGTCTCCCAGGCAGCCAGGCACTGGCAGAACTGGAGTGTTGTGATGCATACTCCCAGCTGGGACACTTGTCCATGGAGGGTAAGTCCTGCCTTTTCTCTGTGCAGACACACAGATTTATGCCTGATACAAACCTCCCCCCAAAACACAATGTGGGCTGTGAAAAACCAAGTCCTTCCCATTCCCCTGATGACTGCCACATGGCAAAAGGGCAAAACCCCTTTTTCCAGCTCTGAAACCCCTCTGGTAATGGCATCTACCCTCCAAAACCACAGACTATCCTGTTACTATGGGGGACTCAGCCCAAACAGCAGCGTCAGTTGGTGATTTGGGATTTCCATTCCAAGCTGCTGATGGAGGCTGGGAATGAGTCACCAGCTGGCGTGACAGCCGGGACAGGGAGTGAACAACACTGGGGCTCCCCAGCCGGCCCTGAGCTGCAACATTGTTAATTCTACACAATTAATACACTATCTATTCTCAGAAATGTGGGTGTTTTTTTTAAATGAGCTCTTAAGCAGCGTGTGGCTATTGGTTGTGATGCTGCTGAAGCTGAAGTGCTTCTCCCATAGTGAGAGGGGAGGCTGAATGGTGACAGGTCTTTGCTCTGGTGCATCCAGCAGGAGAAAAGCTCCTTTAAACCTTCAGAGGGGATGTGTGTGGCTGATTCCTGGCGGTGTCAGTATCAGTATGGTCAGGTTTCATCACACTCGAGTTTGTGTGCACCTACAGCTCCCAACAGTGTTCCTGGTGATGGGAGCTGTGGAGGGATAGGAACATCTTGGATTTGGGGAATCCTAGACAGAGGGCTCTGTTTGCCTCCCCATGAAAGGCTTTTTCCTGGTTCCCAATGAAGCAGCAGTTTTGGTTCATTTTAAGGGTGGAAGAAAGGGCCAGATCTCAATTCCAGGAGGGGAAGCCCAGCTCTTGGGAGATGCCAGCAAGCTGTTTTTGCTCCACTGGGGCCACGTGGAGCTGGACACGCCCCTCACCCCCAAGGATGAGCAAGTTGTGAGTGTAGAAAGAGCATGTGGCAGGACCAGCACTGACCCTGGCACCAGGAAGGGTCTTTGGCACCACTGATTCCAGAGGTGGAAGCTGTTTCCATGCATCTGTGAACACAGCTGGTGCTGGCATCCCCAGCTGCCTCTGGCAGGGGCCTGGTGTCCAACAGGATGCTGGCTCCAGGCAGACCTTGCCCTTGCTATACATCATGCTGGCTATTTCCAGCTCCCCTGCTAGGAGACCAGCCCATGTTTATCCTGGTGATTTGGCAGAGGTGCTGTGGCACAGATGAGTCAGAAGCTGGGAGAAGCTGCATCGCCACATTCCCATCACCCCACTGCAGAGATTTTCCAGGTCCTCCTCTTGCTGTCCCTGCTGCTTGTCCTGTGGGGCCCTGGTCCCTGGGATGGGGGAACAATTCTTGATGGAGAAACACCCCCTGGGACTGGGGAACAGTCCCTGGAATGGGGTGATGATCCCTGGGATAGGGGAGTGATCCCTGGGATACATGTGCTGATCCTGGGACAGATCCTTGGCACTGGAGGCAGCGCCATGGAGAGCAGCCTCCCCAGCGTGGGGCAAAGCAGGTTTTCCTGGGTCCTCCCAGCAATCAGAGACGTCCATGGGCACACACTGACACTCCTGCCTCGGGTTCTCAAGTTGTAAACATGTCAAAGCCTTTTCTGGGATAGCGTTCTCAGCCTGAATGGCCAGGAGCAGGCAGCTGTGCCCCCTGGCAGCCAGGTGGGTCTGAGACCTACAGTCTTGGGGGATTTGCAGATGTCCATAAAGGTTTATGGATGGGACAGGAGCTGGAAGTTCCCTGAGTTGGCATCTTTTCCAGGGCGGGGCAACTGCAATTTAAAGGCAGGGAAGGAGGGGAACGCCTGCGCCTCTACGAGCTCCATCCCACTCATTGGTCCTCTTCCAGTTTATGAAGCCCAGTGCTGCCTAAGCTTCAGGAACACTTGTGGGGATTAATAGTAGAGAGGGAAACCGAAGAGTGTTTCCTAAAAATGCATTGAGTGGGCTCTGGCATCTCAGAGAGGGTTGGCATTTTTCCAGGAGCCTGGTGGGCTCATGCCTGGAGCTGTTCCAACAAACTCTGATGACTTTGTCCTGTCTTGACTTTTCCAGAGGGAGAGCCCAGACCTGACAGGTTTCCTGGATGGGATTTTGGGGCAGAGTAGGGGGAGCAGTAGCAGATGCTGCTCTGTGGGGCTGTCCCTGAGCCCTCTTTGAATCCATCGTGTCGACTTCGCAGCCTCGCGTCTGTCTGTGCTGAGCACAGCCAGAGCAGATCCAACTTTCCATTAACATTTGGATTTTCTGGCAGCTCAGATGCAATATTCAATCTTTTTTTTTTTCTTTCTTCCTGCTTTTAAAAGCTAAAAATAAAATATCTTGAGGCCCCTTTTCCCTCCATCTTTTCTCTTGAGACATTTGTTTCTTGAGGATTTGATGCCTCTGTTGTTTTTTCTCCTCTTGGATTGTTTTTACCCGTGGCTCTCACAGCACAGGGGATCAAATCCTGTGGGATTTGGAGGCAAGGCACCCAGCCCTCCAGAATGAGTCTCTGCTTCCCTTTTCACTGGGGGATTTGAAATCTTGGAGGCTCTAGCAAGCAGGATGGAGAGACCAATGAAACCCTCTGGGGAGGAGGAGGAGGAAGGTCTGTCTCTATCCTCCTCTTCAGGGAAGTGGGAGTGACACAGCTGCTATGGAAGTTTTTATTTTTAGCTCAGCGCCAGCTGGAGCCTGTGAGGCTTCCCAGGAATAAAAGCAGGACCTGAGGGCAGGAGAAGGGAAAACTCAAACCTTGGCTGGGCTGGAGTGAGGATCAACAGGGCTGGCATGAAGTGGTGGGCTGGGGGTCCTCAAGGCCAGAGAGTACTCACCTGTGTGCTGATACCTTATCCAGAGGCTGCTGCCATGTTTGGGGTCAGGGTGTGTTTGGAAGGAATATGGGGGAAGGTGCTCAGGTACCAGGGAGCTGAATTCTGCTGACCACTGGACTCCCCAGAGCAGAGGACAGGAGAGGATTTGTCTCATCCCTCTCCGTCTGGCAGAACTACTCCTAACTCAGCCCCATGGCTGATAAGCTCAAGGCTTCTGTCTCTGTTCCTCACAGTGGAATCCATAGTTTAGCACAGGAGGCTTCTAAAGGAAAAAGAATTTGTCCTTGAGTCATTTGGGATTTACTGTGGGGCTTTCCAGGCATTGATGCCCAGAATCCTGGATACTTCTGGTCCCTGGAGAGGGTGAATCTGCTGCAGACACAAGTGTACCATCAGCAGTTTTCCCTTGTTTGTCACTTATCAGTGGAACTGCTGTCCCTTGAAAGAGTCATAGGATCCAGGTCGTGCTGGAACAACATCCTGAAGAGTCCTCCAGCTGTACCCAAACCTCCACAGCCAACACAGCAGCAAAACGCCAGGGAAGAGCTCTTCCTGGAGTCACATGGCAGTTCACTCCATCAGGAACGACAGGACAGGACCCTGCCGGCCTGTGTGGGGTGCTGGGGTGGCCACGCTGGCTGCGGGGATGAGCCAGGGCCAGATGGGAAAACTCAGCCTCAAACGCTGGTTGCAGTGAGCCTCGGAGCCTCGGATCCGCTCCCAGTTGGCATTCTTGTCCTATGAGTCACTGGCACAAAAGGAGTGGGTTGAGCAGGAAGGACCCAGCACAGAGCTCCAGCAGCAGCTCCAGCAAGGGAGACTGTGGTTCCCTGGAAAAGGGGGGCCAGCGACATTTCTTGGTCAGTTATTCCACTGTGGGCTAAATTCCAAATTCTCTAGACTGCTTAACTGCTATTTAGACATAAAAGAGGCCATTTTATGGAATTTATGGGCTATGAAATCATACTCCATGCATATCATTGAGACCCTCTTACCTGAGAGCCCCAAACATTAAATTATGAAAATCCGACCACAGAAACATTATAGAATTCATTACAGATCCAACATGTTATAGTGAGCCCTTTACACCACAATAAAGAGTGTTCTGGGCTGGGAAAGGATCTTTCAGAAATTGAAAGGCAGAAGACAGATCTTCACTCACTTCCAAGAAAAAGTCTGCAAGCTGCTCCTGGATTCCCGGAGGAGCTTGGGCTCTGCTTTTCCTGACAGCAGCACTTTAAGTGATTCTGAATTTCGTTACTGTACATGTAGGAATTGTTATTATAAAAAACTGTCTTTAAGTGGAATTCCTGCTCTTTTTACATGGAATATCCTGGGATTTGAAGTGAGATTTGCACTTAAAAACAGTAGCCCGGGATTTTGAAATCTTTCCTTTAGTCTGCAAAATAACAGAATAACTTCTCCATGCCGGCTAGGATCAGGAAACAGAAAGAAATGCAGGAAAATCTGCTGCTGGCCAATCCAGGAGCTTCCGACATCCCGCATCTCCGAGTCCGGGAACGCCGTCCCCGCTGCTCCTGGGTGCCATTCCTGGTGATGTGGATCCTGCTCCGGGATGGGCTGAGTGCCGCAGCCGCTCCCCGGTGTCTGTGCCCCGCGCTGTCACGGCTCGGGTGCGCCCTCCTTGGCCCGGGAATGCGCCGCGCTGCCGGCGTGCGGCCGCTGCTCGCCCACGGCCCGGGGGCTCCGCTCCCGCTTCTCGGTTCCACCCCCGCCGGTCCCAACACCCCCGTTTTGGGGGAGGTGGGGTGACAATCCCACCCCGGGGGTTGGCGGCTGCCCCGTTGGGTCTCTTCTTTTTATAGGACTTACCAAAATAGCTCCAGGCTGTGTTTTGATGGTGCAGTCAGATCAGATTCCCTGGTCACACGGTGGGTTTCGAGGAGTGGCTTTGACCTGCTGTCAAAAGGGCTGGAAAAGAGAGGGGGATGGTGGAATGTGGGGGCCAGGATGGTGTAGGAGTGTGGATGGTGATTCCAGAGGTCGGACTGGGGGGCTGAGGCACCACAGCTCTGTATCCACTGAGAAACAACTGAGCTTGTGGCAAAGCACAGCCACAGGCAGCCCCTAGCCCTACTCCTCACCTGGTGCTCCCTGTCCACTCCAGCACAAGCATCAAACTCTTGGCACAGGCTCCTCTGCCTGGCCACCTCAGGTGGACAACCCTGGCTATGGGGCAGTTTCAGCTTTTCCCCCAGCTGCTGCTGCACCTTCCAGCCCCGTGTCACACGATGCCATGCCGTGCTGAGCCACACTGCAGCACGTCTGACCGTGTCATGCCATGGTGGGCTCTGCCACACCTCGTAGTGCAGGTCTGTGTTGTGCTGTGCCACACCGTGCCACACGACAACATGCTCCAGGTGTCCCACCAAACTGCCCTGCATCCCATCATGGGATGTGTCGGGTGGCTGGGACGTGCTGGTGCCCTTGGTGGGTGGTTGTTAAGGACAGTGGTGCAGCCCTTCTGGGAGGGATCAGGGGGCGGCAGGTGTGACATTCTTTGTGCTTGGGGTGCAGTGCACAGGCTTTTCTGAGAACTGCCTGAGGAAAAGAACTTGGAGGTTTTGGTGGATGAGAAGCTTGACAAGACCTTAGAGTCCCTTCCATTACTTAAAGGGACTCCAAAATTTTGAGAGGGACTTCAGACAAGGGTCTGGAGTGACAGGACAAGGGAGAATGTCTTCCCTCTGCCAGAGGGCAGGATGAGATGGGATATTGGGAAGAAAGTCTTCCCTTTGAGGGTGATGAGGCCCTGGCACAGGGTGCCCAGAGAAGCTGCGGCTGCCCCTGGATCCCTGGAAATGTTCAAAGCCAGGGTGGACGGGGCTTCCTGGAGCAACCTGGTCTAGTGGAAGGTGTCCCTACCCATGGCAGGGAGTGGAACTAGATGTGCTTTAAGGTCTCTTTGAACTAAACAATTCTATCATTTCCTGATGACTATGATTATTCTTACCATGCCACTCACCTGTGCCACCCTTTGCTCTGCAGGAATGCCAAGAAGGAAGGAGACCTGCTGACTGCCCAGGCACGCCTTAAGGATGTGGAAGCTTTGCTTAATTCCAAGGAGGCCGCGCTCTCCACAGCCCTGGGTGAGAAGAGGAATTTGGAAACTGAAGTGCGGGACCTGAGGGGACAGGTGGCCAAGGTAAGCAGTGGCAGCTCTGTCTCCAACTGACCCAGGGATCCCTTTTTACCCACCTACCTGGGGGCTGCCAGGTCCTCGCTATGCCAGGGGCTGTGGGGCAGATGCAGTTGGGTTGTGAGTCCACAGCCACACCAGGCGCAGTGCCCAGAGCCCACTGTGATGTTCCTTCTCAATTCCCTGCCAGCTGGAAAGTGCCTTGAGTGAAGCCAAGAAGCAGCTGCAGGATGAGATGCTGCGCCGCGTGGATGCTGAGAACCGGCTGCAGACCCTGAAGGAAGAGCTTGAATTCCAGAAGAACATTTACAGCGAGGTGAGTCGTGATGCACCGCAATGGGATCACTCGGGATAACCCCCACTACATGTGTTGTGTCCCCTCCCTGAGGTGACACGGTGTCCCCTGTCCTGTCCCCAGGAGCTGCGGGAGACCAAGCGGCGCCACGAAACCCGGCTGGTGGAGATCGACAATGGGCGGCAGCGGGAGTTTGAGAGCAAGCTCTCTGAAGCCCTGCAGGAGCTGCGGAGCCAGCATGAAGCCCAGATCAGGCTTTACAAGGAGGAACTGGAGAAGACCTACGGGGCCAAGGTGAGCAGCCTCCCCACACCACTCTCCTTCCAGCCCCACAGAGCACAGGTGGGCTGTGGGTGCTGAGATGCTGATCCCCCTGTCCTGTCCTCCAGCTGGAGAATGCCAAGCAGTCAGCTGAGAGGAACAGCAACATGGTGGGTGCTGCCCATGAGGAGCTGCAGCAGACCCGTATCCGCATTGACAACCTCTCCTCGGAAGTCAGCCAGCTGCAGAAGCAGGTGAGTTGAGACCAAAGGGTTTCTTGGGATGTCTGCCCTAAGGATGGTCCCCTTCTGGACATGGTCCTGGGTGGACTGGCCCACCCTCATCTTCCCTTCCCACAGCTGGCTGCCAAGGAAGCGAAGCTGCACGATCTGGAGGATATTCTGGCCAGGGAACGCGAGACCAACCGGCGCCTGCTCTCTGACAAGGAGCGGGAGATGGCTGAGATGCGGGCACGCATGCAGCAGCAGCTGGATGAGTACCAGGAGCTGCTGGACATCAAGCTGGCTCTGGATATGGAGATCAATGCCTACCGCAAGCTGCTGGAGGGCGAGGAGGAGCGGTGAGCACAGGATGCTGTGCCCAGCTCTGGGCTACGTGGGTCCCAGCCCTTGTGTCCTCACTGGCTTCATCTTCTCTTCTCCCCCTGCCAGGCTGAGGCTGTCCCCCAGCCCTTCATCCCACAAAGGTACATCCCGAAGCCACCTGTCCACATCAGGCTCCTCCAAGAAGCGGAAGCTGGAGGACAGTGAGAGCCGGACCAGCTTCTCCCACCATGCCCGGACCAGTGGCCGTGTTGGCGTGGAGGAGGTGGACTTGGAGGGCAAGTTCGTCCGTCTCAGGAACAAGTCCAACGAGGTGAGTTTGCCTTCGGGAAGATCCATGGAGTTCCTGGGGTGAGGTTCAGCCCCGCTTCATCCTACGGGCAGGACGTGAATGGGACAAGTTGGAGAGGAACCAGGGTTCTGAGGGTCACTACTCTGTCTCACAGGACCAGGCGATGGGGAACTGGCAGATCAAGCGGCAAAATGGAGACGATCCCCCTATTACCTACCGCTTCCCCCCAAAGTTCACCCTGAAGGCTGGCCAGGTGGTCACGGTGAGTCACTGCCTGGTGCAGGATCCAGGCAAGATCCCAAACCCTGCCAGCCCACTGCGTACATGGAGTGATTGGTGCCTGGCTTTTTGTGGTGATAGACCCCCATCCCCAGGCTGTGGAGTCTGCAGACCTGAGAAGTCACTTTTCTCATGCTTTTCTCCCTAGATCTGGGCCTCAGGAGCTGGAGCAACCCACAGCCCCCCCAGCAATGTGGTGTGGAAAGCCCAGAGCAGCTGGGGCTCTGGGGACAGCCTGCGCACTGCCCTCATCAACTCCAACGGGGAGGTGAGAGCCAATGGCAGCTCCAGCACGGGGCACGGGGGGGTGGCAGGCACTGAACCTCCCAGCTCACCTCCTGTCCCCTGCAGGAGGTGGCCATGAGGAAACTGGTCCGCACTGTGATCATCAATGATGATGAGGATGAGGACGATGATGAAATGAGCATCCACCACCGCCATCACCATGTGAGTAGGGGGCTGGTTCCAAGGGGTCTGAGGGGTGCAGCTTCAGTCAGGGTGGGGCGGAGCTCAGCATCACACAGGATCAGGCATATAGGAGAAGTCAGTGGGGATGCTGCTGTGGAAACAACTGCATGAGAGAAGCCAACAGACCTCTGGCATCTGGGGAAGATTCCTGTTCACTATAAAAGCTCTGAAGACCTCACTGGATGTTGTCTCCAACCCTAAGGAACCCGGACATGCTGTGAAAATGGCCAGAAGAGTCAGAGGAAGGCTGAGCTGGTGCCTAGCATGGTTTGGAGGATAGGATAGTGGGAAGTTGATGAGCAACTCTTCTTGTCAGCAGCTGCTCTGTCCTCTCTGCTTCATGAGGGTACTGGAACATATCCAGAGGTGGCTTTGTCCTTCCTCTCAGCCCATCTTTCCTCATATGGAGCTGAAATATGCACTAGGAGGAGCAGCAGGCAGAGAGCAGGCAGTGGACAGAGAGCAGGCAACATGCCAGGAGCAGAGCTGCAGCCACTTCTCCCGAAGAAACATCCCTGCCTGCAGCCCAGCATCCCCCACCAGCCCATCCTGCAGTGTGTGTGTGTCCTGCACACGAGAGGCCCTCAGGAATCACATGCAGAGAGGTGCCATCGTGGCCAAGCTGTGCCTCAGTGATGATGAAAGATCTGGATACCATTTCCAGAGCTCTGCAGGAGCAAAATGGGGCATCCATCATCCCCTTCCCTTTGAGTTCTCTGGATCTGAAGAGCTGTGCTAAGACTGATATCAGCACACTGAGTTAGTGGATTGTCCTCCTCTACCCTGCCCTTGTGAGACTCACCTTCAGTGCAGGGTCCAGTTCTTGGGCCCCAAGCACAAGAAGGACATGGAATTGCTGGAGCAAGTCCAGAAGAAGCCATGAAGATGCTCTGAGGGCTGGAGTCTCTCTGCTCTGGAGGCAGGCTGGATGAGTTGGGGGCAGCCTGGAGAAAAGAAGACTTCAGGGAGACCTTAGAACTCCTTCCAGGGTCTAAAGGGGCTTCAGGACAGCTGGAGAGGGACCTTGGACAAGGGCCTGGAGTGACAGGACAAGGGAGAATGGCTTCCCACTGACAGTTAGAGGGCAGAGTTAGATGGGATACTGGAAGGAAATTGTTCCCTGTGAGGGAGGTGAGTCACTGGCACAGGTTAACCAGGAAAGATGTGGCTGCCTCTGGATCCCTGGAAGTGTTCAAGACCAGGTTGGACAGGGCTTAGAGCGACCTGATGTAATGGAAGGTATCCTGTCCGTGGCAGGAAGCTGGAATGAGATGAGCTTTCAAGTCCATTCCAACCCAAACAATTTAATGATTTTGTGATTCTTTTCTATATTGACTATCCCTGGACAGAGGAGCCAAGCTCCTGCAGCCAGTGCTGCCCAGTCATCTGGAAGCTGAATCCTCTCCAAGAGCAAATTTCCCATTGGAAAGCTGCCAGTTCATGAAGCGGTGAGGAAGAGGATGTTTTCAGGAGCACCGTTCAGGTGTCTCCCATGTGCCAAGAGCTCAGGGTGCGAGGTCAGGGTAGCAAAGCAGGTTACCCACTGGCAGCGTGCTGGCCCCAGTCACTCAGGATTAGAAACACAATAATAAGGATTCTATTTTATTATTTTTAAACCACGTGACATCGAGAGGACAGGTGAGTCAGGCTCTCTTCAAGGCCTAATGTGAAGAGCTCTCCTGGGTCGCACCGGTGCTGCCACCATCCTCAGGGCAGAGGATGCTCTGCCAGGGGCTCGAGGTCACCTTGTCTGTCCCCTCCAATGTCTAGGGCTGCAGCAGCTCTGGGGACCCCGGCGAGTACAACCTGCGCTCCCGCACAGTCGTCTGTGGCACGTGTGGCCAGCCGGCCGACAAGTCTGGCACGCAGAACGCCGGCATCAACACCATGTCCTCGGGCTCCTCCACCTCCAGCGTGACCGTCACCCGCAGCTACCGCAGCATGGGCGACTCTGGCATCGGCCTCGGGGACAGCCTGGTGTCCAGGAACTACCTCCTGGGGAACTCCAGCCCCCGCAGGCAGGTCAGTGCCATTCCCAGAGCCTGGGTTAAGTCCCTGGCGCTGCACCACCGGCTGTCCTGGTGCTGCTGGGTCTCCGCCCTGTCCTGGAATCGTCCTTTCCCAACAGGATGGTGTTGCGGGGGTCCTGTCCCCTCTCACCTCTCCTTCTCCCTGCTCTTCCTCTTCCTTCTTGGGCTCACACGAGCCTCTTTATAAGGGATGGGAGATTCTGAGAGGGATTGGAAAGGGATGTGGCCACAGCAGCTTCTAACCGTGTTCCATCTTACACTTGGCCCCCTTGGCACCCCAGAGCATTCCCTGTCCTCCACATCACTCATTCCACTGCTGCTAAGTGTTCAGGCTAGTAATGGTGGATATTTCAGCAGTTCAATATATATATATATTATATCTATATATTAGATTGATGTATAATATATTCTATATTGATACTCTCAGTCAATGTTATAATCCTCATGTATCGCCTACCACTAATTCTCAAATTTTGGAGCTATGAACATCCCAGCTTGGGAGGATTTACTTATCACACCATAAGGGCCAGGATAGAGGAAAGGCTGGGGACACTGTGGGTATCCAAAGGATCCCACTGGACACTTTGCAGTCAGAGGTAATGGGTGGTGACACTGGGGTCTTCTTAACTCTCTTCTT
Source organism: Aegithalos caudatus (assembly GCA_013389925.1). Classification (NCBI taxonomy): domain Eukaryota; kingdom Metazoa; phylum Chordata; class Aves; order Passeriformes; family Aegithalidae; genus Aegithalos; species Aegithalos caudatus. The sequence goes on along the minus strand of WEIU01023794.1, from coordinate 13,581 downwards.
TTTCTTTCTTCTTCCCAGGCTCAGGCTGTGCAGAGCTGCAGCATCATGTAATTCCGTGGTGGATTCCTGTGGTTCCTGCCCATCTCCAGCTAGGGTTTTTTTTTCCCAAAGCAACAGAATCTTTTTCCCTTAAAACAAACAAGATATCAAAAACCAAGTTTTTTTTTGTTTTGTTTTCTATAGCAGGAATTTTATATATATATATAAAAAGTGCTAAAAGATGCTTTGATTTTTTTTTTGTAAAGAAAAAATCTATTTCTATATTAAAAAAACCAAACCAAAAAATAGCTTTTCAGCTTCAAATATTTTTTAGAACTTCAGCCAAAGACAGCAAAGAACTGTGTTTACAGAGCAGCCATGCAGGAGGAGTTTGTAGCTGAAACGCTCCTTAGATTGTACCTTTTTTGCCAAAGCTTTTTACATAGGACAGGGAGAAGCGCAGCCATACCCACTGGAGCTGCATGCCACAGGGGCTGCTGTCCTGTCTCAAGCGGAGCACAGTGCCTTTACAACCCTTTTTCTTGGGATCTGAAGCCAAAATTCCCTTTTTTTCTCTTTTTTTGGAATTGTGATTCCTGGCAGTGCTGGTGCGGGGGCTCCTGGCAGCTTGCGGGCGATGCCCACATCTTTCTGTGGCCATTGCCCCCTCCCCAGCCCCCTGCCCACCTGCACTCCCAGCTCTCTATGTACTGTATTCCCCATATTCCCCATCCCAGCCACCTCTTGCCCTTTGGGTTCCCTTTTTCTTAATCAACCAAGTTGTGCCTTAGCTGAGGCGGGGGCCAGGCTGGTAACCCCACCGGACCCCATCTGGCATCGAGTGGAGATGGAGTAGAAGTGAACACACACCAGAGCTGCGTTCTGGGACCAGATGGATTTGACAGCTGGGATGATGGACCTCGGTTCTGCAAGCTCAGCCCCAGTGGGCCCCCCCAGGCCCCCTCTTCAGAAGCCAATGCATCCAGCAGGGTTCACTCCAGCTTGGCTGCGGTTATTCGAGCTCGTCTCTGGTAGCCGGAGCTCAGGAGGTGTTTCAGGGATTAAGCGAAAGATGCTCAGTGCAGGTCAGAGCTGGTTTTCCAGGAAAGCACCTAGGAAGGCTTTTTGTTCTAGTGAGATGGATTTGGGGATCTGGTAGGTGCAGTTTCCCTCTTATCAAGAGTCCATCCAGCCATGACAGATGTCTTGGCTTTTTGCCTTGATTGGGAAATGCCTGCAGACCCCCGACCTCAAGTGCAGCAGTGGGATGGGGCTGGAGAAGGTGCCAGGACAAGCCCCCCACTCCAGTGGGTTTTGGGGGAGGTCGTGTATGTATCCATGCTTGCAAAGCTTCTGTATTACTGCCTATATTTTCTTCCAGAGTCAAAATACAGCTGAACCCTTCCCATGCTGTGTACTGTCATCATTGCTGTCCAGGGGGATTTGGAGGTGCACCATAGCAGCAAAGGGACCCCCCAGGGATGTCTTTCCACCCCATAGCCAGGGCTGGGGCTCAGCACCCACCATAGATGGGGGGAAGCGGGGTGGCCCCTTACACCCTGGCTTACCCGAGGGTGGGGGTGCTAAGAACTGAGCCAACTGGGCAAGGAGTCCCCCAGAGAGGGACTGGACAGGGGATGGAATTTGAGGTGAGAGAGACTCAAAGATTCCTCCTGGGGTTTTGGGGACCAGACATTCCCCATGATGGGGATGGACTGGGGAGGGGGGGGGTGCAGAACCTGAGTGAACCCCTGAGTGAGGATTTGCTCCTACCATAGGGATGACCCCCACACTCTGCCAAGCCCTGTGCCCCCGGGGCCGTGCCAGGCACTGCAGCGAGGCAGGAGGGGTCGCTGGGGAGAAGGAGAGCCGTAAAGCCGATGCATAATCGGCTTTACCAGGCACAGCGCTGCAGAGCCACGATGTGAGGGGACGCAGGCAGGCGCCCGGGGCGCAGGCACAGCCAGGTAGGTTCCCGGGATGCCCGGTCTGGGGGTCGCCCCTACCCCAGTGCTTGGATGTCTGGGCCCCCCCAGGCTGTATGTGGCCACATCGCCCCAGGTTTGAGTGCAGCAGGGCTGAGGTTCAGGAGGGCAGGGGGTGCCAGGGGGTCTAGGGCATTGCTGCCACTTCCCAGCTTCAAGTGAGCCTGTGGAGACCCAGCAAGATGCCATCTCCCCTCCCAGGAGAGGGGTACAGGGAGGTGCTCACAGCGTGAGAGGGGACACACTGGCCCTCTCTCTGTGCCCTGTTTGTGCCCCCCATTTCTGCCAGCTCAGGGATACCCATGCCAAAGTGCTGGGGCAGCTACCCCCACAATGCTGCAGCCTGTCCCCTGTCATGGGGATTCAACCCTACTGCCAGCCCCCAAAAGTCATGAGGTTCTGCCCAAAATAGCAGGTTCTGAAACTATGTGGGGAAACCGAGCATGCTGCTGGCTACCTTGTGCTGCTGCCTGGACATGTTCTTGGGAGGAGACAGGTCAGGAGACACGGGAACTTCCATGGGGAAATGCAACAGGGAAATAATGCTCTGGATCCTCCCCACGTCCTCCACAGGGCCCCAGTGTCCTGGCACTCCTGGGCTGGGTCACACTGGGGAAAGGTTGAGCTGGAGACCCATGGGGTCTCTGCACAGCCCCCAGGGACATTGCAGAGCCTTGTAAGGACAATGCAGATATTGTGGGTTCCTTACAGAGACACATGGGGCCCATGTACTGCCCCAAAGGGACTCTGCACACCCCAATGCAGACCTGTTGGGACTTTTCACATCCCTATGGAGTCATGTGCAGCCCATGGGGAGCTGGCACAGCCCACAGGGAGCTACAGGCTACGGGCACCTCACACACCCCTATGGGGACTTTGCCAAAGAGCCTGTGAAAGAGCTCCAGCCCCCACTCAAGGCAAAGCACTGACTCAAGGTCAGGTTTCTCCCACTCCTTCTGTTGTCCAATGGATCTGAGCTTTGGGTCCCCCAGAGCCTGGCAGGAGGGGGATGGGATCACAGAGCAAGGGCTATGGCCTGGCCTTGCTCGCTTGTGTTCTGAATGTTGGGGTCTCTTAGAGGCACCCTGGGTGGGCAGGAGCACAGGGATTGGGACACGTGTTGAGGACCACCAGATTTTAGGAGGAAAGTCTAGAACAAGAAGGCTTGGAGCAATCGGTGGGATGGGGTAGAGCTGGGACTGACTCCAGTGTCTGGCAAGCCACCAGAGTTTTCCAGCCAGGGCATGGCCGTGGGTGCTGGGGGCCCCACCCGCCCCACACCAGCCCCTCCAGGCCCCTGCATGCCCGGGGAGATTAAGGTCACAAGCCATCCTGCTAATCCCAAGGGGGGGTTAAGATGTGGGTTTGTGCCCACTGCTACCCCCTGAAGCTGCACCCCAAGGTGCTGCAGATTTTAGGACACCCACAGGGCACCCTGGGGGTGTCCAGGCAGGGCTGAGAGGCTGCAACTCAGCCTTGGGGTGGGAGGAGTCTCCACAGCAGGCTCCAGCTAAGCTTCCAGTGCTGGTGGGCACTAGGCACAAGCTCCTTACAGATTCCTGTGAAAGGCTTCAACCTCCTGAACCCTGTGGGAACTGCAAGGGCACTTGGCTCTGCTCTCCAGCCCAGGCAATAAGCCTGCTGCAGGCATGTGGCTTTTGGGGGTGCTGATACTGCACCCCAGCTGGTGCAGAGGCTGCCACCTCTCCAGTGCCTAGGCTGCTGTTGTGCAAGACTGAGGTCATGCAGGGAAGGTGGTTGCAGAGCTGGGGAGGAAGTGGCTGGGGATCCTGTTTTGGGGCTCATGGCACCACACTCTCACACAGCTGGGAAGGGGAAGGGGGAAAGTTGCATAGGAGAAGTGAGGTCTGCAAGCACCAGCTAAGCCAGGCTTTCTGGTAAGGGAAATTCTGAGGGGGGAAATGCCATGAACCAAAATTTGTGGACACTGGGTGGAGGGGACATGCAGCATGGTGCCATGGCTGCTCCCCAAGCCTCCTCCTGGGACCCCCCAAATCCACACAGCATGGGAAGCCAGAGCCAGCAGCACTCATCTGGGATGGGTCAAGAGCCAAGGCTGAGACAGGAATGGGCATGCAGGGATGGGGTGTGGGGATGGCATGCAGGGATAGGGTCTCGATCTAGAGATATTGAGATGGGGTGCAGGGACTTGTTGCCAAAAGCTGAGAGCAAAACTGGAGCGAAGGGCTCCAATGTAGTCATAGGGGCACAGTAACGTTTCAGGAGAGGATTTGGATGTAGCACGCGTGGGGGCAGCGGGGTGTCCCTGCACCTCCCGGGGCTGGGGGTGTCGGTGGCGTGTGTGGGTAGGGGGAGGTAGTGCCCGCCCTCCATACGCGGGGCCGTGTCCGTGTCCCGCTGCCTGGGGGGGCCCGGGGTCCGCAGCCCCGTGTCCGTCCGTCAGGCTCTGTCGGTGCGGGAGGGTCGCGGACGGCCGAGGNGTACCGCCGCACCGCGACTGGGGTCGGGGGCGGCCGGGGGGGCCGAGGGGATCTGGGGAGGCTCCGCCTGGGCTGGAGGTCGAGCGGGAAGGGGGAAATCGCCATAGTGGGGTTGGGCTTGGGGGACCCCCAGCGCTGATGCTGCCAGGCAGCAACAAAAAGGCCAAGGTCCCGGCCCTGGGCAGAGTCCCCCGGGCAGCCCCCTGCACTCCCTGCCTTCACATTCCTCCCAAACCCCCCCGCCTTTCCCCTGTCTCCTGTGCACCCCTCCACACCTCCTCCACCCTGCAACTCCCTCCTGTGCATCCTCCTCTCTCTTACCTACCCACCCCCCAGCTCTCCCCACCCTTTGTATGGAACACCCTCATCGATACAATCGTTTCCCATTTCCTCTTGCATACACCCCCCAAATTCCTCCCTTTCATCCTCCCATGTTCTTAGCAAACACCCCCACTCCTCCCTTGCCTTCTGTCTCTCCCCCACACACACCCTGCGCCAGAGCTGGGGGGGGTTGAAAGAGCTTACCCCAGGCTGAGCTGCCCCAGCCCCTCTTGGGTGTTGGGAGCATTCCTGCATCCCCCACACCACAGGGATGCTCCTGGGATGTGACATGGGCAGCGGCTTGAAGTCCAGCTGCAGAGAAGGACCAAGCTCTTCTCTGCTGTGAGAAATTGAGGCCTGGGGAATGTCTGAGCAGCTGAGAGATCAGTGCCACCAGCTTCACACCTGCCCTGATCCATCACAGTTCAACTTGCTGAGCGCGAGGGCCTCCATCCCATGGCAGGTGATGTGCTCTTTGCAGGGAGTGTGCATGTTCATTGACAGCACAATATTCTCTGGCTTAGAGGGAACCCTCCAGGAGGAGGAGAGCCAAGCAGAAGCGAGAGCCATGAAGCCACAGCTGTGGTCAACCTGAAAGCACCAGGGGAAACTAAACCACCCCAGTGTTAAGAGACCCTTGGTGGCACTCACTCTCATGTGCCAAATCCTATACAAGAAAACTGTAAATTACATCCCCCTAGCACGTCCCCAGACCACTGTGACCAGGGGACCCAAAAAAGAGGAGAGACAGGGCTGAGAAGGGATTCCAGCTTCCCACGCTGCTGGAGCAGCCTCAAGGCTGCCGTCGCCTCACATCCTGCGTCAGCCCTGGCTCATGCTGGGGAACACTCTGGCGGTTTTCCTCAGCCCCACCACAGCCCCAGTCAAGCCTTCAGCCTCACCAAGGAGCCTCTGCTCCCTTTCCCATCCCTCCTCCCCCTCCGCGGCCTTGGTGGCTCAGGCCCAGGGCAGAACAATGCAGCCGGTCCAAGGCTCCGTGCGGCCCCGTCCCTCAGCCAGCCCTTCGCCAAGTGGGAAATCCGGGGCAGAGTAACCTACTTTCTGTGCTCACAAGGAGCTTCTGTCCCAGCCAAGCAAGGTGGTGGGGACAGCGCTGCCCTCCCAGGGCTCCATGTCCCGGTGGGCTGCTGTGGGGACGGGAGAGGCAGGTAAGGAGGCCCCAACAGGGTGGGATGTTCCTCAGCCCTGGCCAGAGGGATATTGGGGTACCTGAGGTATGGCTGTGATGTTGAGGAACTCCAGGGCTTTGTCTTTGGGGGGTTTCTTGTCTACAGTCATCCCAGAGCAGCCGGGGTTAAGGATGGAATCCCCAGGGAGGAAGGTTCCTGGAACAGCTGCAGGAGCTTTGTGGGGACAATGCTTGGCCCAATGGGGCTGTTTTTGGGAAGCAATGCTCAGCCCTGGGGGGCTGGTTCTCTGGGTGATGCTTGTCCTCGTGGGGCTGGTTTTGGGGGTGATGCTCAGACCCACACTGTTCGTCTGCACAATCCACAGGAAAAATGCCATTGTCTTCCTCGCCCCAAAGATTTCCCCAACAAGCAAACCCTGAGCACATCTCTCTCCCCCACATCACCCCCTGGGCAACCAGCTGGAGGAGCAGAGCTCCCTGGTTCCCATCCCAGCTGCTTCCACCAGGCTTCGCTGCTGTCCCTGCGAGGCAGGGAAGGCGGGCGCAGGCGCCCACTGCCCCAACCTGCCGAGGCTCGTCCTCTTCCAGCAGGACTTTCAGGTTCCCGCAGTCCCGGCGGAGCCACGCAGGGTTGGGTTGGGCTGGGCCGGGCTGCAGCGAGCCCAGCACGAGCCGGGCTGGGAGCTTGGCGGCACGGCCACCCTTCAGCTGGATCCAGGGCATGGGCCCCCGGGAATCTCGTGGCCACGGCCCTCGGGGCTCAGGCTCCTGCCTGGTGCCCGTGCTCCAGGGCTGGAGGTGAGCGGCTCTGTCCTCGCCCGCCAGAGAGGTAATGCCGCTTGCTGGGGACACGGTGGCCATCAGCAAAGGGGTCCTGGGGACCGTGAGGTTCTTGAGACGTGGCTCTTTCCCCAGTGAATCTGGTATGAGCTGCAGAAAAAGCTGGAAGAAGGGGGTTCCTGTGTATGTTCCCCCCTTTTTGTGGATGCTCTGATAACTGACGGAACCAGTCAGAGGAATCCCAGATGGGAATGGGCTCTGAGGCTCTGGGGGCAAAGGCAGGAGCATCTGGACACCTCTCTGCCAGGGTCCCTGGTGCAGGAGCCCCAAAGGATGAGGGGAGGCCTCTGACTGTGCCAGAGGTTTTGGTGCAGGAGCCCCGCAGGGTGAGGGAACATCTGTGACTGCCGGTGCAGCAGTAGGAAGTTGGTGCCCACACTGGGGTGCCACGTGCAGCTCGAGGTGCTGAGGGCCACCCCCATCCCCCACCTCCCTGCCGGGCCCTGCTTCCCCTGTCGTTTCCGCCGGGTGAAGTGACACGCAGCCCAGCAGCGTGTGCCCTCACCCTCGCCCTCCTCACAGGGATGGTGGTGGGACCCTCTTGGGGAGCATCCCTGCCGCCCCCCACCATGCTCGCTGCCCTTCGCCTGCTCTGTGGGGTGGTGGTGCCAGCGGCCATGCTCTGCGCAGAGTCCCTGCCCCGCGTCACCTTCCTCAGCGGTGAGTATGGCACCGGGAGCAGGAGCACTGGGAAGAGCTGGGACAACAGGGAGGGGGACGCACAGCCCCTGCGTGGGAGAGTGTCCATCCCCAGGGTTGTGCATCCAGCATCAGGAACCTTGGGGTGCCCTCCATCGTAGCCCCCCTGCCTCGTCATTGACCCTCATGTGGGGCTGGAGACAGTGCCCGTGGCCACAGGTGATGCAGTGGGGGAAGAGAACAGATGAGGCTGCTTGGCACCCCAACACAACAATGAGCCAGATCCAACAGCAATTTTGTCACCCATCTGGCACCCAGGGTGTGCTCAGGGTCACTCTGGGGGGAGGAAAAGCTGCCTCTGGTAGGGACAGGGCACGGCATGTCCAGCTGAGAGGCAGGTGGCAAAGCAGGAGCTTGGGGGGGCTGTGATGTGGCAATTGGGTTTCATGAGGGTCTGTGCCCCACGGCAGGGTAGTGCCATTCCAGCCCTGACTGCACTGTCACTTCCGTTTCCCCATGCAGCCATGGCCAGAAGAGAAAAATCCCCCAGCCTGGTAGGGATGAAAAAGAATCTGCAGTCCCTAGCTATGCCCAAGGGCACCCTGGGGGCTGGTGACCCCCTCAGTCTGGCATCTCAGGGGCTTGTAATCCCTCCAGGGTGGCACCCTGGGACAGTGCATCCCCCAAACAGAGCACTGCCCTTGGCCACAGCCCCAAAGCATCACAGCCCAGCTTGGGGAAAAACACACCCCATTTCTGGGGGTCTCCAGCTTGGGGATGTTCAGCTCTTGCAGTAGGACCTGGAGGGGACACAGGAGGTGGGGACCTTGAGGGTGAAGGGGTGATGGTGATGTGGGAGCTGAAGGGGAAGCCATGCATCCTGTGTGAGATGTGATATGAGGCACAATGGCAACTGCTGCCACATCCGCAGCGAATGACAAATGACGGTGGTGGTGGTGGTGTGTGTGTGACCCCTTGGCCCCTGTCACCCCCTTTGCTCCTACCAGGGGACCCCCGCCGGACCCTCACCCACTTCAGCCAGGATAATGTCTCCCATTATGACATCTTCCTCCTGGATGAGAGCAAGGAGGAGCTGTACGTGGGGGCACGCGACTGGGTGCTGGCCCTCACTCTTAGCACCCCTGGCAGCATCCGTGCCAAAGCCTCGGTGAGCAGCCCCCACTTTTGGGGAGTTGGGTGGGGCCTGCCTCCACTGAGTTTCAGTTTCCTCATGGAGCCAGGCTCAACAGCCCAGGAACATCTTCGTTCCCTTTGCAGTTAATGTGGGGACCCACACCCGAGAAAACCTCAGAATGTGCTTTTAAGAAGAAGAGCCAAGAGGTGAGGTGGCCCTGTGGGGGCTCAGGGATTCCACAAAACCACTGTGGTGCTCAGCATCCAACTCTGCTCTTTCCCCCTCAGACCGAGTGCTTCAACTTCATCCGAGTCCTGGTGGCCCTGAACCAGACCCACCTCTATGTCTGTGGGACCTACGCCTTCAGCCCTGCATGCACCTACATTGTGAGTGTCCTCCCCAGGACAGGGTGCAGCTGGTCTCTGGGCAGGTTGTAGTGTTGCTGTGAGGACCCACAAAATATGGTCCCAGAAGTGAATTGCATCGTGGGGTGTCCCCAGGATGGGGGTGCTGGGTGTTCTCCCAAGGGACATCTTTGTGTCCCGTCTGCTAAAGGAGCCCTTGGTGATTCTCACTCAGCTGCCAGCAACTCTTCCTCTGGCAGGGAAACACCAATTTTGGGTCCCCTCAGGTCACTCAAGGCTCTCTGTCACCACCTCAGTCTCCTCTGTGCTGAGCACGTGGTGGGGACTGCCACTCCCCAAAATGAAAATGAAGGAAGGTGACAGGAGCTGGGTACCCCCAGCATCCTCTGTCATTGTCCCCTGTCATCATCCCTGCATCCCCCTTGAAGACACAGGCCACCCCATGTCTGCAAGGTATTCCACAGTCATTCCCTACAGATTTGGGGTTGTTTTCACTCCTTTGGCTGTTTTTGCTCCCCTTTTCCACAGCACCTGGAAACCTTCACACTGGTGTCCAGTGCCAGAGGACAACTCCTCCTGGATGGGAAGGGCCAGTGCCCCTTCGATCCCCAGCACACCTACACGGCCCTGCTGGTGGGTGAGTATGGGGCCAGTGGCCTCGCAGGTGGGCACCCATCCCTGGGATGGAGTGGAGGGTGAGGGTGGGGGGTCCTCACTGTGGCTCACCCCGTACTCTGTCCCTGGGCAGATGGAGAACTCTATGCTGGCACCATGAACAACTTCCAGGGCAACGAGCCCATCATCTCCCGCTCGCTGGGCACCCGCACCCTGCTCAAGACCGACGCCTTCCTCCGCTGGCTCTCAGGTGAGTGCAGGGAAGATCCTGGAGAGGATTCCTGGGGAGGTGCCTGCAGCCTGCCCCGGCTCCAGCTCCTCACCCACCTACCTGCCCTGGCTGTGCCTGTAGCCGATGCTGCCTTCGTGGCCTCCTTCAGCATCCCTGGGGACAACAAGGTCTACTTCTTCTTCGAGGAGACAGCGGACGAGTTCGACTTCTTTGAGCGGCTCCTGGTACCACGGGTGGCCCGCGTCTGCAAGGTGCGTGCAGGGGTGACAGCAGGGAATGATGGTGGGGTACAATGGGGGCACAGTGATGGGGGATGATGGCTGTGTGGGACAGTGACAGGATAATGGGGACAATAGTTGTGCTGTGATCTGGCATCTATGATAGGGGACAATGACGTGGGATGATGACACCGTGATGTGGGACAGTGACAGGGGACAAAGGGAGTAACCGGGTCTTGTCACCTTGGTAATGAGCACCCTCTGGCTCCTGCAGAGCGATGTAGGGGGGGACAAGGTGCTGCAGAAGAAGTGGACAACTTTCCTGAAGGCACAGCTGGTGTGCTCCCAGGCTGGCCGCTTCCCCTTCAATGTCATCCACCACGCCTTTGCCCTGCTCCGCCACGACGGCCGCGCTGACTTCTACGCCGTCTTCACCTCGCAGTGGTGAGTGCCCAGGGGTGTGGAGGAAGTCTGGGGGCTTGTGCCCTGCCACTGCTCACCTGGCTGTCCATCCCTGCAGGCAGGCAGGCAGGGCAGGCAGCGCTGCCGTCTGTGCCTACAGCCAGGAGGATCTGGAGAAGGTCTTCGAGGGCAAGTACAAGGAGCTGAACAAGGAGAGCTCTCGCTGGACTGTCTACAGTGGCCCTGACATGAATCCCCGGCCTGGCAGCGTGAGTGCTGCCCACGCAGGGGGACTGGACTTTCCAAGGGGCAGTGTTGGTCCCCAGGAGATGGGGCCTGCCTATCCCGGTTTGCCCTGGGTGCTTGCACTTGCAATCAGGATGAGAAAGAAGGGTCCCTCTGCACCCCACTGCTGCTGGCACAGGGCAGTGTGGTGATACATCACTTCCTCCCCTCCCCATGCCTCAGTTTCCCACACCAGCACAGACCCCTCTCTCTCCCCACAGTGCTCCATGGGTCCCTCCTCAGACAAAGCCCTCACCTTCATGAAGGACCATTTCCTGATGGATGGGAAGGTGTTACCCATCCAGGGGCAGCCTCTCCTGGTGAAGTCGGACGTCACCTACACGCGCATCACGGTACATGAGACTCGCGACATCTTTGGGACCACGTATCGTGTCATGTTCCTGGCCACAGGTGGGTTTATATGGGAGTGCACACAGGGACACCCTTCTGACCCTTCCCTCGGCTCCAAAGCCTCAGTGATGTCCCCTGTGCCCCACAGCTGAGGGTCTCCTGCACAAGGTAGTGGAGCTGCCTGAGGGTCCCCACATTGTGGAAAGCATCCAGCTCTTTGCAACGCCAGAGCCAGTGAAGAACCTGCTACTGGCCCCAGGGAAGGTAGGGCAGATATGATCGCCCAGACCACCCAAAAGCCATCCAACCCCAGCACCGGAGGCTGGGGAGAGGCTCAGCCCTGTGCCTCTCCCTCCCCAGGGCATCCTCTATGTGGGCTACTCCAGAGGTGTCCTGCAGATCCCGCTGGCCAACTGCAGCCTGCACCGGAGCTGCGCCGAGTGTGTGCTGGCACGGGACCCCTACTGCGCCTGGCACAGCCCCAAGAGCTCCTGCCGGCCTGCCCGCTTCGCGACCAAGGATGCGTGAGCAGCGGGACGAGAATGGGAAGGGGGTGTGGAGGTCATTGGGATGCTGACCCCGCTCTCCGGATGCAGGAGTGCCTGGCTGCAGGACGTTGAGAAAGGGAGCCCGGTCACCACATGCCACCGAGGGAGGAGTGCAGTCGTGGCCCGATTCTGGGGGACACCAGAGGATCCCCCCGTGCAGGGTTGAGTATGGGAGCTCAGTGGGGTGGGATATGTGGGGTTGGATGAGGCACAGGGAGTGGACCGTGTCACCCTGTTCTCTGCACCCACAGGGCTCAGCCCCCAGCTGAACACCGTGGTCCAGCTGCCGTGCCCCCACCACTCTGCACTGGCCAACTACAGCTGGCAGCAGCCCAGCAGTGCCCAGGGGCACACGGTGCTGCTGCCTGACCACACGCTGGTGGTCATCATGCAGCAGGGAATGGCTGGGACCTACAAGTGCCAGGCCACAGAGAACGGCTACACCTGGACCGTGGCTCACTACCAGCTCAGGGACTCTGAGGATGGGCTGAATGAGGAGGAGTTGGCCTGGGGGTCCTCAGGCCCCCCCCGGTCATACTGGCCACAGTTTGTCACGGTGACGGTGCTGCTGGTGGTGACGCTGACTGTGGCTGCCTGCCTGGCCCTCCTCGCCTACCGTGACCAACTCAAAGCTCGGAGCAAGGTGCGGGGCTGCAGCACACCCCACAGCCCCCCATCCCGCCACCGGGAGAAGGTGCCCCTCAACGGGGGCACCAGAGAGCCCCCAGCACCTGGAGCGGCCACCGAGGAGGAGGAGGAGGATGAAGGATCCCAGGCTTGCTGCCTCCAGCTTGATGGGGACATCGACGTTGACAACAACCGACTCCACGTGCCAGCAGGGGACACGGCGTGACATTGCCAGTGGGTCAGGGAGACCCTGGAGAGGGGGGATATGGGGAGGGGTGTGAATGTGAAAGAGTTTTTGTTTGTTTTGTTTTTTTTTTTTAATTTAATACACCTGTTTTAACCTAAGGTTCACGTTCTGGGGCAGGGGCTGGAATGGTCCCTGGGAGCAGCGGGAGTGGGATGGGGCAAGGGAGTGGGACAGGGAGAGAGTGGAGGGTAAAAGAAGGTCATGGGGACAGGCAAATGATGTGGCACAGAGGAGAAATGTGGCCGTGGGGCAAGGACATGGAGTGGGGATGGCTAGAAATGAGGAACTCCAGGATGCTGACGCTGCTATTACCCCAGGAAAAAAAACCATGCTCCATAAAAACCTCAACATAGGGTAAGCTGTGCTCAGTGGGCTTTTTAAGCCAACCCCATGGGCACTGCCACCCACCCCTCCATGCTGCATGATCCCGACCCTTGGGTCCCCAGGGTGGCAGAGTTCCACACTTCTCCCTAGCTATACCCCCACTCCCCATCCCATTTCCAATGTCTTTGCCTTTTTAAAGCCAAACCAGCTGTAAATTTTTCTGCTCTTTTCTTTTTTATTAAAAAAGGAAAACTCAATGCCTCACATTGCTGGGTCCATGGAGCAGCCCCGGGGGGCTTTTGGGCAATGTGCATGGGAGTGTGCAAGGCCTGGGCCAGGGGGACACGTGTGCACACGCGTGGGTGTGCAGGGACGCTCGTTCCTGTGCAGTGTCCACCAGGTGCGTATGTGCAGCGAGGGGCACGGAGAGTGGGGGACAACTCTCTCACACTCACCCATCACTTATTTCCTATGGGTGCATCCGTGCTGTTTTCCCCTCCTCGCCGCGCCTCGGCCCCTCCAGCACGTGGCACACGGGAGCCTCACGGCTCCGCTGCCGGCCGCTGGCCCTTTAAGAGCCGTAATTCGGCGCGCTCCCTTTTAAGGCGCGCTCCCTTTTAAGGCGCGCTCCCTTTTAAGGCGCGCTCCCTTTTAAGGCGCGCTCCCTTTAAGGCGCGCTCCCTTTAAGGCGCGCTCCCTCCCCGCCGCCCTCTTTACTGAGGGCCGGAAGCGCGTAGAGACTCCGGGGCTGCCTCTGCCCGTTCCCAAGATGGCGGCGGCGCCCGGGTGCTGACGCCGGCGGTCACTTCCGGCCGGGGAACGGCCATGGGGCGGCCAGGCCGGGCCGGCTGGGGGG
>WEIU01023793.1:729506-751825 GCA_013389925.1 Aegithalos caudatus | reverse complement strand
GGGTGGTTTTTTTAATGTGTAGTGCATTAATGTGCAGTCTTCTGCATGGGACATTTAAAAAATGGCAATGAAATTTTGTTTGCCTTTGAGCTTGCTGTAAAATTTTCAGTGAACACAGTGAGACCAGAATTTCATATTAGACTTGTAAGAAAATTTATCCTATAATGCTGCCTTTTGGCAGTGTTTCATTGAGGGCTGGATGCTGTCAGTGTCCATGCAGGGGTGCAGCAGGATGTGCTGTGGTTGACAAGCTGCCCTTGACATCTTGTGGGCACATGTCAGAGGAAGCTTTGTGGTGGCACATGCACAGCACACATGGAGAACCCAGTATGAAGTTCTGCAACTGCCAAGGATGTATCATGTCAGCGCCCAGGCTGGTGATTTACACAGATGAGAGGGGCAGTCAGGTGATCCTTTGAGGGCATTTCTATAGTGGCTTTCAAGAACTTTTTTGCTTGAAATTTTGAACAGTAGCCTTAAATCAAAGGACAATTAAAATGCCTTGATGGTTACTTGCAGATATCAGAGCTGGCTGTGTGTTCTTAACCACTCCTAATAGTAAGGTAAAATGTGATAAAAGCATTTGGTGGCTTGAGTCCTTACAGAATAAATTACAGCAACTCAGCTGCAGTGCTAAGACACTTGAAATTAAATGTCTTTGCACATGTGGTGTTCTCCCAGGGAATCTCCTGTCACCTGGCTCACCCAGTTTATCAGTTGTATTGGTTAGACCTGACCCAGCTGTGTGGTTGATTCTACAAAATTTAACTCCTTCTTGTGCAGTTTCCTGCAAAAGTAGCCAGTATTCCTACTACTGTTTTCTGGCTATATTATTGTTTGGAAACTGGCAGCTGGGATGGAGAAGGAGGCTCTCCTTAAGGATGAAGAGGGAGAAAATGGGTAACTGGGACAAGATACTGATAAAAATGAAAAGAGCTACATTGAAGGCAGGAGTTAAACTACAGTTAAGCAGGCAAATACCTGGGAAGGAATTTTTTCCTTTTTTTTTTTTCTTTTCCTAAGATTAGCAGAGGGTGATTCACTAGTTGCAAGTAAGGAAGTTGTGTTATGGATACTTCAAAAATGTTTTTTGTAAACAGTAGGGGAAAAAAGCCACTTAAAATAGTCTACATACTCTTTCCTCAGCATAATACTTTAAATTACAGCATGCAGGTGGCTTTGTAGATAAGCAATCTCCGTGTAGATTAGGCTTCAAACTGCTTAGAAATATGCTTTTAATGCTACCCTGAAGTTGAGTGCTGTGAAAGATTTACAAGATATCTGTTGTAAATTACTAATATTAACTTCAGACTTTCCGTTCACACAGAAGTTAGAGTTAATTTGAATTTTAATGGCACTGTTCTTGTGAAGGCACTTCTGATGAAGGTTAATTTAAAGCATGTAAAGATGATTCCTTTTGCTTCAGCTCATAATCTCAGTCTACCGGGGTGCTTGAGATTTCATACAATTTATTTCTTCTAGAAGTTATGAAATAAGGTTTATGAAATAAGGTTTAACTTGTGTTAAACTTTCTTGTTCTTTAGTTAGGTCCAGAGATTTTTATTTTGAACTGATTTCTGTAATGTTGCAAGGGAATGATTATTTGGTTGATGGAGGAAGAGTAGCGGTGGGCTTAATCTGATCCTGAATAGGGCCCACTGTGAAATGTGGTCTAATACCCCTGTAAGTAACTCAGACTGTTTTGATAAGTAGTGAGCAGCAATTTATTATCTTAATCAAGTGAAGATTTTAATTTTTGGCGCACTAGAAATTGTAGAGTTTAACTCAAAACTGAACAAATGCTGTAGTCTGTTCCACTGAGGTGTTTGCACAACAGTAGTGACATGGTTTTCTTTAAAGCTAGAAGGAACATCTCTTCCATACTTGCACTTTATAGTTGTTATTTGATTTTTTATTCTTATTTTACTCTGTTCTCTTTTGGTCTGTTTGCCAAAACCAACAGAGTAAAATTTTCAGTATTTGTGGAGGTCAAAAAAAGGAGAAAATCACCATAATCAAAAATTTTTTGGGGCAGGGAAACATGATAGATTCTATTTGGCAGAGGACTTCTGGGTTGCAAAGTGTATTTTTTTGGCTGAAACGTAGCATCCTCAAATGTCAACTCTATTTATTGGCAGAACATCTTATAGCTCAGCAGGTGTAACTACCAGAGTTCTATTTCCTGAAATAAATTGCAGAGGAGAATGGATCTCTAAGTGATTTTGTGCTTTTTACTGGTGAGCAATTGCTCACATCAAATGCCCAGACTGAAAAACATTCCAGTGGTATCAGGCTTGATTCTCTCCTTCCTGAAGTGGTTCTTGTGTTCTAGTTATAATCTTGCAGGATGAAATAGTCTAACATGCTTTCTCTATGTACATTAATTTTTCTGAAAGGAAATATATTCCTGAAGAAGTTAATTGGAAGCACAATTAATGTATCATATTATTTTCCTTTTTCATTAAAATAAAACAATTTTTTTGTTTTATAATATATCTGTTCTTAAGTGAGTTTTTCTTGTTCTTTTCTGGAGCATAACCTATATATACATACAATAGTTTGATGTGGTTGTGTTTATATTCTGAAATTCATTTAGAATAGCAAATTCACAGTGATTGTTTTCTCTACAACTTCAGTTTTAGAAAATGAGGAAGTAGAAATTGTTTTGGGGTATGTCCACAGAGCAGTGTAAGTACTCAAGGTAATTTTCAGCATATGAATATAAGCTCTGAAAAATGAAGCTAACAGGCTTGTGCTGACATCCCAGGCTGATTTTGCTGTTGAATTATGTTTTGCAACTGAGAGCCTTTATGAAAAAGCAGCTCTTTTATGGACGTATCATTTAACTTACATCTAATTAAGTTAAACTTAACAGTTTAACTTAATAATTCTCATGAATTTTCATTCAGGTAAGTTGCCTGAGGAAAATTATTACACAGTATTCTCAGCTGAGAGGTCATCCTGTGACCTGCAGACAATGTTTGGCAGGTCAGACAAGTTCATCTGGCCCTGTCCCTCTTTCTGAGTGACCTTGCAGTGCCTTTGCCACCACATGACCAGAAGTATTTCTCTTGTGGCTAAAATGCACATAGCACCTAAGAAAGGATGGACAGGTCTGTAGTGGTGTGTGAACGGTGAGGGTGTGGGTTGGGTGTCAGGCTGCTGTCATGTCCCATCACAGGCCTTGATCAGGAGCACGTGACATGTTTGGGGAGTGGCTGCACACTGCTCACCTGGCAGACTGGGGTGTTTGTTATGTGCACTTTGACACAACTAAGATAAGGGACACACTGTCACCAGGGCAAGGCACAAACTCTTTGCAAGGTGATGATAACTGTGTGTGTGACACTTGGAGGAGAAAAAGGAATCTGTTGTTCAGAGGTGACTGGGAAGCAAACAGGTCTCAGCTGCTGTAGCCAGGCAATGGCTCCCATCCCCAT
The DNA here is from genome assembly GCA_013389925.1 of Aegithalos caudatus. Classification (NCBI taxonomy): domain Eukaryota; kingdom Metazoa; phylum Chordata; class Aves; order Passeriformes; family Aegithalidae; genus Aegithalos; species Aegithalos caudatus. The sequence continues at coordinate 748,385 of WEIU01023793.1, read as the reverse complement.
AGTGTTCCTGAGCAGCTTTGCCCTTGCTTGATATTGGTGTGGAGGAGCTGTGGGGTCTGCAGCTTGTCAGGACCTCCTCTCGTAGTGCTACTGCTGGGATGATCAGTTTTCATTTTCTGTAAAGCTGCCACCTAAAAAAGTAACCCCAAATTGGTCACAGTAGGAAGTACCGAGCATTGCATCTGAAATTACAACAGACAATTTCTCCATTAAACTGTGAGCACAAAATAGCTGGTCTCTGTGTGTTTGAGGCCTCGAGGACTGATGGGCAGGACACATCACTGCTGTCAGTGAAAGCAGCATATTGTGAGTAGAACATGGATAGATTCCTGTTGTGCTATCCCAGTGATGCAAAGGTGATTTGGTTACAGCTTTGAGGTGTTGTAGAGCATCTCTTCATGAATCTTTCCCCACAACACTTTTGTATCGTGAGTGATACAGTGAGGACACCAGCTGCTTATCCACCCTTGTGTAAAACAAAACTGTAAACCTGGTTTAAGGGGAGTACACAGGTAAATGTCTTAGATTCTGAAGTGTAAAACCCTGAGTTTCTCTTGCGTGCTTTGAAATTGCTTTATCTCCCAGACCTCTGTTTAATGATACCATCACTTTTTTCCAGTTCTTTCCAGGTCCTCTATGAACTTTCATTTACTTTTGCCTAATACAAAGCTCTAAATCCTAAGCATGGTTTATATCAGCTCTTTTGTTCATTCCTTGGATACTTACATCCAATAGCAGCAATTTTTCAGCTCACTACTGTTTTTGAAACTCTTGGGAAGCTGAGCTTAGTTTAACATTTCCTGAGTTCACTTCAGCCTGGCTTTAGTTTTGATCTCATCTTCAGTCCTGTAATCTTGAACAGAAATTGGTAGCTCTAATAGCTACCTTAGCTTTGATATATGAAAGAGTTTTCTCTTTTTCCAGGAGGAGGTGTTTTTATTTTTCAGATATTATATCCATCAGATTGGAGACATGGGAATTTCTGTGCCATCTTTTTAACTTGACTAGAATTTCACAATGATTTTTCTGTCTCTTGCTCCATCTGTTTTGTGGTCTGTGCCCAAATATTTAAGAGATGCCTACAAAAAAAGTCAGGTATGCCCTCTTACTTTTCCTACAAATATTTGGTCTGGAATTTAGCCATCCTAGTATCAGTTTTTAGCATTCCAGTGTTCCAGGGTTTTGCTGTGGGGCAGAAGAGCATATCCCTGGATGTTTCTGGAATCAGTCAGACCTTGTCTTCTGCCTTCTGTTCATATCAATTGGTTTGCATTTGAAATGTATCCAGAATGAGTTAATTACTTGTCTTTTTTTTTTTTTTTTTTTTTTTTTTTTTTTTTTTTTTTGTATGTATGGAACTTGCAGTTTATCTTAATCAGCCTGGGGAAAAAAAAAAATCAGATTTTTGGACTTGGGTCAGAAAAATCAACCTGATGTGAATGCATTCATATGTGGCACACCAGCTTTTTCCAGCTCTGTGTAAATGTTTTTGGTTTTTTGTTTTTTTTTGTTTTTTTTTTTTAATGTAAGTTACATATTTTCTGTTACCTCATACCTGAAGAAAGTCCTTTCTGGTGGCTTTTTTATTGCTTCAATGGACAGTTACTAAAAATCCTGTGTGGATTTTAAACTGTTCTCAGCTCACATTGATGTGGTTTGGTTAATGAGTTTGAAACTCATAGATCGGAATAACAGTGCTTCTTGCCTCTTGCTTCAGTCTTCAGTGATGCAGTCTTCACCTGTGTACTAATGATTTTGGAATATTTGTGTTAGGGTTTTACGGTGGGTTAGAGTTGCAAGCATACATCTCCCTCAGTCTGCTAAGACTGCCCAAATAAATTTCTAGACAGCAGTGAATGGGCTTGTGTGTATGGACAGAATTCCTGTATGTGTAAGTGACCAAAAATAGAAGTATAATATTATTGGGCAGCTTTATTTCTGCTGCATAGAATATTCTCAGTCCTTTTGGAGGTTTTGGAGGCAATGTTTTTACCAATTTAGAGACCCCTGAGGTTCAAGCAAGAGCTGTTAGGGGTGTTAATTTTGGAGAGTTTTCCTAGATACCATGCCTTTCAGTAAGTGAAGTTTGTAGCCATAGGCAAGTGTTGCACTGCAGACATAGCTTCAGTAGTTATGGTCTTAGTTTTCTGTGTATAATAAGAACTTATTTTCCAGATAGAAAAAAGGAATTACGCCTGTAGAACCTGACATGGCCCAGGGTTGCTCTCACTGTATGTCACTGTACAGGAATGTAGAAATCTGCAGTATTTCTTTAGGATAAACTCACCATTATGTGAAATATGAGCATCCATGCTTCTTGCCTGAAGCTGCTGCTCATCTTGTTTTGTAGCCAAGGAATTCCAGTCACAGACTGGGATCCTGTTGTGTAACGTGGATTTTACACATGGACACCTCTGTATCAGTCCAGTCTTTATGGATTTTAAGTTTTAGCAGTGAAAATACTGTCCAATATAGCAGCAATTGCAGAGAAAGGGGGCTAGTATCACTTGGAGTGCACAGTGATACCTATATTTTGGTAACTTATCACTTGTCACATTTCTGGAAATCATCTGGGAAAGTAATGGCTTGTTTTCCATGGATGATGGAAAGATGCCTGCCAGAGATGCTGGTAAGCATCTCTTCCTGGAATTTGTCTTTAATCTGTGTAACTTGAGGCTCATTATTTCACATATTTTGGTGGTTAGTTCACTGAAAAGAAGTATTCATGGTAATATGGTGTTAAGCTTATAGTTAGCCTTGTAGAGAACAAGTTCTTACTATTTTCTCATATTTTGGGGGGTGAAGATGGTTCCCTTTTACAATTTCATTCAGAAAGTCAGTATTTTAGATATCCATAAATAGGATGATAGTATTTATTTCCATCTTTACCATCAAATGTATGGAATGATTGACCATCAGTACTTCTTGCTTATTGCTTGATATGTTAGCAGTGGCACAGATCCATTGTGGAGCAGGGGTGTGGAGGTAAGGAGAAAGACACAAGAAAGTTTGATTGAATTGCACAAGGGAGTATGTGACTTTTAAAGGTCCATTCGAAGCCAAGCCATTCTCTGACTCTGTAAATAGTGATGAAAGCATGAGAGTGGAAAATCAGGTGTGTGAAGACCAACTAGAGTTTGTCTCCATGTTTAAAAACCCAGCCACTGTGCCAACACCTTCACCTTCAGTGATGCTGTCACTGTAGCAATCTGAAAAATTGTTGTTGAGAGGAATAGTCTGAAATTAAAACAAAAAAAACCAAACAAAAACCCGACAAAAAACAAAACAAAGAACACCCCAAAACAAACAAACAAAAAACCCCAAAAAACCCCCAAAGAAACAAACTAAAAAAACCAACCCCCCCAAAAAATGGAAAAGTAGCAAGAATTTCTACTTAACGTAATTGATTCTCTGTTCAGACCACTTTTTGTCTCTGGAGTAGAATATATGAGTTATTTTAGCATATCTTTGAAAGATAACTGTGCTACATACAGTTTTTTTAGGAGAAGAAAGAAGTAGAAAGGATAAATAATGTAGGACAGAAAACCACTAATGCTGCTTTTTAAAAATACATTTGCCTTCCTACCTCTAGCAGTGGCAAAAGGCTCATAAGTTCAAAGACACCTTTATCTCCCCCTTTAGTGGATTGTTTTGGGATTAGGCAATTCTGTGGTTGGAATGGAACACCCCCACTCCCACCACTGGGTCTGTTGTAACTCATGACTTTTATCCTTAACCCTCTAAATCTATTCCACTTGTTTCAGAAATGACTACCTGAGTGTCTGCATCAAAGTCAAAACTGTATATGAAAGTACTATATGTCACCTCCACCCAATGAGGTAAACTAGGAGGTGAAAGTCCCTGTCTAGTATGACAGATAATACCAGCTTCCAAGAGTAAAACCTGTAATTCCTGTTTTCCCACTGAGAAGAATCATTGTTCAATTATCAACTGTATTGGTTTTTTGCTTTTTCTCTTTTTTCTCTCTCTCTTTTTTTTTTTTTTTTTTTTTTTTTTTTTTTTTTTTTTTTTTTAAATTTAATTTAAAGCTACCAGGCATCATTAGTGGGGGAGGAAAATGATAAAATGGAAGAGGGTACATCACACTGATATTGGAGAAATGACACCTTTGTTCATTTTCATCTTTTCTACAATATTGTGTAACATGTTTCTGGAGAATCCTGTTCTCTAAGCACATAGCAAATATTGATCACTGTCTTACCTGCTTTTCTGACTCCCTGATTTCTGAGTTTTGAGGGGACAATGACAGTTTGGACCTGGAACACGGGCCACACAGAAGCGATGTGTAATATGTAAAAAATAGATAGAAAAATATGATATTAGAATTCCTGAGACATTAATGTGGGGGTTCAGCCTTGTACAGCCTTATAGTAGAAAGAGGGTAGAATGGTTTTTTCAAACTGGCTACTGATAAATTTCAGTATCAGGAATATTGCCTGACTCTGGATAGTATTTTGTTTTCAAAAGAAGTTGCAGGGCAAAAGGGCAATCGTGCTCTAGAAGCTGCTGGGAGGATCTGTGCACAGCTCTATTGCCCTGAAAATCCAAAGGATGTTTGGATAGGCTGTGATTCAGCCATTTCCAAAACATTTTGTCTTCAGTTAATTTTCTTCAGTGTTTTGAAGGCTATGAATTGAATGTGACAGGATACTAAGCCTGGGAAAAGCTAACCCAAAATATATTTGGTCCCAAAACTGGGAACAATGAAATGAAGAGTAGGACTCTGTGGTAAAGTTTAAATTGTCAAATTAATGGTGCTGGATTCTTTCAATAATAGCATGTGAATCTCTCTTTTGTTTGTAATTACTGTTTTGGGTAGGATTATTTGATGGAATTTAGCTCTTCGGTCTTTCTTTGTGATGTTCAGTAGTATGATGAGGGGAAGATAGTTCTTGGAATTAAAATTGCATTTTTTTGGTACTACTCTTAGGATAACGAGAATATCAGAGTTAAATTTCAAAATTCCATGCTGCAGTGGGCTAGATGTTTGACACTTAAAGTTAGTCTGTTTTCAGTATTCATTGCACCTGAAAGAAATGGAGTGTTTCCTAACATGCTAAGAAATCATGCATGTACCATATCAAAATAAGGCTAATAAACCTCGTTTAGCCTCCGAAAATATTGGTCCTGCACTAACTGTTGAGTTTTTAAAGCAAGAGATAACTGTGCAGAAGAAGTCTTGTTTGCACTAGCCTGAAGTTTCACAGATCCTACGAGCATTGCTTCTCAAAACATGTTCAGAAAGTGCTCTGATGCCAGGATCTGGTGAATTCACATTTGGTTGATCAGGTAGAAGTTATGTGGAGGTGAGGAGCACAACTAGTAAGTGAAATTACTGTGGATTTGATCCAAGTTTCTGTGTCCTTCACAGATGAAATCTGTGTTCCTCGCAGACAGGACTTAAAAGTATGTCCTAGGATCCCTAATTTGTATCTTATGATTTCACAGATAAAGCTGATCTTGATAAGTGTTCCTTTATATTCTTTCTCCTATTCTTTCTAGCCAGTTTTATCTGTTTAAATCACCTGGAAAGAGTTTCTCATCTCAGTTATGTCTAGAGTATGTTGGCAAGTGTGTCCATTCTCTTTTGTTTCCCTGCTCAGGGATGTCACACACAATGGCAAGTGCTCTCCCTCTCTGCTGTGTTAGCATCCAGGCAGGACCTGGGTGTAATGCACAAGGCAGCAGAAAGATGTCTGAAAGAAACCCCACTGCCTGATCTATGTGATATTGTCATTTGTTATGTGCAGTCTGGCTACAGGTCAAATAACTGCATATCAGTTTAGCATGTAGATAAATACACTGCAGTTGATTTCACTCGGATCTCATTTTAATGAGAATTTTCCTCTAATGTTTCATTGAAGAGGAAAGAAAACCTGCCTTTCATGTGGTTTCCTAGCTAATTGCTGATTATAGGGGAGTTGCATAATATGACCACAAAACATGCCTTTAATTGCTGTTTTTTTTCACAGTAATAAACTTTGATATGAAAAAGGACTTTCAGTCTGTGGTAGACGGTGTACAAGCTTAGATGTTGTGCGTGTAACATTGCATGTATGATGTATGGCTTAACCGACTTACTTTGGCTTTTTAAGTTCTGCATTCCTAACTTTGCTTTCTGTCATCCTCTCAGGAACCCTGGGACGCTCAGCACATTCCAGCACTGTTCTCTGCTTTCTGTGGTCTGCTAGTTGCACTTTCTTATCACCTCAGCAGACAAAGCAGCGACCCATCTGTGCTGATGTAAGTTGCCTGCAAATGTTATTTGCTGATTACTCTGCACAGCACACAGCTAGAGTGATGCCTGGGTTTCAGAACCACAGCAGTTACTTCCTGAGAGTACTGTGGTGAGGTGAAATTCCTCACCATGTCTGCATGGTTGGTATCAGTCCTGTCTGTGAATAAAGTGTTGCAGTCAGATCACCAGCAGGGCTGCTGCTTTTTAGGCAGCACTAACCAAAATCTCTGAAGCAGATTTTCCCCTCTGAGAGGTTGTGTGCTTGCCAGGTTGGAGGACAGTGATTTAGTTGAAGGGGGTTCAGGCAACTAGAGTTGCAAAATGTACATTGGGTACCGCTGGGGCCAGGAGAATGGACATCTGATGTGCTGGGAAGATGGCTGAATTCCAGCTCTTGCTGAGGATTACTACAGTAATGCCTCTCAGTTTGAGGTTCCATCCTTTTTTTCGTTCTCTGACACTGTCTGCTAGAGATAACTGAGGAGAGGAAGTGTATGCTAAGAGCTGACATTGCAAACAAGGGAGAGTAAGGGGCAAGTCCCAATATTGCATGTTGAGGTGATGTGTGAGGAAGACCCAATAGTTCCATAGCTCAGGGGCAGCAAATGCAAATTTCTCAGTGAGAAAACTGTGATATATGGCTGTTACAGGGGCTGGGGGGGTCAGCAAGCAAGTGGGTTTTGTGCAGCCAGTATCACCATGCCATTTGGAATTCTGCTTCAGAGATAGCTCAGTTTTATCCTAGAAGAGTGCAGAAGGCCTCTCTCTCCTATGATTCATGAAGTTTGCTTATTCCTTTGATGCATGAGGTAAGGCTCAAAGCTCATGCTGCACAATTCTGCAATGCAGAAGAGAGAAAGGGGAAGTGGAGAGCTTTTGAGGCCGTTCAGGATTCACTTTTAATAGAGAAACTTGGAAAAAGCAGAACATTGATGAGGAAGGAAAGGTTATAGAACTCTAGTAGGAAATTATCATGCCAGTAAATCTTACTGAAGAGTTGAGCAATTCTTTTTTTACCATCTGTAAGATTCTGGGAATCTGACATTTCTACATTACTAAGTTCTGATGTGGCAAAGCAACAAGAATTGTATGCATGTCTTGTCATGAACTTTACCCACAACCTACTGTATGTGACAGATGCCAGGTAGACCTGGGTCAAGCTTTGCATGGATGGTATGTATTTTATTGGCCATTACAGCATGGAACTTATGTATGGAAGTGAAGCTATGTGCTGTGTTAGGGAGAGTTCCTAGCCTTGGAATAAAATATACACAGGTAAATTGCAAATCAACATGGAATTGTGAGTACTTTCAATTTTGAAGTAATTTAAAAGGATCCTTTTCTCTCACTTCCCAGAAAGGACGTGCCAGTTCATGAACCTCTTTAATAAAATGGAAAGTTTTCTTCCTTGAAACTTTTGTTTTAAAGAAGTAATCTTAAACTATTAAATGCATTTTAACTTGTAAATCTAGCCAACAATTTCTTAACATTTTCAATGAGATCTTCAGCAACTAAAATAGTTGTTAAAAATCTAAAAATGAAGAATACATGTACAACAACATCAAATGTTTATTGTGCAATTGTAAAAATTCATAACCCTTAAAAAAGAGATTTAAGATTGTTTCTCCAAAGAGCTCTGAACTTTTAATTAAGGAGATTGGAAAAAGTATTTAAGGTATGGCCTATGGCATAAAATTCAAGATGTATGAGGAGGTAGCACATATATCTCAAAGAGAGAGTTAGTATACAGTTTGTACAGAATAGGCTTCCTTGGCTATTTTAACATGGGTCTAAAGAGCTCTCATATTGGTTTCAGCTTAGCTGAAACAGAAGGGTCAAAAATGCAACAGTACCCTCTCTGCTCTTTCCTCTAAATGACTGAGTCACGTTGATTGGGCTGCTGAGACTCCTCAGGATTCTGATGAGGAATTTCTGCTCTGATCACAGGTAGAACTGGTTTGTGTCAATCTCCAGCTGTACAGAGATAAGAATGCTAATGTATACATGAAGAAGGAAATCTGAGGTTGTTCTTCCTCCTCTGTCCTTCAGGAATATTCATATCTATTGCACATGTTCAGAAGTATCCTAACTAGGAATTTCTTTATTTTTTAAACAGGTCCCTTATTCAGTGTAAATATGTCCCACACTATCTGCGCCAACGATTTGAAGATTCATCAGAAGATCCACTCCCAGAAAAAATGAGAGAATCAGTGGTAAGGCTTTTTCTTTCATTACTTTCTGTTCAAAGCTCTCTCTCTCATCCATTTTTCCCCCTGAGGAACCTTGCAAATATTGTCATTTAGTAATTTAAATCACTAAAAGCTCAGATTAGATGATCTTTACAGTGAGGCCAGCAGTGAGAAGGGGGATACATGCCATTTTCCTTTCTGAAGGGCTCCTTTCAAGGGCTCTGCCACATGGATTCTTTAATATAGTCCATGGGAAATGCACTCTTAGAGCTTGGGGAGTGAGGCACCTCTCATCCTAGTACACAGAGAACTAATGCAGGTTCTGTGCACAGAGTTACAGCCTGGTGATATGGTGTGTCCTAGGTAGGCTGGATTGTTCAACAAACATTCAAAAAAGTGAGCAGCCCTGCCAAACTCTCTGTCTTTGCTGGAGAGGAAGAGGATTCAGTCCACAGAAGTACATGTGTTTAAAACAGCCCTTATTCTGTATTTTTCTATGGCTAGGGCTACCTGTTTTTCAGGAATGCCTTTTCTGTGCCAGGAAATACTCTTGACTGTGTGCCCTCCACCCCAGCCGAGCCAAGTGGAGCACACTGTCAGACTTGGCACCTAGAGGTGGAAGAAGCACATGAAACTGGGGTAGTATGGGAGAAGGAGGTACATGCCTGGTGCCAAGCATTGCCATCTCATCATCTCTTCTTTGCTTGGCAGGCTGTTTATTTACTACTGTCTGGCAGGAAGCTCTGAGTTTGTGTCAGCTTATTTCTCACTTCAGCATAAACATTGTGAAGTGACCCATCTTCCTTTTTGTATCTTTTTATATTAAAAAAATGTTTGCTGTTGCCCAGGGGAGGCTGTTACCTAGGGGAGGTTGATCTTACAAGGCGTTCATGTGGGAAGATCATCAAGTTTCCAGAAATGCTATGGGGTGTTTGACATTTCTCAGTCACGTGAACTGTCTGGCTTCCTGGCTGTAAGGCAGCTCTTCCTCCTGACCACATCCCCAGTGCCTGCATCTGAGCATTTGCAACCTAGGCAGCTATTCCTAAACTTGTAAATGCTCTCTGAAATCCAGGACCATTAAGAGAGTCTCTAGAAGATCGACTGCCTTTTTTGACCCTTAGACATGACCTGGGAGTTCCTACTGGCCTCCAGATGTCCCTTCAAAGGGATGCATCTCACATGTATATCTTGAATCATTTCTTAGGCATTTTATAAGGTGTTACCCAGCCTACATTCAGCATATGCGTTGATCCCACACTACCAATGTTTTCTGCTTTTCTAAGCTGCTGCTTAGATTGTAATTTTTGCCATGTATAATGTCATTTTAAACTTCTTCCTCTAATAGGGCCTACATAAGATTGTGATATGGCTATTTCTTGTTGCTTGTATTGAGCTACAGTTTCTTGCGAACTAAAATGTTTGCAACAGTTGATACTGGAATATGAATGCGCATCTAGAAACAGAGTAAAAAAAATGAAGTATTTTTGTTAGAACTTTGCTGTATTCTGTGGTATTTGTGGTGTGTAGTTTATTGCCATGGTTCATTGATATTCCATTCTTGTACATGGGGGACTGTTTGGCATATGTAACAGAAAGCTTCTCATGCTCCTGTAGTTCTGTCTTTTGCTGATAGTGTCTTTTTTGGAGGAGTACAGAGTCTGATCTCATCTGTTCTGCAGATGGAGCCCAGCCCGGGGACTGAAACAGTTACTGCAGCTGTCCATTTAACTGGTTTCATTTCATAGTGCAGGGGGAAACCTTGACCAAGGCTTTAATATATTAAAAACAAAAACCAAAAATAGTGGAAAAAATCTGCATCTAAGATCCTGGCTGTCTTTTCAAAATGGAGTAATTTTGTAGACTCTCTAATAATTTTATATCTGTGACATAGACAGGGATCTGCTGTTTTATACTAACACTGCACAGCTGCACTTGCAACCTTGAGCCAGTGGGTGGAAAATGCAGAATTATAGGGATAACTGCACTGGAATTTGACAGACATAGGACTTCAGTTCTTCTCTTCACAATGTTTCATTCCTGTCACATTTTGTCACACTTTTAGGATTAATTAAGTGGGCTTCCTGGCACCTTTGCTCCCCAGGAAATGCCTGGATTTGGGAATTGGCACTTTTCTGCTCTGTGCATTTGATACTCCATGCTGTTGCTGCTATTAGGCAGAGCTGCTTTCCTTCAGTGTTGCTGGAGCTTGCTAGTTCTTTGCCTTAATTTTTTTTCCTCTGGGCTTTCTTCAGTCTGTGTAAAAACTGTAAGCAAAATTGTTTGCAGTGCTAATTTTGAAGAAATTAGCTGAAGGAAGAGAGGGCAGTTTCTGATTAATGTGGGCTCTTTGTCTAACCCTTGTGTTACCTGGTACCTCTGTCTCAGTTGAACACCAAGGAGACTCCCACTGCTATCTCACCCAATGCAGTGCTCATAGGGCAAGTGGGGAAGAGCTGAGGCAAGAGAAAATGCATGTGCATCGAGTTCAAGGAGCACAGTCAAGCCAGTCTCTGCTGACTTGCTTCAGCAATAGCAGTCATGTTTAGGATGTAGACTCAGCTGGCTCTTCAAAGCCAATTTAAAATAATTTCCAGAAATTTTGTTGTCACTGTTGGACACGAAATGAAGAGCTTGACTCCAGGTGGAAGAAAGATCAGAAAGGCTTTATTTACGGTTTTGCACAGCCCTTTTACAACATGGCTGCACTAAGGAACCATATAATTGGTCAGTAAAGACAACACTTCTCTTCATTGGTTAAATAATAGAAACAACACCTGTGAGAGGGTTGTATGAGAACCTAGATGTGTTATGAAAAGACAGAAGACTTATTTACATTCACTGTCCTTGAGAGGAATGAATTCTCTCAAGGGAAGAAGAAATCAGCTACTACAGCTGAAAACGCCACAGACTCAGAAAATCAGACCCACATTTTGTAAGGGGATCTCCAAACGGTTCAGAAGCTGGGTGTAAATGATATATCAGTATTTGGAAGGGATTTCATGATGGTAGCTCATTTTTTCTTCAAGTGCTCCCCTGTGAGGAGAGTATTCCTAACCCCTGTCAGTGGCAAGAGATGGCAGGATGCAACACAAGCCAGCCTGACCTTGGTCTGCACAACACCATTTAAATAACACCTATTTTAATCAGAAAGCCAGGGGCATACAGAACCAAATCACTTTCTCAAGTAGCTCAAAGCAAACAAGGTTAATATTGAAAATTAATATGTTGTTTTCTGGATGGCTTTGCTTTGATGTTAGGAGTAATAAATACAGCGTCTCTAATGTTTAGTTACATGACTTTTACCCTTTTCCTTTCCTTGAATAACTGTGTAAGAATTGCCAGCTTTGGAAGCCTGAATTATGAAGCAGCTGTGATTGATAATTGACCATTCAACTTTGAGAATGGGGCTTCCTACCATTATAATTAATTTCTGTAGGCATCCACATGGCTGATTACTAGATTAAGCAGTGGCCTGAGGGTGATAATGTGTTACATTCAAACTCAAGGTTCCTTCCTGGTCTTTAGTACTAACATTTAGACAGCTTAATAAAAGGATTTGTACAAAGCTCCAAAAATCTAATTGAAAATAATGGTTGGTCTTGATGATTTTAAACATCTTTTCTATATAAACAGTTCTATGATTCTGTGATAATAATTAAAACAAAACAAAACAAAGCCACTCTAATATATTCTGCTTGTGAAATCCCCAAGGCATCAAAGGTAGCAGTGTTGATTTGGGGTTGCTTTTTTTTTTCCCCTTGAGTGTAAAATGGAGAGTGTAGAATGGCTTCCAGCCCAAACTAACACTGACTTTCTCTCACTGCAGAGATTTGAACTGTGAATAGAGCTTAATTTTTACATTTTGGACCAATTGAGTGAAAGGCTCAAGAGTCACGCTATAGAGCTATTCAGTATTCAACTCATAAGTTCTTGGCCTTGGGAATGACATCCAAAATCCTGTTTTAGACAGTTGGGTCCAAGGTAGGCACATGCTTTTCAGGAGCTAGCTGCCTTCCACAGGAAGGCCAGAAGCCACAGATCCACCCCCGGCAGGTAAGAAGCCCAAGGTTTTCTCCTGGAGAATAGCTGTGAGTCCCTCTCAGCCAGAGAGATCACTGCCATTTCCTGGGGGACCGTGTCCCCTCTGCAGTCACAGAAAACAGAGGCAACCACTTTGTTTTAGAAGTAAAAAAGCCTGAATTTTGTGACGAGCTTGAAAGTTTTGGCCACATCAAGAGGGAGCTCCTCTGGGGATTGTTGAGCAAGTCAGCAGCTGATATTTACATTTTGAAACAGTTCAGTGCAAGGGCAGAAGGACAAGCCTGGACACATATGATACTTTAAACACTTTCAATATTGCCAAAAATGGAAAGAAATTGTCAAATTTGGGGTTGAATATCTGAATAATAATAATTCCCTTAAAAACATAGGCCTTTTTCTGCATAGGACTGTCAAAAGGGATGAGAGCACTGTAAAAAGGACAACTGCAAAATGAAAGATGGGATATTTAAGTCCTGTGCAATATAACTTGTGTAATATGTTCCCTTCTGAATGTTATATTTGAAAAGATTCTCTTTGGTGATCCAGCCTGGAATGGAAAGTTAGGATGCCGCCTCTCCCTGGAATGTGTATCATTGTCACCTGTGCTGATTTTACAGCTAAATTCTTAATATTTTACATGGTTTTTAAAGTGTCAGCTTCTTCAGTCATCTGATTGTGAGATAAATCAGTCATTTTAATAGTAAGCCTTTTGGGTTGTACAGAAGAGCTTGTGAATGTGATTGGAGGGTGTTTGTTGTCCTTAGAAGCTTGTTTTAGATTATTGAGTAGTTGAATTCAGCTGTGCAGAAAATGATACTTGATCAAGACTTTTCATGCTGTGTATTCACAAAAAGGCTGAAATAGTGCCATATAAATTTGACACTGCTTAATTTTCTCAGATACTGCTGTTTTACATAGATTTTGTATGCAACAACTTAAAAAATATCTGGAAAGATTAAAAAAAATTTCCATTGCATGGGTTGGTAATAATTCCATTATTAATTTTTATTAGACTGTGTTTTTTCATACTGCTACTTGCTAGTGAGAGAAAGTTGTGAGAGAGCTGAACAGAGAAGAGCTGTGGGGACAGGCAGGGAACAAAGGTTTGGTCAGGGAAGAGAAGGCTTTTCCTGTGAGCTCCCTCATGTTGTGGTTCTTCTCTTGAATGTGACAGCCAAGGAGCAAGGCTAGCAGGGCTGTGCTTTGGAAAGATGGTCAGGAGGAGCTAAACAAAGACCTAACTCTGCTCTCCCACCCCTTCCCATCAAATGTAGCCCATGCAGAGTACAGGGCTATCCAGAGAAGGATGGCTCTCAGTGGAGGGAGTACTTCTCTTTTGGAGGTATGTACATACTCCTGGGAAGGGCAAAGACCATGGTCATTGCTTGAGATTTCAGCTAAGCTATATTGGAGTCTCCTGGGACAAAGCAAAAGTATTTTCCCAGCCTGAAGGCTTTTTAGTCCTGCTGCATTTCAAAGGGTTTCTGCAGTAAGTGGAAGTCCTGATGCTGGTGACCTTTTACTGAGAAGCATCTTTCATAACAGGGAGTGATAGGCAGCCTAAATATAGAGGTTGCTACCAGCTTCCCCGGTAATTCACAACCCTTCTGTTCTTTGCTTGTTCTGCTTGGTTTCTTTTTATCTCCTTTATTCGTAGGTTTGCCGTTCCGTCATTATTTTAGTTCTCTTTCCTTTTCTCTGATGAGATACATTAAGCATACCTAGATTGCACCACCAGGAAGTCAGGTGAACCTCTGGTTGGAGAAGTGGTGTTGCTTTTCACATGTTGTTTCTAGGTATCTTTGAATTAAACCATAAGTCAGCTTCTAAACCAAGAGCTACAAATAGTTTCTCTTTTGGTAACTTAGCAGCAGTACTGAGTGCTGAACCTAAATGCTCTTCTCATAAATCTAAGACAGGATTTTCATTTACTCACAAAAGCATTTGGGTGACCTCTGAAGTACAATTCAGAAGACCGCACAGAGCACAAGCTATCTTGTTTATTTATTTACTGAGAATGACATTTTAATCGCAAGAAAAACCTGCTGTAAAGACAGTGATATTTCCAGTCTTTAGAAGCAAAGTTACCCTACCATAGTTACAGATCTTTACATAAAGGCAGGTGTGTCCTTTCATTATCGTTCAATGACACTGGAAAAAAGCCTTGTCTAAAATCCACAATTCTTGCTGCAATTTGACTTCCAATAAAGAAAATCAGAGAATGGGGCATGTCACTTTGGAACATAATAAATGTATTAATGTTGTGTCTTAGAAGACACTATGGAAAAGCATGACTTTTTTTGGTAATGCAAGAGAAAGGGGATAAGAAATATTAGTTCTTGAAAATAGGAAATTGAACCAAAATTTTGATTCCCAAAAATAAGAAAGTCATAATGGAAAAGAGTTATGTTCCTCAAGCAGAATCAGATTCAGTAATAAAATGTATTGCTTTAATTTCTCCAGTATTATAACTTTGTTATTTAAAAATATAATTCAAATTAGGCATGAAGAATTTAAATGTGATTACTTCAACAGACCTGAAGTGTGGAGAAAAAATTTCCCAAAGTACAGTGGAGAAAATAATTTTGTATTAGGGAGTGCTGATTAGCCTTATCGCAATGCAGAGTGTAAGTAATTGAGAAGAGAGTAATTTACTTTGGTTAAAATAGTGCTGCCTTACTAATTTTGTGTAAAATAATTATTTTCACAGAAAGAAATCTTGAAATCGGATCTCATTGTCTGCACAGCAGTTGCTGTTCTGTCATTTGCTGTCAGTGCCAGTACTGTGTTTCTGTCATTAAGGGTGTGTATCTATCTTTTTTTTTTTTTTTCCCTAAGGTATTATGTCTCTTATGCAAAACCACAGGGTGCTTTAACTGGAAAGAATAGACACCGTGGGAAGAGAAGATAGTGAAAATGTATTTAATGGTCATGAGAACACTATTATATCTGAAAAGCAGTTAGTTAGATATTTGTATTAATTTCAGTATTACTTATTTGATATCTCTTTTCTTAAACCTCCATAGCTCTTACTACATGGAACCCAGAGGGCAGAATGAATAAACCTGACAATTTGCCTTTTTCCTCCAATCATTAAAAAATGAGGAAGAAATTGGTTAATTGTGTGTGCAAAACATATGTCAATATCCATATTCACCTAGAGTCAAGAATTTGAACATAGGAATAAAAATTATTAGCACAAAATACAATTATAGAAACTGTTAAAAATGTGTGTGTGTGTGTATATATATATATATATATATAAATGTTGTATGCAAATTATAACTGTTTCCTTTTTTCTGCTTTGGCCCAGCCATTTCTCAGCATTGTCCTGTTTGCTCTAGCGTGGACAGTGGGGTTTGTAACCCATTACATCCTTCCTCAGCTCCGCAAGCATCACCCCTGGCTGTGGATCTCCCACCCCATCCTCAAAAGCAAAGAGCACCAGCAGCGGGAAGTGAGAGGTTTGTAACACAGTCTTTTCTAAACAGTGGATGCAGTGACTTCCAGCTTGGCTTTGTTTGAAGAACAAAAAGAAAATTCCAGAGGTAACAGAGCTGGGAGAATAAATTACCCTTTTACTTTTGAGTAGCACACGTATCTGATCACTTTAATTTTTCCAGTGCACCGCCAGCACTGGAGTGACCCTGTAGGAGTTGTGTTCTCAGGCCCCTGCCCAGATGGGCTGAGGCCAGGCACACATGGCTGGAAATGGTCTAGTCTGATACCCCTGCTCAGAACAGGGTCAGCTAGAGCAACTTGCAAGGGGCTGTGTCCAGTTTTTAGTATTTTCAAGCATGGAGACTCTAAAACCATTCTGGACAACCTGTAATAGCATTTGGTCATCCTTATAGTAAGAAAGGTTGCTTCAAATTGTGGTGTTTGGGTGGTTTTTTTGCTTTTTATTTTTAATCATGTTTGACATAATATAGTTCATGCCTAATACATTGGCATTCTACATAATTTAAAAACTTGAAAGATTGATGAAATTGAGGCAGATTTTTTCTACTTTCTGACATACTAGCAAATGTAGTGCAATTTAATTGTTCTTATTCAAATTGTAACATTTTTAGAGAAACATTAAAATTGAAAAGAACTGAAATTTTATTTAAGATTTGTTCTTGCTGATGTCTGCTGGCCTCAGTGTGTAGTGCCTTGATACATGTGAATATCAGTCAATATTTTAGTATGTCAAGATCTGATTTCCTGTTCTGATAGAGTTATTTCTGAAGCAGAAAATAAGTTTGCTTTGAGAAGCAAAGCTTCCTCCCTCCACCCCAGCTCTTTTCTTGCCTTTGCTACGAGCCAAAAGCTTGCTTGTCATTTCTTGATGGATCCCACGCCTTAATAATTCTCAATATATGTTTCTGAAGTGTTTGAAGGCAGCATTTGCAGAACAGTCTGTTGAGGGACTTTGTTCATCAACTACACCGCAGAAGAGTTCAGATCACTCTCTGGAAAACCATACATTAAGGATTTAAATCTTCTTTATTTAAAAAAAAATTTACATGTTTCAAAACGATTACTTTTCAAACAAGGGTTGGGTATGAAAAAAGTACCCAAGAGACTTGATTGGATGTTGCCTTTTAACTTTTACTGCAATATGCCAAGGAAGGTATAATAGAAGCATAAATATTATTAAGCACCATGCTCAGCTGAAATCAGTGTCCAGGATTTCCTGTCCCGGATAACCAGTAATTCTGATAAATACCCAAGTTGCACTGTTTGTTTTAGCACTTAATCATAAAAGACCACTGTAGGATTTCTTTGCCTTGTCCTGATTAAGTCTGTCTTCGTTTGTCAGGAAAAATTGCTTTCCTAAATGCAGTGACTCAGCATTTGAAAAGGTTGAAGGTGGAGACCTGCTGGACTGATTTTCACAGATGGGCTTCCCTCTGTTTTGAGATCCAGCTGCATTTCTCATGCTGCTCAGTGTGGGGAACAGGATTTTTTTGCTTCTTTTGCAGCCCTCATTTATATGTGGTCCTGTACTTTGGGGTCTAAGTATTATTGCAGTGTAGCTAGTTTTGAGTGTTAGAAAACAAAAGTTTTAAGAAAAAAAATTTCAGCCCCTTAGGCTGCTGCAGAGGTTTTTTATCATGTCTGAGATGAGACAGACCGTGGAAAAGGTAATCCCTTTGATAGATATGTCTGATGGGCTGTCTTCTTTCTGTCCTGTAATAAAAATGTGGGAACTAAACCTTAAAATGTTCCCTGTTTGTATAGAAAGAGAAACTTGGAAAAAGGACAGTAGTACCCCATAGTTGTCAGGTGCAGACAATGAAAGGACAAGTACACAAAATAACTCTGAGGAACTTTTACTGCATGGATTTTAATTTTAATCTCTTTTTTTGATAAGGGTAGTGCTGTTGAAAAACAAATGACTGCTTGCAATTAGACAAACAATGACAATGACAATTCCAGAATTTTATTACTGTCTTTGTTGCATAGACTCAGGATGAGCTGTTTGAACTTTAAGGTGTTCCACAGAATAGCAATTACCAGACCAAGTTCTTGTGATGCTCCTGTGAGATAACTCAGTTATTACTTGTCATTGTCTTGGCTGGCTGCAGGATGAAAGGCTTAGGTCAAGATGTATGAGCTTATGGTATAATAGATGTGTAGGAACTGGTGCAGGACTAAATGAGAAACCCTGATATAATAGGCTATTTTTTCTTCTCCTTCCTCCCCACTACTGCTTTTATACCCCACAGGTTCGTGTAAGCCATTTTCAAATCATCCATGTCTTTCCCTGCTCCTCTCTGAATGTGAGCTCTTTTTTCTTTCTCCATTGTCTGAACAGATCTCTCTCTCTGCTCCTGCACCTACTTTGTGTTGGTTTGTGTGATATGCTTATCTCTTTACTGAAGCTT
The DNA here is from genome assembly GCA_013389925.1 of Aegithalos caudatus. Lineage (NCBI taxonomy): Eukaryota > Metazoa > Chordata > Aves > Passeriformes > Aegithalidae > Aegithalos > Aegithalos caudatus. The sequence continues at coordinate 730,020 of WEIU01023793.1, read as the reverse complement.
GAGTTCTTAGAGCACAGCTTTGGACATGGCTGAAGTTCTTGAGCTCAGGAGGAGGAGAGAGGAGTGGGGAATGGCAGCTAGGCTCCAAGATGGACATTTTGCTGTGTGTATGAACTTTTAGGAGATGGCCTTTAGGTAATGAAGAGAAGATTTTTATGTTATAGCAAGAAACAGAAGTTAATTATGTTTTTTGTCGCTGAGAAGGTGTGTGTGGAAGAGAGGGGTGTCTACACATAGTTGTTTTCATTTTGCAGGGATAATTATTGGAGATTCAGTAGCTGGAATTTTTATTTCCGAGTTAATACCAAGTTCTGCCTTTTGGTGTTCACTCTTTTTCCAATAACCTTGTCTAGCTGAGCTTTGAGGAAAAAGGCATTGCTTTTGTCTGTACACAAGTGTTTCTGCACTCAGTTCACCTAAGTTGTCATAGCAGTTGAATTGCATGGAGCACTTGGTTCTTGTTTAACACTCATATTAAACACTGTGGTATTGTTAGAAAAGTCTATGCAAAAAA
>WEIU01023793.1:637776-727875 GCA_013389925.1 Aegithalos caudatus | reverse complement strand
CCTCAGTATCCATAATAATACAGATTCTTAATTTCAAATATTAGATAAAAGAACTTTGATGTAAAAATCGCATGTTGATTTAATTATTTCTCTCTCTTGAGGAGCAACACAGCTTTAGGAACTACACAACTATAAGGAAAAGGCAGCCTCTGCTTTTAGGGGTTGAAACTTGGACTAGGACATTAGTCAAATTTTCTGTGCGTTTCCCACAGACAACTATTCTTCCAGAGAGATTCTTGCCTCTGACTCATTGATAACCTCTGCATCCCCACTGACCTTTTTCCCACCCAGGCACTTGGAAGATGCTACAGCCAAGGTGCTTCAAGAGTTCATTTGTATTGTCCAGGGTGACACTGAATCCATGCTCCTCCCTCTATTTAGTTCTGCCAGGCTGGGAGAATTAAAAGTAGTCAGAATGCCATTTGTTACCAGCTAGGAGACGTGACTGAACACATGCACGGAGCAAATATGTAGGGTTAGGAAGGTGCTATTTTTACATAGTCGTTCCTCCAAGCTAGATTGCACTTTAAAGTATCACCTCCCTCAAGTGTTCAGAAGAAATGAGTCAGACCCCCAGAAGCCTTGAGATTAAAGAAAGTAATTACATTTGTCTGCCTCTGATTGTTTGGCCTGTGGGGGAATACCACAGCAGTCCTTTCCTTCCCCATCCCCCTTCTGTCTGTGTGATCACCTGTGTAAAACCTGCTTTCTCCTTTTCCTTGTAACTCTGGTCTATCCATGAAACTCCCTTTTCCTCTGGCTCTCCTCTTTAATACATTCTCCCTACAGCTGCCATCCAAATGCCACACACAAAGCATTCATCTTCAGATCCTACCTCTTTCTTAAACTCTGTAAACCCATGAGGGATCCTGGATTTTCCTCGCTGCTTCCATATACAGTGCTACTGAGGGTTGTACTTGCCGTGCTTTAATGAATAAGTACCTGTTTTCTGTTACTGGAACATTCCTTAGTTATTGACCACCCAAGGATCAGGCTGCATCATGCTGTAGGGAAGGGAAGACACTCTCCCACTCAGTGTCTGAAAGCGTCTGAGGTGGTACATTTTGTGTGATTTGATGTCAGAGTTTTCCTCAAATTGAATTTATCTTTTAAAGAAGCTTCACCTTGCTTTGTGATTTGAAGGACTGCAGCAATTTGCTTCTTGAGGAGGCAGAACAGCTCCTTTATAGTCAGGAGTTTTGCTTGAGCTTTCCAGACCTTGATGTGCTGGTTATTAACAGGACCCATGCTGACAGTGCCTGCCCCTATTACCTGCCAAAGAGGCATTGGAAGTCATCCCCCATTCTCATGCTCCCTTACATCTTTTCCCAGGAGTTAAGACCTCAGGAAAAGCACCTTGTGTGGCAGTATTTATAAAGAAGGAATAATGAACAAATGATTTTCTGTTATCTCTGAATCCATTATTTTGTAAAGTGTCATTTTTTTTGGTGAAAGTTTCATCATGGTAACAGGCACAGTGACAAAAATGTCTTCCTTTTGCTCTATGATCTGTAAGTTTCTGTGTGAAAATTTCTCCACGTTGCAAGAATTTGCTGCTTTCTGAAGAATGAGATGTACAGCTGGTTAATATGGGATACACTGGGATGGCTTCTGGTGGCTTCAGAATCTATTTAGCTTAGTCATTAGGTTTTCCATTCAGAAATGTGGGACAAATTGAAAAGAACAGCTTTGACAAGGTGGAAAATAAGGTTAGCTTGACACTTCATTCCAACAGTAATGCTCTGCTGATCCTTTAGAATGACCAGCACTTGAAATAAAGTTGCATCTGCATTATGGGAGATACACAATAATGAATAAATGCCACATAAAATAAAATCAACCTGGAAAATAGGAATCTTGCTAGGATGGTGGAAACCTGTTGAGAGCTGTCTAGCCTGCCAAGTGTCAGTCATGGCAGCAGGTATTCTCCTGGTTTAGCAGCAGGATGAAGGAGAACCTTGCATGCATTTTGCAAATGCCTGCCCTATTTCTCACTCATTATACATTGAAGTGCCAACATTTTGGAAGACATAGGTGAAACACAATTTCTTTTAATCTAATGAATTACTGTATAGAATAGTCAACTTTCTGATCAAGAACAGTGGTCAGAATTTCAAACACTCCAGATTTCTATCCAGAATTTTGGCAGTGTGTTATGAAATTACAAGTAAAATTATAAATTCTGTCATTGAATGAAATTTCTTGTAATAAAAAAAAATTGAGCTTAAGGTTGTGTTTGTTTGTTTGTTTTAAATGTGTGTTTGTTTGTTTGTTTCCTTTTTCAAATTATAGTAATGTATTAATGAAAGTGCCAAGGTGATTCCTGGACTGAAATTTTATTTTAAGAGGGATATAAAAATGTCTGGTCTAGATTCTTGGGTTTTAGTCATCATTAATACTCTTTTTACTATGGAGTTAATTCTTTTTTACAACTTACAAATGTGTCATAATGATAAGGGAAAAATACAAAATTTCACATAAGTAAAATAAATGTGATGATTTCTGATATTATTTCTATACCCTTTTAATAAATAAGATGTGTAGATTTAGATATGCATAGCAATCTAAAATACATCTGGTGCAGATATTTGTATTTAAGAGCTTCTTAATTTAATGCTTTATGACTTGATTGGCTTTTTCTCTCTGGTTTTCTTACAGCTGTGACATTATCCTGATAACAGTTGCTGGGATGAAACTCCTCCGCTCCTCATTCTGTAATCCTATTAATCAATTTGTTACTTTGAGCTTTACTGTGATCTTCTTCCGATTTGACTACAGAGACATTTCAGAAAATTTCTTGCTGGATTTCTTCATGATGTCCATTGTGTTTCATAAGGCAAGTTTTAGAGCTCCTATAATTTCTTCAGAAAATACATCTCAGTGTCATGTGGCTGATCAATATGTGGTAGGACTTTTTACAAGTAGTGAATGCATGCATAGACTCATGTTATTGATACTAGAGAGGAAAGAAATCTGTTAAATTAAAAAAAAAAAAAAAAGGCTTTAGGTGTTTTTTCTGGCTTTGTGCAATGTTTTTAGTCTACTTTTTGTGCATGTGTTGGTGTATAAAGTTCAGGATTGTTGTTTTCAAGAGGAGAATCCTCAATGAGTTTGAAAGAGCCTCTTGGGTCATTAGTGCAGGACTGCCCTCCAGATCAATCGCCTGGTGTTTTTATCTCGTTTCCTTTGAATGCCTCTAGTGGTTGACTCAACAACTTCCTCTGGGAAATTATTCCATTATCTAATCACCCTCATGATAATAAATGTTTTCCTAATGTCAGCCTTAACATTTTTCTTCTCCTATTTTCAGTCTGTTATCCTTGTGGTGCTGCCCTTAACCTTAACCTCAGTGCTCCTTCTTCTCTATTACATTGTTAACTGTTGAAGTGTGCTCCAGTTGAGTTTCTTTAAAAACTACCAAACCCTTTTCACATAAGTCAGGTCAGACCCTGTCTTTATTTGTAATCTAAGCTATTTCACTGAAATAATTAGGTTTAACTGATACCTTGAGAAAACATGGGAAAGTATTGAAGATTTGAAAGTATTCATCCAGGGGTAACTCTGATGAAGTGTTTGGTTTTGTTATTTGTTTTCTTTGGGTTTTTTTTGCTGAGGCTTCTTTGCTTGGTTTCTTTTTCTAAAATATTCCTACTGTATGTGTGAGTATGACCCAGCTAGCATCCCTTGGTTTCTGAGAGAAGAAAGACATAGTTCTATATTGATTGCTGCATGTGCTGTGGAGATATTTAGCCCTTCTACACAAGGGGTATCAGCTCATACTGCTGTCCATGCCCACCCGGAAGGTTCAGGCTTCTTATGGAAAGGCCCAGTTAATTGCTGTTACATTAGGAGTTCCCAGTCATTTACGGAAAGAGTGAAGGAGAAATTAAATGCTTTTCCTTGTTTATTTCTGTGCTGCTGTATGGGAGGATGTGAAAGGAGGAATCACAACTTGGTGAGATAACTTAAGCTCACACTTTTTGCTGACCACACTCCAGCAGAAGCTTCACCTGCTTCAAGCCTTCACCCTCCAAACTATTGTTCTGCTTNAAGAAGAGGAGTGGAAGAGATGAGACAAAGCTCTGCTTTAACTAGATCCCCCTCCACTGTACTCTGATCATAAAACAGGACTAGAGCAATTTTTTAAGCTTTTTAGCTTAGAGTGAAAGATAAGCAGCAGAAGTGATGCAGTTTCCTAGCATTGTGCCAGTTTTCAGTATTTGTTTCATTACCGTGTTCCCTAGAGAAAGGGGTAAATTTCTGTCTCCAGAGACGTTTATCACTGATGCGCATCAGTGGAATGTCTGAATGATGGTTTACTTAGTCCTAAAACTCATTCTCTAAAAACCTCCTTACAGGATCAAAAAATCAGCATGCCAGAATTGAAAGTTGCACTATTTGTTAATTCTTTTGAAAATGTTGACCTCATGAGCATATCACAAAATACTGCTGTGAATTATCACACGCTTTTGTAAGAAAGAGATACAAAGTCTTTTCAGTAGGATTCTTTTTTACAGAGTTACTTGGGTAGATTGAAGCTACTGTTCACAGTGGAAAGACTAGTGTTAGCAATGAGAATGAGATAACGAAGGATGCTTATTAAATTAAGCAGAGATGTTTGCTAAAATGACTACTGTTCTACTAGACTGAAAACTATTCTGCAGACATGTTTTGAAATGTAGTTTTAGCAATGATCTTCCATCTTCATATCTAAAAATATCTGAAATTTTGCAGGTCATTAGTTCAGCAAGTGGAATTGTCCTTGTTCCATTTAAAAATTCTAAGTCAAACGGTTGAATTATTTATATTACAAAAGCGCATGCACAATTTCACAATGATCATTAGATCCAATATGAAAAATAGCGTTGTAGATGATAGCAGTTAAATTCCTTTTAATTTCAACTCATAAAGGGCATAAGTTTTCTTTACCCTAATTAAGGTTTGAGCTTTAATTAGCTCAGCATTGTGGAACTTCAGTAAAGGATATGATCACTTGAGGATAAAGATGTCTGTTTATTTCATACTATAGGCCCTAAGCAAGCTGCATCCACCTTTGTTCCTAAAAGCTTTATGGGTCTTCACTGATTCTGTCTGTATTTCAGTAATTTTTATGTTTGCACTTATTTTTTAAAATACAAACAAAATCTGAAATGCTGTCTATTACTGTCACCTTTAACTGCAGTTTATTACACAGTCATGACTGATTTCTGTTTGCACATTGAAAGTGTCAGTTTGCCACTCTTAATTAGAGAACACTAGAAGTGCTGTGTCTTAGTCATAGTGATGGCAATGTTTAAGCAAGCTTACCCCACAAAAAGCCTTGCATGCTTTTGAAACACGGTGGTAATATTTTTTTCTTCTACCAGGCACTAGGGAAGAAAGAATCTAAATTCAAGAGATATTCACAACTGCACTAGTCACTCTTGATGCAAATTATATGGAATAAAACTTTGATAATAATGTTTGGTAGAGTATTTCTAAATAGCTCACTGATTGTGCTTCCCTTGTTTTCCCCATTGTGCTGTTAATTTAATGTAATTTAGTCAAATCAGAAACTCCAAATGAGCATACTGCTCCCTGAGCAAGCTGGGACACGGAAGTCCGAATTGCTGCTCACAGATTTTCATCTCTCTTAGCCAAAACACCCACACTGAGGTAAGAGAGAACAAGAGAGTCTATTCAGCTTTATTCCTGAGAAATTTTTTTGTCTTTTTAGCATAGTAGGACTTACTAATGTGACACAGCTAATTCAATTCTTTTTTAAAATGATTTAGCTGTTTACTTTTTGACAATTCACACAATGTGAAAACATTAAGTGTTGATCTAGGCATATACAGACTGTGCTATTTTGTATTTCAAATTGCCTTGGGAAGACGCAAAGATAAACATTTAGGAAAGATTTTCTTACTTTTTTTTGAAAATGATTTCAGCTTTCAATTCAAGTGAAACAGGACTTCTCCATCTTTCTTAAACTAAGAATTTCCATGTAGTGAGACCAGGTTGTGTCCTTGCCTACACCCTGGGATTCTTCTGTCCAAAACTCCTGTTGTCTATAATCTTTAAATCAGAGCTGAATGGCCTTTTGGTGGTTGGGTGGTTGCTCATTCAAAATGCATGGGTGTAATGCTGTGATGTATATTCTGCAGGAAGTCAAACCAGATAGTCGAGACAGTCTTGGTCTACATGACTCCATGTAAACTTTTCAAATGAGCCAGTTGTTCTCCCTGGATGTGTTAGGAGGTAATGTCAGTGCAAAGGTTAATAAGAATGTTCATATTAAGTGAAAATGGAAACCCACAAAAAACAGAGAATGTATTCTTCATAGGCATAGCAAAGATGGAATATATAATAGGACTTAGGAGATTTCTTCCTGGACTTTTAGCACTAGGAAAAATTCTGAGACTCTTGTAACAGAATAAAAATAGTGGAAATATTAAATGGTTTGAAGAGTTTATTTGGAACTGATAAAAAGATGGGCCTTTCTTCTATCCTTTTGCTGTCTACTGACTTATTATCTAACTGAGGAAAAGCTCTTAACACATGCAAAAGCTATGAGAGGAAGAGCATATGGATGGTTAAGTGATGTTATAGCTCATCCCATCCATTTTTCTTCAGTGTAATAAAAACAAACAAAAAGTAAAACAGTAATGTACTCAGCACTGCCTTCCACGGCAGATGTGTGAGATGCTTTTGAAGGATGTCTGGAGCAGCTGCTCAAGAATGAACTGGTATTTAAGTGTGAAGTAGAAGCAAATGCGAATCATTCAAACAGCAGGGATATCAGTTTGGAACTGGCTGAATGTTAACAAGAATGCTCAGGGCAAGACTTGTCCCCAGCTTTTTTGCTGTGCTCTGTTAAAAATGTGGTTTTCCATGAAACCAGTGCCACAGGCATCCTCTAAATTTTGCTGGTGGAAAGGAGTCATAATATCTCCCTGAACTGCTTTTGGAACCTCAAGTAGAGCTGATGTTGAGCTGAAGGAGCAAAGACAGCAAAAAACTCGGTAGTGGGGCTGTGGATCCTCCTGGCTGTAGTATGCTCTTGGCCACTACAAAAGCCTAGTGGGAGGTTCTTGGCAGTCTCTTCACTACTGGGAGCATGCTGCTAAACTGGCTCTTACCAGCAACTCTTTCATCTCTACAGCACAACTGAGAAATTATACTTGTACTTTGGAATATGGATTTTTGACAAATCTGTGTGGCTTCCTTTAAGCCCTAAAGAGTGAGCCAGTCCTAGCTTACACATTCATCTACCAAGTGGATCTGAATGGGAATGATAAGCCCAAGTGCCATTTAACCTTCTAATGTATGGGACTACAACTTCTTATCCCTTTCACTGTCTTATACGTTACTGTCGGGTAGTTTAACGGCCTCCTAATTTGTGTGTGTGGATGAACTAATTAGCAATACAAAAATATGAAATCACCTTATTTTTTTAACATCGAGTCTTCTGAGGGTTCTGAATTTGTCTTCATGCATAAGGCAAAATAATCAAAGAAGCAGAGCTTGTTAAATTTGCCTTCATTAACACTGAATTTATTTGCCTAAGTACTCTTATTCCTGCTGAGCTCACTTAAATATGAGATTTCCCTGTTTGGTATTTTTTCTTTTCTCAGAATACATTTTCCAGCTAATAAGGAATCCACATTTTTCTAAGAAATTTTATTTTTCTGTATACTTCTTTCTGACATAGTATCCAAGACCACACATTTATGAAGGATGATCTTTGTCAAAGTAGATCCAGCTAACACAGCCAGGTTGTAGTAACCTGGCAGACCTGTGCTGATCAGGCTTAACTTTCAACATCCGTAATACAATCCCTTGGACAGGAAAGAAATTGTGTGTCATCTTGTTTTCCTTCATTTTATGAGAAAGTTCTGCCAAGTGCATTGACCTTCCTGGTGCTTTGTTGAAGTCAAGTAATTAACCTATTGGATCTTTTTATTGCCTTTGTGGCAATAAAACTCTTGGTTAGTTGGCATGTCTCATTGATTTAGGTGCTACTTATAAGTCAAAAGCCTCACACTTTTTCCTTTCCTCTTCTGATTTTTCATCCTTCTCTGAATCTGATGTTTCACTTCAAAGCTTCTGGCTCCAAGTCGTTAATTCATATTTTAATCCATTCCTTGCCATTTGTGCATACTGAAATCCAATGTCTTAATCATTTGTACCCTCTTGGCTCACAGCTGTTTCCTCAACTTTTGATATCTGGCATCTAAACCCTTTTAAGACACTTTCTGCTGAGTAAAATACCCAAGACTACATCTGATATTTGACAGGATAATCCCAGTGGTATATTCCATAGACTCCTTAGCTCTCTTGGGCGCTAAGTTCATGGGTACAGTTCATGTTTCCTCTTAATATTGGAGGAATGGTTTAATTGATTTTTCATTTAGCCTACTGTCACTGACCTCTGTCAGACTTAATTCTTTACACTATTCCTGAATTACNTTTTTTTTTTTTTTTTTTTTTTTTTTTTTTTGGGGGGGGTGGTTTGTGTTGTTGTTGCTGTTTTGATTTTGTTTTGTTTTCTCTAGGATGGGGCAAATGCATTTGGGGTTCAGGGAGATGTACCCCCACTTCCTGGGTCAGTATGGCTCTGTGTGCACTGAGGTCTGTGTTCATGTGCATTCATGCTGATAGAGGCCTGTTCTGTCTGTGTTGATGCAGGCACTGGAAGAGAAACCTGGAGTACTTCAGCACAAACTTGCTGTTTTTTCTTATGTCCACTTTTTACCACAGAATGATAGAATGTCTTGGGTTGGAAGGGACTTTAAATATCATTGAGTTCCAACTCCTCTGCTATGGGCAGGGACACCTTCTACCACATCAGGTTTCTCAAAGCCCCATCCAACCTGGCCTTGAACACTTCCATGGATAGGGCATCCACAGCTTCTCCGGGCAGCCTGTTCCAATGCCTCACTACCTTCCTAGTGAAGGATTTATTCCTAATACTTTATCTCTTTTCAAAACCATTCCCCCTCTCCTTTCACTTCAGGCCCCATAAAAAGCCCCTCTCTCCAGCTCTCTTGTAGGTCTCCTTTCGGTACTGGAAGGCTGCTTTAAAGTCTCCCTGGAGCCTTCTCTTCACCAGGCTGAACAACCCCAACTGTCTCAGGCTTTTCCTCTTAGGAGAGACAATTCATTCCTCTGACTGTCTTCTTTGCCATCCTCTGGACCCACTCTTACGGATTCATGTCTTACTATGCTGGAGGCCTCAGGGCTGGATGCAGGGTTCCAGGTGTGGTCTCATCAGAGCAGAGCACAGGGACAGAATCCCCTCCCTGCCCTCCTGCCCACGTTACTTTGGATGCAGCCCAGGACACGTTTGGCTTCTGGGCTGTGAGTGCTCATGGCTGGGTCATGTCCAGCCTCATCCAGCAGCACCCCCAGTTCCTTCTCCTCAGGGCTGCTCTCTATCCATTCTCCAAGTGGCCTGTATTTGCACCTGGGATTGCCCCAACCCAGGTGAAGGACCTTTCCCTTGGCTTTGTTCATCTACATGAGGTTTGCATGGGCCCAGTCCTTTCAAAAAGGAAATTTCTGGGAAGATACAGTGTTGGTGCACAATCCATGCCTATGAAGGCTTTCCTGAAAATGCTTGAATCAGTGCAGCTGATGAGTGCACTCCCAGCTGCACTGATTTATATTGCTTGTCTGGCCTTCTTCATATTAAGCTGATGAGCTCTCATCTTGTCCTTTTTGCCCACCTTGGGATATATGTGAGTCTGTTTTTTCACAGTGCCACAGGTTCCTTCCCTGGGCTCTTGCTATCAGCTGACAACGTAGGAAGAAGCAGCATCTGCCATGAGCAGATCCAGGGCTCTGTTTGGATTTGTCATAATCCTTGCCATACTTATATCTGGTTAACATTTAACTTGAATTGTAAGGCTTTCAGAGCTTGCTACTCAACCTGCTTAAAACGTGCCTGTTTTGTACAGTGACAGTGTTAAGTGCTGAGTGCTGTGTTCAAGGAATATCTTCTTCCCTCCAAGGTTTGATATCAGAGATTTGGACTGATTATATTTTGATCCTCTTATATGTATTGCGTTAGACAATGGTTTTGAAGCCCACAATATAAAGGCTTCAAGTGTCTGTGAGCATTTGCAGATAAAGACCTCATGGAAAGTATTTGTTGTAGGTTCAAACACAGCTGTCCAAATACAGCAATAGAATGTCACAATGACTTAAGAAATAAGCATTAAAAACTTTAAGTTTTTCCAGTAAATCTTGTTTTGCAGGATTTCATAGGTGAAGTTTGTTCTAAGTCGTATTAAATAAAAACCCAAAAGTCAATGATTTGCAAAGGAAAGCCATGAACAAGAGTAAAATTATTCCACCAAGTTTAATTTGATATCCTTAAATACATACATACTTACAGGTTTTTCCCTCTTGATGTATATTAATTTTTATTGACATTCCAAAAAGAAAATAAATATATACCAGCAGGTATTGGAATTTAATTCCAAAAGCTGGAGTTTCCACTTGATCAGAATTAGTTTAACATGACAAAGTAAATTCTCTTCTCAGAGTCTCAGTTCAAATCATCTGAAGTTCTAAGTTCTCAGGATCTAAAGAGGAATATTAAAAAAAACCTGTTCGAACTGGGAAATAATTTCTTTATGAACTTAATTTTTTTTATTTGTGTTGCATGTAGAGCATATTGCTATATATAAAAATGGCTGTTATTTTTGTTTAAAACCTATGTGTATATATGTACAGTTTTTATAAAACAGAAAAATTCAAACTTAGCAAGAAAATGTTAATGTTTATGCATTATTTAGTCCCATAGTTGCCAAGAAGTCTGCCCACACAGAATCCCAACAGATGCCAAACACATAGAAGGGCTGCCAAAAGCTGAGAGCATTGCATAGTCTCCATCTCACACGGAGTCATTTAAATTCAGGTGTTAACCTCTGCCTAGTTTATTAAAATCTATCAAACTGAGAAAAGGAGATACCATTTTAGTGGTGTTTCAGACTCCACAAATCTTTCATTATTCATGTATGTTAATTACATCATCCATTAATTTTGTTTGTACTGGTACTAAAATTTGGTTAAGTAAAAATGACCAGATTTAAAGAAAATCCTAGGAAGACAGGTGTTTGCTTTGCTTTGTTTATTACTCACTGGTATGCCAGAAGTCTGTAGGGGCTTCAGAACTCATATAAGACTTAAGGATGATTAAGGTAAAATGTGTGTTCACATAAAATAAGCATGAAAGATGGATGCATGTTCTGCACTTTTACTTGATGGTAGTGGGAATGTGCTGGTTTAAATTCACTGAACATGCTGATAATTTAAAGTCTTTATCAAAGACTTTAAAAACTGTTTATGGTGTAAAACTGTCACATGCATAAAGATATCTAGGAATATTAGAACTTTTATGTCCCCTAAATAATATATAATTATGTATTATAAACAATATAGAAACATATTATAGTTTCTGCTTATTGAACTGTAGAAAACATTGAAGATCTAATAAGGCTTAGTACAAATATTCTTTTATAAATCATTCTAAACTGCGATGGAGAAGTCATATACAAAAATTAATATTTTATATATAATTAAAGAAATGGTTATAGGAAGAGGGTTACATTTCACCAGAGACTATTTTTTTCTTCACCTTGACTTTAGATGGGAAGGTATCTAGCGCTGTTACACCTCACCCTCCCTCATCCAAACAAAACTCTGCTGGGGATAATTTGTGTGTTTCAGAGAGCCACAGAAGGGCTGAGGTGTCCCATCAGATTCCATGGAAGTGGGTTTTTTTCCAGTTTGGTTAAATGTGCCTTTAATTAATCCTTTGCTATGTAGGGTGTCTCAGTTTCTCCATGCTTCCTCACAGCTCGCAGGGGCCTCTGAATTGAAGGGTCACCAGTAGAGACCAAGGCAAGGAAGGCATTGAGTACTTGGCCTTCCCTGTCCCCTCTGCCCCGTCCAGCAGCACGTCCATGTGATTTTTTTCCAGCCTGTGTATTGCTGTCAATACACCTGGAGAAGTCCTTTCTGTTGCCTTTTACTTTCCTCAACAGATTCAGCTCCAGATAGGCTTTGCCTTTTCTCTCTTTCTAATTTATTCTGTATTGTTTCTGACAACTTAAAAAAGATGAAAGTTTTCCTCTTCAGCTCATGTCTTCAGATTACTGAAGGTTGAAATGCAGCTAGTTGTAGTTGAAATTAGAGAACAGCCAGCCTCTCTTATTTATAAAGGCAGTCTTTAGCCTCTTCAGTTTCTTTCTGTGAGAAAAACTCTGTGAGTTCCCCTATGAGATATAGGAGGACGCATATTGCAAATTGGATGAAACTGATAAGGACAAACACTTTCTCAGATCGTTCTAGCAAAATGAAAAAGAGAAAATGTAAAGCCAATTCCTCCTTTCCTGAATCTCAGGATTGTAGTTGGTAGATGACATCACCTCTAGCAATTATAGTTAGAGATATAAAATGCTAATGGCATATTACCCTGACGGCGTTTTGCAGAATATGCCCTGGAAGCAGGGATTTAAGAGGTAATAGAGGCACTTGACAACTCTTAATGAAAAGCAGTAGCTTGAAAATCACACATTTCCAGGCTTTTAAGTGTGGTGTTGTAAGGCTTTCAAAAACCAAGAGAGGTTCACTAAAGCGTTCTTGCTTCATGTTCTTGTGAATGGAAATGAGCTCCTTTGCCTGTCTTGTGGAAGTGTTAGCTGAGAGGCAAGTGTTGAAAGAAACAACAGCAAGTTCAAGCAGTGGTGAATGCAGAAGCAGCAGGACTTGTTAGGTGCATCAGGGAACTTGGGCTCCATGGGCCAAGTTTTGCAAGGTGTAAATATTAAAGAACAACTAAAAATTATGTATTGGAACAAGGAACCAGAAGGGTATCCTCCTGGATTTGGTTTCCTAGCAAATGCAAAACCTGAATTTTATTTGAGATTTGAAAGTCTTTTGATGAATTCTGTGCTTTGAGCACAGCTGGGGTGATTTATGGCTCTGTGATTTCAATGTGTAACTGGCAGAACTTTGCTGGGTTGTGCTGCAGTTTTAAATTTTTGAGGTTTCAAATGCAAGTCATCAGCTTTTTTCAGCCTTTCACTTAAATCTTTTTGCAGATAAAATTTTTCTTCCAGCTGTTCATTGTGATGTTTTAGATAAATAAAAATGAAGTGAAACAAAGCAACCCCACAACCTGCTAAATAAGACTCAAATAAATGTCAGTTTGAGTTTTAGTTCAGTTTTACTTGCCTACTTTAATGCTGCAGTCTGCAAGTCACGTGTAATATTTTTGACAGAAAATAAAGTTAGCAAGATGCAAGTTTCTCAAGCCAAGTAGGGGTAACTAGTGCATTGAAGGGATTGTAACAGCTTGTTTTTATCAGGGCTTTGGTGGTTTTAAATAGCATATCTGTGCAAAGTGAGTGTAATCTATACTTTGCATATTGCTCCTAATTTGAGTCGTGCCAAGGCAAAGAAAGTGTGTGAATCACTGCTTGCATCTCAGCTGGGAGGTTTATTAGCTGTAGCTGCATCTAGCATGACACTGGTTATACTCAGCAGCTGCTCTCTGATAGTTTTGTATCACAAAGACCAAAACGTCTCAGTGCTTCATGCGATTCTTACTTCCCTCATATTTAATATGAAATTATTTACTACAGTCCCTGGAGAAGCTCAGGGAAGCATTCTGTAAGTGCATTGCCACTGTGGATACTGATGGCCAAGTGGGACTTTGGGGCTGGTGACTTAAGGAGGGGTGAAGGAGCTGGCTGGAGGAGGTGTGTCCTCTCTGACTGTCAGCATACTTGTACATGAAGTGTGCCCAGAACCATGCTCTGTCCCGAGGCCAGCTGTCATGGGGAAGCTTGTGTCCATGTTAATGAACTATGTAAAGTATGGAATTGCCACATGAAAATGAACCATGGAGGGTTTTCATTCAAAAGCATTCCTGGAGATAGTTTGGAAGAGTGTTAGCTGTGCCAGACCAGAACCTTCCCAGACACCTTTCTAACAGTTTAAAAATATGCAAAATATCAATGCTTGAGAACATTCCCTGGAAGCATTTTAATGTACAAGTGTTGGTAGAGTCTCAGTGTCTTTCAAGATGTTGGCAAAGTCTTGTTTTTCACTAACTCAAAAAAAAATACTCTAAGAAATTCAACATCTATTTGCTATATGAGCACGAAAGATTGCATATACTCCTGTTTATCTGTCAACTTCTGTGTGTTGAGCACTAATGTCTATTGATGGCCAAATCTTTCCTGACAGTTTGTCAGGAACCCACTCTGTTATAGATGAGACATAAGATCTGTTTTGGCCTGATACCAAGAGAAATGACAGGGGGGGAAAAACGTATTCCAGGGAATAAGTACACATCATTCTTGAACCAGAAACTGCTAGTTGAAGCACCAAGCATATTTTACAGGAAGCAAAAGTAAATTCATTGTGTTCTTCAGTTTGTACTGCACAACAATGAAAGCTCATATTTATGCAACATTTTTATGATACAATAGTCTTGAAAATGCAGCTACAATTCATGATTAATGCTGTGCATATGCTTACATCATGATAGCTTCTCCCATTGAGTCAACAAATGAGAATGTTGTGTTCCTGGGAAGTAAGTCTGATTTCCATGTGCATAGCCACACATCACACAATGAACTTTCTCTGTTCACTGTATCCAATTTCTCCTGGAGTCTCCTCTCCTGTAACTGTCTGACTTGTGGTCATATATAGTCAGTGAATATCAGGACCTGTTTTCCCACTTTCTAATTAGAGCAGACACACTTCTGAAAGCTAACCTGGGAACTACCTCAATATGGTCGTCAAAAATGTACCTCATTGCAAGTTTGAATTCTGAATGAATAATATACTTTAATGCCTTTACTGAAATAAGAACTTAATACCTATGAAAGCTAATAATTCAATATATCTTATTTCATGTTTATTCCAGGCCACGGTTTTTAAGTGTCTCTTTCAGATACTAGTTTTGAAATTATCTCAGTGCTTAAAAAGTGACCATGTTTTTCTTTTTTTCCTGTTTTTTTCAGCTGTGGGACCTACTGCAGAAGTTGCAGTTCATCATGACATACATTGCTCCCTGGCAGATTGCCTGGGGGTCATCGTTCCATGTTTTCGCTCAGCTCTTTGCAATACCTCATATCCTTTATACATTTGTATTTCTTTATTCTTAAGTTCCTCTTCATGTATTCAATTTGTTTACAGTGCTTAAATGAGATTTGAAATTCTTAGGTAATTTACTTTAAAATTTGAAAATCTTGGAACATCTTCTAGGAAACACTGTTTTCTCTTTTTCTTTTTTTCTTATTTTTGGCTGCATGGGATCTGAAACTGGGAAACTGAACTCTGACTCAACCTGGTGTGTTTATTCCCACCCAGCAACATTCTGCAGAGCACTTACTTCCTAGTCCTCAGCACTGAGTTTTGATGCATCAGGAAAGAAATGTTGTGACAGACATATTGCTGGGCTTATGGCTGACTGAGCTCTCAAATATTAGTTTCTTTCTCAGTTGTTCCTAGTTGGTATGTCAGATATAAATTCATTTCAGTGAGCCAATTTCTGCTGCAACTGTCCTGATTTTTTTTTTTTTCAGTTTCAGAAGCAGACAGATTTTTACATTTTAATGTAAACTTTTTTATTGGGTTGCTGAGAAACATTCTTCTTTTTAACCTTTCCACTCTGTTTTATGACTAACAATATATATTCATCAGCACCAAAGCAGTCCTTCAGAGGAAGTCTGTTTTGGTGCCTGTTCAGGGCTGTCTCCAAGTTTGTGGATATGGGGGGTAAAACACAAAGTTCAATGACCTCCAAATGACCTGTCCATAGGGTTAAAAACTATATTGTATATTGAATTTCTAGAACAAAAATGATTCAATTTAAATTCAAATTCAGTTAGAAACTTGATTGAATATAGAAAAAAAAACCCTAACCAAAAACATTTTAACTGAACAAATTTAACTTTATTGATATCTAAGGCATTGCCAGATACTAACTTTTAATTTCTTCCTTCCCTGCTAACAAAAGTTGTGGAAGAAGAGTTGACAAAGGGGTTTTAGTTCAGACCTTCTGATGAGTTTACTTTGTACTGTTTATGAGATATATGCTCTTAAGTCTTTGTCCCTTTGATCCCACAGGGTTGTTTTTTTTTTTTCTCTTGAGTGATTTCTTCCGTCTGCTCTTTGCTGTGAAACATAAGCAATGTTGAGTAACAATGCTTATGTTTCTAGATGGGAAGAATAAATGGAAACCTCAGAGAGAGGGAAATGCAGACAGAATAACTCTCAGGGGGAAAGTTTTAGATTGTCTCCTTATAGCAGGAAAGCATTATAAAAGCAGTGATTTGTCCTAAGAGTTTTAGGTTATTTGTAGCAAATCCTTTCAGAATTTCACAACAAAAAGATATTTTCATTTCTGTTGGGGAAGTGTAAATGAATTTATTTAGCAAAACATTGAAAGACTAGTATTATATTTCAACAGGTTTCCTTTGGTCACAAATATTTTCTGCAGTGGTAACTTTGCTCTTGATAAAATTACCAATTAAAATTTTTAAAATGCAAAGTAGTTAAACCAGACTTCTGTTTGTTTACAGACTTATTGCTGAAGTGATCTAGCCTAGCTTTTATTATTTATATTTATAGTATGCTTTGTAAATGCAAATCTATCTTCTAAGGCAGTGCTGCAATTAAGATACTGGTTAAATGCTGAAGTTAGTATTCCCACAACAGCAATAACTCTGCCTCTTTGCACAGTAATTTTATTTGTTGTTATCATAACCCTGCAAACAGTAATGATGAATGCATGTTGCAGTTTACAGAGGTACTAAACCTGCCATTTCTTTAAAGAATTAATTATTTGTGGCTCTTAATTGCTTCAATCAGTTCTGCAAGCAGGATGTAAATTTTTAAATTTTGAAGTGCCTGGGTGAACTTTTGCTGCAGAGCTCAGTGATATGAGTAGTTCGGCATACTCTAATGTGTGTAGTGTGCAGGGCATGAAGGGCAACACGTGTGGGGCTTTGCCAGGTGGGTGGAGGTTGTAGAGTCTCCACCATTAGAAACCTTCAGGATTTTAGGTGAATGTCTATCAGGAGTCATATAGGTTTAGCTGATCCTGCTTGTGGCTGCTAGATGACTAGGTCACCCTTCAAAGTCCCTCTTAATCCTAAAAGACCAGGAACAGGAATGGGCTTCAGACTTGAGGATAGATCTGCAGCTTCACGTCCTAGCATTTAAGTGGCTAAGACAAGGTTAAACATTTATAAGTATCAGCACACTGAGAAAGTCAGTGTAGTTTGTAGCTCAAAGGCAGATTTTACCTAAAAAAGGAACAGTGAAATTGGAGGGGAAAAAAACATTTATAATTGAGATTATTCTTTTTGGAGAGTTTCTGCTTTGGTTGTTTCAGAGTTATGGCTCTAACATCAGAAAACAGAGCCCTGTGACAGTCAGATTGTGTACCTGGAAGGGGCCTATTGTAATTGCAAGTAAAAACATGGGTTTTGAGAAACAGAGGATTTGACCTGGCCTTACTGCATTGTTTTGTGTTAAAAGAAGAGGATAGAAGATTTTCAAAATGTTAGTTTTTCACTTACTTGTTTTGAAGCTGGTTTGAATTTAAGCAGATTTTTAAATTGCAAGAATTAATCCTCAAAGAAAATGTTTTAATTAGTGTTGAAGAGTTTTTAGCTTTGAGGTTTTTGTTCTCAAAATTTGATTTTGGCCATGTTATAAAGAAAATCCATTATTCACAAAGAAACAAGTTCTGCTTCTAGACAATGTAGCCTGAACAAAGATGGTACACAGGAAACCTGGCTTGGGTCATAGTATAAGAAAGTACGCCTGTAAGTTTTTGACACTTGCTTTTTACTTAGACATAATTAAAGCATTAGTATTTAAAGTAAATAAATAATAAACTAATACAAATAAATTGGATATCTTCAAATAAAAGTACCCCTTTAACTGATAATTGCTCGCTGCACATGTTAGATATACATGAGAGTCAGATGTTGTTACTTGCTCTCACGATGTGCTTACAGATGTGAAACAGTTAAAATCACTTTTCACAAATCAAATGGATAATGTCTTCTCCTGTCCATTTAGTAAAGCATTATGTCTTTTGAGGAAAAAAAACCCTGTTGCTACTGATTATGTCTAAGACACAAACAGTTCGCAGTGGTGTGCAAAATGTCTTAGCTCATGATGGTGGCAATTTTTAAATCAATCATTATATTAGTACCAACTTGAAAAAACTTGGTTTGCTGCCCTTATCTGTCCTTTTTGTTCTTTTTTCCTCTCTTCAGCTCCTATGTCTCCTTCCCTTATCTGACACTTGTATATACTTGTTCATCTTTCACAGCCAGTGCTTGGTTATGACTGCACTGTAATGTGACAGTTTAACTTTTTTGATGCAGTTGCGTTCTGGTCTGTGCTCTCTGTCACTTTTTTAAACTTTAGACTCTCAGGGCAACTCAATTTTCAATCTCTCTAATGCACTAAGGCACTGTTCCAGACCACTGTCTTTTAGTAAGGTTGAGAGATTTGAAAGGTATCTTTTGGCAAATATTTGTTTCTACATTTTGCAAATGGCTTTGAAAGCGTGGCTAGCTAGCAGGTTTATGAAAGTGCTGTACCAAGAATGATGTTGATACTTTTGTTAAAATGTGCTTTTTTGTGAAGTCTCGGGGATTGTGGGAGACATGTACAGAATATTTCTGTAAGAGGGTAAGCTAAAACACTCTGGTTATTGGGTGATTTTACCTGAAATTTAGTTTGAGATGTGCTGCACCTCCCTCCCAAGAGGGGTGTGAGGAATGACAACTGGTCTCTTATGCCAGTTCAAAAGTCTTTTTCTTTAAATGTAATGAATGTGGTATGAATTAATGGAGAATTTAGGCCTAACATTTTATATGCTTGCATTTATTTAATTATGTTCCTTTTAACCTGCATCTTTTTCAGTATCCTTATCCATCTCCTAACTTGCTTTCCAACATCCTGAGATACAACTTTACATTTAAAGTGAACTATGGGTTCAGGCATTCATTATGATGTTTATGTGTGATACTTACTATCCTCACCTTCTCATTTCTTATATATTTCAAAAAGTATGAAGTGCTGAACATTTTTTTAGCTGTGAGTCAGCATGGAAGAGTAAATTCTCAGTAAGAATCAAGGTGAAAGTGTGACTTTGAACCAGCAGGTTGGAGAATAGAGGCCTAATTTCTCCACATACCAGGCCATTCCAAAACAAGCAGAAACCCACAGAATGGAACACTGGACACAGTGAAAGCAAGACTCCAGTATGGGGAACAAATAAATTCCAAGAGATTTGTTTTTTCTTCACATGTGTGTGTTTTAAACTGTGTATCAGACTCTGGAAAGGCACTTCTATGTTATAGAAGGTAACTTAGGTAGCTGGAAAAGGGTGTTTGCTGCACTGCCTGTGCCTAGCATCTGTCCTTGGGCAGAGATTAGACAATAAATCAAAAATAATAATAAAACTGTAGCATTGAAGATCCACCTATTACGTGCTGTTAATGGGTGATATTTGGCACTGCCTGCATTCCTCCCTTTCTGTGTTACCTTAACTTGCAATTTTCAGACTCTGCTATGCTTTTTTTTCAAACTCTGGCCACTTCAGTCTTTTCTACACCGCTGAGTCCATTTCTGGGTAGTGTCATCTTCATCGCATCCTACGCACGACCAGTCAAGTTCTGGGAGAAAAACTACAAGTAAGACTGCAAAAATTTTTACCCTTGTTATTTGTAAAGGTTTTGCTCTCATTAGTTTAATTTCTGGTGGTGTTTTTGTTTCCAAAGGTAATCCTTAAATTAGGGCATGAGAGGTTAATCTTTGAACCTTGTTTCTGGTGTTTTACTTTCCCATGGTTATTTGACTATTTCTGAAAATGTATTTAAGCAATTATCGGTATGTTACAGATGAGGCATCATGTTGCATTTGTTGTACAAACACACAGTAATGAAGCTGTGAAAAAGAAAAAAGCAGTAAAACTCCCAGTTGTCAGCCTTTTTTGTCTTGCTAGCTAGTGCTAGCAACTAATTCTGTGAAGCCTTTGGCACTAGCAGTCAGACTGCATGAATACATTTTATACTAACTAGGAGGATTAAATGCTACCATGTGGGATGCCGCAGGTAACTGCAGCTGCACAATTGTGATATGAGACACAAATGGGGAATTGCATTGGCCAAGTCAGGGCTTGGCCTCACCAGTGAGAAGGGCCATACCCTTACCACACCTCATGTCTTAGTGCTGCTGCTGTATCTTAGTTTGAAGTGTTTTATTTTGTTACATTTTGACTTGTGTCAGTGAGTGAATATGTACTCATCTATAAAGAAATTAGTCAGACAAAGCCAAGTTGTATAAAGAGGCTTTGTATTTGTTTCTGAAAGTGATGAGAGGGGTGCTGAGTTTTGTACACTGGGACTAGATCTTAACAAAAATCTCACATCTTTTTTACTGGGTCAACAGTTTAGTTCTTTCAGGAGAGTGAAGTGGAGGGCAGTTATGGAAAGGCAGGAAGCTTCCTCTAATCCCACAGACAGCTATACATTTTTGGACAGAAACTTTAAACAATATTAAGTAGGAAGTAGGATTTTAACATCTGCTACATTTTACTTCAACCAGAGTATTTTGAAGGCATATGGTTCCCTTTCTAGGTACCAGTTAGAGAACCAACCTCTGTTGAAGGCACATCACTGCCATATAATTTAGTGTCAAGTCTTTAGGTTATTGTCAAGGGAAATAGAGAGGGTCATTTATATTTGCTTTTGGTTTGTCTAATCTTGTGATACGAAATGAGCAGGAGATATTCACAGGAAATACCAAAAAATGGTTGATAGTTAATACTTTAACAAGGGAGTATCTGTGACTTGTTTGACCATCTGTGATTCCCACTAAGGGAAGTGAAGAACTTGATTCTAATAGTTTTGCAAAGCAAGGTAATTGTTTTATCCATAAACTGTAAAACCTCAAGTGCAGAAAACCAAACCCTTTTAGTACTTTAATTCACCACCGCTTGTCCTTTCAAAATAAGCAGCAACTATGTCTTCAACCAGAAGGCTTAGTTACTCTTTGTAAAAAACTCTGCTTTGTTGGCTTGTTAGAAATTCTACTGTATCTTCTATGACCTCACTTAAAACAAAAACCACAACCTTGCCTCTTGAAAACCTTTCAGAAGTAGAAAACAGCCTTGTAGAAGGTTCAAGTTGTCAGTGAAGTGAAGTCTTTGCCTGAACCTGTGACGTCTCAGAATATATGCATGGAATGACTCTGCCTAAGTTTGTATTCATTTAGTCTCTAATACTTCTGATTCTCCTTTGCTTTACTTCCATTTCACCTGAGGAACTAACCAGAGTGAGTGAGAGTTGGAGTGAAAAACTCCTGGCTTGTTAAAAGGACACTGTGAAAAGAAAGAAAAAAGCAACAAAGGAGGGTCGTTTTGTATTAAGAATAAGGAAAATTTTTACAAAATACTACAAATAATTGAATGAACTGAATGGGCCTTGCCTTACTGCTTTGAATTTTGACCTTTCAACGTGTAAAATTCAAAGGGATAGCATAATTGCTTTCTTTGTGACCTGTGGAGTTAGATAGGATCAGGAACTTTGGCTGGAATGGAAAGTTGTTCTGGCTCCTGCACATCTGGCTGTCTTTGGGCTGCAGTTCCTTACAGCCAGATGTGCACTGAGTTTTAAGGTTATATAAGACAAAACAGAACAAACAAATGGGAAAGTTACTGTACAGATTTCTTTTTTTGAAGTGCATTAACAGTTCCCCAAAGTTCAGCTCAGGGTATTCATGGAAAGACACAGGTTCACTTGCAGTGCTGTCTGAGATGAGTTCATACAAAGCAGAAGCTCTTGGAGNCAAACATTTCCTTGCTATATTGATGACTTTGTCAAATTATTGCATGTTAGCTACAAATAATTCATTTACACTTACATTAAGTTAGATATTGTAAGTTCCAGGATTGTTTTGGGTTTTTTTTTAATAATTTAATCTCTTAACTGGAATAACTGAAAACAACTTTGACAAGCAGTCTAAGTATCAAAATAGTTTTTCTTTCAAGTCATAAATTAGATTGCTTTCTTAGACTGTCATTTCTATACTGATTTTAATCAGTATTTGCACACTTTTTTGTTGTAAAGCAAACTTCATTGTTTCACTTACAGGAAGAATTATTTTTGCATCTCATTTGGGCCAACAGCCTGAGCTTCAATGAGGAAAAGAAAATCAAATTCATTTTTGGTAGAGTGAATCCAAAGTTGAGACTTTGAACTTTAGCAAGTACAGAGTACCATGTTTATTAATAGAACAGGGCTACTAGGCCCATAGTCTTGAATGCTGAGGAACTGATCCAGCTCTTTCTTAAAGTGTTGGTTTGGTTGTCCCTACCTGGTGTTTTCTGAGTGCACACCCATATGTCTTGTGTTTCCAGGTTTCTTTTAGTCCTGCTTTTTCTGCTGGCTAAAGAGGAGTTTGAATCCTCAGGTTTCTCTGACTGGGCTTCTTCCATTCTAGATGATGCAAGCTGGAGCTGAAAGTCTCAGAGAATTAAAATGGTGGCTTGTTTGTTTTCTTCAAAGAGCTGAAGAACTCAAGTGGGTAAAAAAAGAAAAACAGATTCATTTTGATAGCAAGCAAACTGTGAAATTCCTAACAGGCTCTTCAGAATTCAGGACTCATGCTGTGCCTGTTTGGGCACTTGTGGTGTGTGCACAGAGCATGGGTGTTCTTCCCTGCAATCAGCAGATGCTGTTTACTTTTAGTGTGCCCTTTGGTACTCACTGCAGGCAGAGTCTGCTACACCAATGCATCACTGAGGTCAGGGATCCTTCAGAGAGGAAAAGGAAAGGTGACTAAGAAGAAAAAAACAATAAGGCATTGAGGAAGGTGAATGAGAAAGAAGAACTCCTGAAATCAGTTTTGCAGCTTTTGCTGCCTTTGTTGTTGAAAAGAGAGGGGTGTAAAATGAGAAGCTGGGCTGCTGCTCATGAGCTGGTTACTTTGTGGGAGTTCTGCTATGAGAATTTTTCTTTCTCTCTGTTATTTTGGGGTTTGTTTTTTTACAATGAAAAGTTTGCTATGACACTGGTTTTTTGCAGCCATTGGCCTGGGTCCTGCTTCTCAGTTTGAAGCTGCTCTTCTAGTCCCTATTTTCACAGCTGTTGGAATGATTAGGCTGTAGATGTCAGAGAGAGAAAAGGAAATAGCAGTAAATCTCATTTAATGTATAGGCGCTTTAAAGCATAAAGTGTTTGTCCAAATGCTATTGTTCAATTCCTTTGCTTTTGCTTTTTTTTCTCGAATACTTTGTCACGCTGCAGCCTGACTCTGTCCTTCTCCTCCCTTCCTCTTATCTTCCTTTGTATCTTTGATATGACAATGACAGAACAGAGTAGGAAGTTTACTTTTTTTCCCCAGTGGGTCTAAGTGCTGGATCATGTGGAACAGCCTATTTGTTCTCTGCTGCAGCTGTGACTTGTCCCCACAAACAGCAAACTGCCACCAGGAATCTGGAGATTTCACTGTTTACAAGCTGCTTGTCTCTCCTGCACCTTCCTGTTTCTATTCTTCTGGTTCAGTGCCTATTTTTGGGTAAGGCACAGCTTGCATTTGCTTTGAAGCGTCTTGAATGAATTACAGTGTGGCGTAACTGAATTAATTAGGTGTCTCTAAAGAGGCTGTGATTAAATTGCCAGTTATCTCAGACTGGCATTACAGGATGCCTCTCTATGTTTGGGACTATGTGAGCAAGCCTTTCTTTTCTCCATCTTTTTAAGAAGTGTATCGCTGTGTTATTGTTCCAGTCATTGTGGTCGGGAAAATAACCACCTGTAGGGTTAATACAGCTGGGAGTGGAGGGTGAGGAAAACCTGCCCTGCTTCAGATGTAGTGCAGATGGCTTTCTCTTCTTTTTTCCTGCCAGCTCACTTAACCTGCCCATCGCAGACAGCCTGCAGGTGGAATGGGAAGAGTTTTCCCAGTGTACACATAATTCTGGTTGACCCCACATTATGCACATGTGTGGGAAAAGGAGCTGTGAAAAGTACCTGTCTGCTCCCTCCCTTTTTCCCTATAAAATAGCAGGCCTTCTACTTCCAAATGCTTATTTTTAACACATGCTGGTGCCTCTGGTTTCCCTGTGAGCCTGCTCATCTGTTACAGCTGTTAAAACCCCTGCTCCAAACACAAAATGTCATTCACCCATAACTGTCCACAGCCCTTGTTTGGGATCTGCACACTCAGACCTTTCAAGTTGTTCTTTTTTGAACTGGATTTCTTTTTTTCTTAGTCTTTTTCTTGCTGTGTTATTTGATTTTTCATATGTTTTTAGACCTCCATAGTAGTGGTGTTTACAGAGGAACAACTGCAGCAGATGTTTATAGTTCAGTAATGGCTTAGACTTTGATTTATAGTGAATAGCATAACTTCAGCATTTTTTCCCCTTTTCCCCCTTAATTGGCAGGAGATAGTGTTTGCCTTCTTTCATCAAATATCATCTCATATTCTAACTGCTGTCACTGCCCTACTTAGGGTTCAAACTTCCTGAAATATTTCTAGCTACCTGGTCTGAAAGCCACATTGGAGCCTTAAGTTTTACTATTCGTTGCAATTATTTCAGTTTTTTCCAAACTGATTTCTCTGCAAATTTTTGTGTTTCTCTCTGGCTGCCTCTACTTCTATCCTGTTTCTATGAACTGACCAGAAGGAAGCACTGTATTTCTGTTTGCTCTAAAATGAACTGAGGTTCTGGTGCCTTTGTTCACAGCTATTACTCATTGATGAATGCTGGTCCCTTTGGTGACTGTGGCTCTTCTAAGAGAGGTCTTGGCTGAGTTGGCCTCAGGGCTCCTCCTGGCTTTTATTGAGAGTTGAGTTAATTTAGAACTCTTCAAAATAGTATAAATAAGTATCAGTGTGCAGATAAACTGAAATGGGTGCTTATTACTGCATGGGACTTAGGAGTCAAAACCAATAGGACCAACAAATGAATGGGTTTTGGCCCTAATTTTTGGGGTGTTGCCTCCACATCAGAAGGGCTTACCAATCCTGTTTACAAATCATGTAGAATTTGGTGAGAGTCTTTCTGAATTTCAAAAGTGCTTAGATCTGTGAGAATCCAATCTGTACTGGTGTACTGCAGCCTATACTGTGGGCTGCTTGGGCCTGACTTGGTATGCAGTTGTAAGTGGCAGTCCCTGGCTGGCAGCAGTGTAAGGCTGAAATATTAGCAAGCTGCTGCCATTTTTCCTTTGTTTCTCTTCTCTTAAGACTGGCAGATCTCCCAATAGAGGTGATTTTTTTCTTTTGGAAAAACATGCTCCTCTCTTTAAGAATGAATATAAATTTGTCTTTGGGAAGTTATGCCCTGTTCTCCAGGGGCATTTGTGGCCATGGTTCTGGCACTGGGGGAGAGAACAGAGAAAACTAAAATGTTTGAAGAACAAAGAACATCTTTGTGTGTGCTTCAGCCTTAGTTCTTCATGAGTGCTCTGAAATTACATGTTACTCATTAGACTTATTCATCTGACAGGCTTCTCAAGACCCCTGTCTGCTCCATGCTGGAGTGTGTAACCACTCTCTATTTTGCATGCCACCAGTACTGCCCACAGACTTTTACCTGCAACACTTGCCTGGTTTGGGATGGAGTCTTTAATTCCTTTCAGTGTAGTGCTTTGCAGAGTGACAAACATTCATGTGTGGAGGTGTTACTTCAGGTACAGCCCCAGGCTAAAAGAAGCTCTGCTAGAAACTACCTTCCCTTCAGTGTCTTGAGCTGTGATCTCCCTAGAGCAAGTGACCACGTGTGCCCCTTTGGCTACCTGCTGTAGCATGGAGTTGTGCACATCTCCTCTCCAACCCAGTCCTCACCTCATCGCTTGACTCCACATGTGGAGTCGCACTGTACTGGGAAAACATGAGAAAGGATGGGCAAGGAAAACCAGGCACCTTTAATCAAGTAGGTTTGGTCTTCAAATAAGTGTTTTCTGACTTGCCTGGAGTTTCACTCTCAAGAGAGGCTATACAAAATTCAAAGATGTAGTTTAACTGTTTGGCAGTATCTCTTTAACTGGTAACATCTCAAATTTTTGCCCCTGGCAGTCAATAAAACAAATTGAGGCTAATTGACTAGGAGCCATATGTGTGATAATTAATTGGGAATGTATTCTGATTCAGTGCTCTGTAGTTCCCTGCCGAGTTAAAGACGCATTCATAACACCAATTCACTGAATCATTCTAAGAGGACAGAGTAAAGACAGAAGGGAGACATCAGAAAGGGAATGCATGCTGAGATCAGGAGGATCACAAGTCGAGATCAAAACCGTAAGTGGCATAAATGGAAAGAGAAAAGGGTGGGTGGGCAGAAAGGAAAAGGCATGCAATGAAATAGCTGAGGGGGTAACCCAAGAGACATGGGTAAGCAGGAACTCAGATCTACTAAGGAGAAAAAATCATGAGCATGATACAGGAAGGCTTTTAAATATATATTTAGAAAGGAAGGCAGCAACAGGACGTAATAGACAATAGTGGAGTCCCATCAGAAATAGGGCATATGTAATGTTTTAAGGGTGTATGTGGATATACAGTGGTACTAAAGATTTATAATGCTATCCATCTAATCATTAGCTTACAAATTATGTAAATATAATGAGATCAAGTTAAGTCATGAAATTTCTGTCATGTCAAATATTGGAAACTCCTTTAAATGGATTGTCTGAATTTCCATAAGAATAAGTGTTCTCAGCAAGTGTTCATCCATTCAGTTGGATTATGTAGATCACGTCCTGTGTTGGATTTAACCTAATCAAACATTTAGGGGCAAGCTGAGGTTCTAAGTACTAAACCTTACATTCAAGAAAATGCTTATTCAAGCCACTTTTGTCAAGATGTGAAGACTGGTAAAGCTGAGATCCGGGAGGAGATGTTCAGCAAGTGTACCCATTCTACCCGAGGAGATAAGACGTGTTGTGCACAGGTAGTGTCAGGGAGCAGTTCATGCTACAGCATGCTTGGGTCTTGGTTGTCTCCTGATGTTCAGAGGTATGCACTGGACCCAGGCTGCCTTAGGGCTTGTAAGAGCAAAATGTAAACTATCCCTTCTTTCTGAGATAGTGCAAAATGTAGAATTGTGTCACCATTGCCACTGAGAATTGCCCCTGAAACTTTCTAGTTCTAGTTAGGACCAGGTAAATGCTGAATGAAAGAAAGTGTTTTGGGTTATTTTGTTTGTTTGTTTTTCTTTTAAAGTCCTTTGACTAGCAGTGTTTGCTCTCAAAATATCAGAGATGTTTTCAGTCTGAAGAGTACTGTAGAGGATACCAAGATGAATGCTGTAAATTATTAACATTCTCAACAGTCCTTGCGATAAAAAAAACAGAGGTATTGAATTTAGATCGGATTTTTTTTTAGATTGGATTTTGTACAACTGCACAGTAGCAGTAAGATTTTTGTTGTTTTTCAGTGTAGTGTCACTGATTCCCCATTTGCACGTTTGCAGCATGGGAATGGCTTGGTTAGCTTCTGTTTTGCCTCCTTTCATCTTTTGGTGAGAAATATGGATATGGAAAACCCCGTAGTGAATTAAACTAGTGTTTCTGATACAGGCTTTCTTTGGAAGACCAGTCTTTGTCTTAGTCTTGTATTTCCTCATATTTTCTTGCCATTTCTACCTTCTAATTTTATTATTAAGCAGTCACATTGTGTCTGAAAGTGAGAATTAAAATATCTTACATCATGCTAATATTGCACATAGATTTCAATATTGCACACTGAAAAAGCATGAAAGCACTTGGTTTACAGCAGTAAAGAATATCAAGAATGAATTCTGAAATGCCTTGTTATCCTTTCCCCTTTTTATGATGTTTAAACAATGTTTCTCTCTTTGTGTGGAGTAAAGGAGAAAAACAGCTTGGCCCCATTTGCTGAAGTGGCTTCCAACATTTGTTTTGTTTTTGTTTTTTTTTTTCTCTCCGTCTGTTCTCACTCTCTCTGGTGAAAACTTCACCAGGATATTTCTCATCACCTCCTTTCTACTCTCCAGCTCTTTGCAGTTTCTCAGGATTTTGCTGCTTCACTCATAGGCCTGAGCTTCACAGTGCAGAGCCCAGTGAATCAGTCCTGTGGAGCTCTCTGCCCAGGGCTGGACATGGTGCAGTTTCCTTTCCTATAATGTTTGTGTTGGTTCATGATGGGAACAACAGAAGAGTAACACTCATATGCACTATTTCAGATACCTGTTTTTGTGTAATGTCATTAACACATTTGCTTTTAAATTAAAAGCACCAACTGCAGACAGCAAGGTCCAGCTGTGAAGCAGAGTCCTGTGCTAAGCCCCATCCTTAGAGGAACATCAGGATCCTGACCTTTTTTACATCCTCAAGAGTGCACACACAAAAAAATTGGGTGGTTGCATAATCTTTCCACTTCTAAAGCTTCTTCTATCGCATAGTAAAAAATAATCTGAAGACAGTAATTAAATGTTTTTTAATAGAAGAAGTGTACTTAGACAAAGGGGAAAGAAATAAAGTAAGACAAAAGCAGGAATATTGATGACATTTTAGTAAAGCATTAGTGAGTATTTTAAAGTACACAGATGCTTAAATCACCTGGCTTACAAATAAGAGGTGAATTCCCTAACTAAACCTTTGAATGTCAGAGCACTGAGGTGCATGGTTTAACCTGTGTTTGGGCACTCAGCTTTTGTTCTTGAGTTCACACCTTGCATTTTCATCCCCCTTGCTGCAGAAGTACAGAAACTTCCAGACAGGTGTTGGAATATGCCAAATAAACACGCTGAGTCATCTCAATAGCTGACTCTGGCTTTAACACCCACTTAAACAAATAACAGTGACAAAAAGAAACTAAACTAAAACCTCCAAAACATTAAAAAAAACAAACCACAAAAAAACCCAAACAAACCCAAGAAGCCTCAAAATCAGTTATAAAAACCTTTCTAAGAAAGTAAAGAAACACTAAGAACAGGAAGTGTTATTGATAGTAACTTTTCTATGTTTTAAAAGGATGCTCCAACAGTGCTGTCTTTAACAACTGGGACTTTTTATACCTTAGCCCTCCCCTGGTTTCCTAGTGTGCAATCAAAGCCGCTTTTTATTGTTGTTAGATGAAATAATGGCCCAGTCAGGGAAGGAGAGTAGGAAGAAAGCACAAAAAATAAATATCAGAGTGAGTGATCTGGAAGGAGAAATTGCTTTCATTTTTTAAGAGATCCCTCTTTCTTAATGTGAGTTAAACCCTAGTTGTATCTTCCATGCAGCTGCCCAGAAAACCTAGGCAGGGTCACACAGGAAGGGGCTGTTAGCCCTTGCTGTTAAAACCACACTGAAATCATTCTGTCTTTTAGATTAAATTGATTTAAAACTACTTCAGTATCCTTCCCCTCAATACCATTGTTTTTACCTCTGGTGTCCTTCAAATACTGATGGGCGCCTGCTTATTCTGCCATGTCATTCTCCTCCTCCCTCACATTGTAGAAAACTGCTACTGTGTTTTTAATGCTGAGCCTTTGTTTATAGAGCCAGCAGCATTAGGCATTCACATGAAAATACTGACGATTTTTTTCCATATTCCCATGAATAATCATAGGGCTGCAGCACAGTAAATTTTTTCTCTTTTAAATTTGCCTGTTAGATGTCATCGAAGAGTGGATTAAAATTCATTGGACACAGACAAAGAAAAACTTTGGATCGACCCTAGAAAGGCATCTCTGCATCTCCCAGAGGGAAACTGCTTTTCTTTGTTTTGTTCTCTTTCAAAATAGAGATCCTCTTCTACTCAGCAGGAATCCTGGAAATCTTGAATTTGTGTTTTGGGGGAAAACTCAGTAGCAGCAGGGCAGGAAGAACAGCTGGAATTTTATTTTGATCTTCTGGAAATAATGATTTATTTGGCATCAAATCAGCAATGATTTATTTATTTTCCTCAATTTACCTGATTCTCGATATACTCTCTTTATTCTGCAGACTACCTTAATCCCCTCAACCTTTTTTCTATCTTTCTAAGGAAATTGGGAAACTGAAGTGGGAGAAGAAAATCTTTTCAGGCAGTGTGTTTGGGAAAGAAAATATAGGAAGTGATTTAACTTTTTTGCAAAGGGAAGCAATAATTTTAATGACATCAACAGTGCATAGTGCTACACAAACTGGTGGGTTTTCCCAGTGTCCATGTAAATGGGGGATTAAAAGAGCATGAAATAGATATTTCAGGAACTAAGCAGGATGTTGGCTTTAAAATTGCTGAAGACTTAGCTGAAGACAGTTCAACACAATCACTTTTTCTCTAGGGTAATTGCTGGAGGAGCTGTACTTGGTTTGCATAGAATAATGCAATTCAGGAAGAAATTCAATTACTGAGCTAATTATCACATTGGATGAGTGGCAACAACCACATATAAAGTAAGAGACCACTGGAGAAAAGCCCAAATCACCAACTAATCCCAAAAGTTCACAGTGAGAGGTCCTGGTTGCAAAGTAAAGGTATTGCTGGTTTGATTGTTAGGTGTAGGGGATTATAGTTTAATCCAATGCAAATTCCCATTGCCTTCAAGAAGATACAAACACAGCTTTGGTTACTAATAATTGTAGAAGACTTTTAAAATCCAGAATTGATTACTGGATGGTATTTATTCAACTAAGCTGAATTTCAGCACAGAGTTTTCTTCATAAACTGTCTATATTACCCTTGGTTTAAAAAATGAATTAAAATTATACCTCATAATAGCTATATAGAGATTTGAGTTTTTCTAGTAGTGTCTGAAAAGGTAAATTCTTGTCTCATGTCCTAAGGCCCATGTTTTAGCTGCTTAAACAAAGCCTTAATGGAGCCTGGTTTTGTTTTGTTGTTTTTTTTTTTTTTATTTGTGAGAGATGTTCTGTTTTCTTCCCTTTTTCCCAGTCAGGCTGCATCATTTGTCTTGGAGTGTCCCAAAGCACTTGTGGTTTTCCCTGGTTGTTTCACGCATCTTTCTGTCAAAGGAAAAAATAAGGGGGGGAGGGGAAAGAAATAGACCCAGAGCTGCATGCTGGGCACAAGGATCCCTGTTTATCATAGGTTAGAATTTTCTGAAGTATTGACTTTATGGGTCTCAATATGCCTCCAGAGGTTGAAGGTTGATTTTATGAGTCTCAATATGCCTTCAGAACAGAAATGGTAAGAAACTGGGGTAAAGAATAGTATTAACTTTTACCTTACACTACCACACTAATTTCAGAGGGAATGAAAGTTAATAAAGCGTCTCATAATCTTAAAACGTACGCATTTGGAAATCAGCAGTGCTTCTCTGCTGAGAATAGGAAATTGATTGAATTTCACAACCTAATGTTTATGCTTACTCTTGCGTTTGCAGGTGGATATATATCAGGGTGGAAGAATTTTGACAACCTTTTTAAAGTAAAATGATTCTTTATATTCTGAACTGTTTAGAAGGCCCTTCGCCCCCCCATTGCCATTTTCTGTTGAATAGGAAATTATAATTGCAGTTACAATGAGCTGAGCCAACCAGAAGCAGGAAGATAAATAATACCTCAAATAAAATGTTAATCTATGTAGATAATATACTAATATTAATTACAAATCATTTTAATTAAGACTCTTATTTTCTCAATCGTATGTTTTGCAAAGAAGAGAACATGCTTTTTTAAGGAAGAAAATCAGTTGCTTTTGGTAGGAAGTAGAACTAATGCAAATCTGTTGCTCTTCTGTCTACTGCATGGAAACCTGTGTGTAATTTTTCTGTTGGTCAGTTTTGCACAACTTTTTTGGGGAGGCTGCAGGGAGTAGATGAAAAGTCTTTGTAACACATCAGTGGCATCCTTCTCCCAGTTGGATTCAGCGTGAACTTAGACACAAAATCCTGAGTCTGCTGTGTTTCAAAGACAACATTATCCTTACACCATCCTTTTTCAGTGTTATTTAAGCTGTTTAAAAGCCTCCATTATAAGTGATCCCTCTTTGGTGCCATCTTCCTTGGGGCATGTCTGCAGTTTTCACAGGGAGTAGTTAAATTCAGGTTGTGGAGACTGACTGGCCAACCACCAGCCTGTTCAAAGTCTCCTCTGGGCCCTGAGCCAGACCCCAGCCAGTCCCACCCAGCCATGCCAACCTCACTTCAGTTCCACCAAGGACACCATGAGGGCCACACCTGGGTGTCCCTTGGGTCCCATGCCAGGGAAAGTGGTGTTGTGGCTCTTCCCCCCTGTGCTTGCAGGCCTTTGTACAGATGAGACCCTTGCTGCTGTAATCTTATGCTGATTGTTGTTTGGGCCTTTTCCTGGTTTTGCTTTAATCTCATTTTCCAAGGAATGAGAGATCATATTTACATATTTGATAGATAGGTCTTCTGTTAAGGCTTGTGGTTGAGCACAAAACTTTTGAGGCAGTATTCTTAACAAAGTGTCCTGAAATCCTGATATATCCATGCCAGAGCAGTATTTCAGGGAAATTGATTTTTACTATAGCATTTTTATCAGCCAGATTCCCACTTTTACTTAGATAGCCCCTGGGTGCTTGGGAGATGCTTTTGACTTGGTGTTGAATATCCCTACCCACCACAACAATCATTCTCATCTGTTTAGCACATGCTGGCCCACAGTGATTCACTCATCCTTTATTTTCTGACTTTAATAGTGTCTTTTGTTACAGGTAGTCATAAAAGCTCAACCCAATCTGCTTTTTTAGTTGCCTTCTCTTTTGTAAGCATTTTTCTTGTGTTGTTTATATTCCACTGCTACAGTGAAAATACTGAATAGGGAATGTGCCATTCATAAGGGTGACAAGGTTAGTGCCTGTATGAACTGATTTACTCTTTTTCAAGCAGTAGGAATGACCAGGGACTCTCCTATTGCTGCCTAGCTAAATATTTAACTAAGTAAAGTAATTTTGTATTGTTGCTTTTGCATAGATGGTACACACCCACAGAAATGTTTTCACCCAAAGAAAACTCCTTGGGTCCAGCTGTTTCCCTTAAGGCTTAGATGGAAAAATAATGAATTATTAAATATTCTTTCTATTCACTGTTTTGGTGGCACCTGGCTGATCTGTTTCTGGAGCTAGTTCAATTATTTAAATACACAATGTTGTACTTGCACAAATTCTGAAAGGACTGTGCCCCACAAGAAGGAAAATGGGCAGAAAGAGTGTGCTGATAAGCTACAATATCCATAGCCATACTGACCTGAAATAACTATATATGCCTGATAAATGGATTAGTCTGAACTGCCTAACTATATAAACACAAAATGAAGAGATGTGCTAAAATAAGTGTTTATTGTGAGAATTGTTTATTTAAAATAAATTTGGCTGTAAACATGTCTTTATTTCCAGCACCAAAAGATCGGACCATTCCAACACCAGACTGGCAATTCAGATCGAAAAAGATGGAGGTATGGTCTGGGAGTTTGGGGGTCTTGCTTAATTTGCAAAATGTGATGTATTTACACTGGTGAGGCTTTGCTGGGAAAGCTGAAGAGATGCAAAGGGTTTAAATGTTGTGTGTACAAACCAGAACATTTTAAATGTAGCAGAGCACCAGCTGAAGTCGTGTGACCTGATGAGTAAATTTAATTCTCAGTTATGTGTAGCTGATCAGACAGAGAGCTGCTGGGCTGCCAATTGCTTGGTTAATCATAACATTAGAGTTTGTGTAGAATATGCAGCAGGCACCCTAGCTAGACTTAGAGGTCAGCTGAGGACAGGGAAAGGTTTTGGAAAAAAAGCAGCAAGTTAGTGGTGCTCCTACCATTGAGCAGTTTGGGTTGACAGGTATCTCTTCTTCCCTGGAGAGAAACCTTTTTGAGAGGCAGGAAAAGGGAGGTTGGAAAACTTGCAAGAGGAAGAAGTAGGAAGGTTGGTGGGCTGCTCTGCTGGCTATTAGTGCATTAAACGAGCACCAGTTTGTGGCCATGAAAAGCAAGTTCCCAGGCCACACTGAGGGGTTCCTGTGACACTGGGAAGTGAGAGCAGTTTTTGGTACATCAGTGGACACAGAGAACATGTGGTGGTGCATCAGCTGACACTTTTCAGTGCTTTGTGGGACAGAACCCTATTTGGGGGCAGCTGATGCCAGTGTCACGTGCCAAAATCCCATCCCAGTGAGAGGCCAAGGTTTAATATATGGGTTTTTTCCCTTTAGGGTTCTGTGGCCAATTTCATCTTGGCACAGAGATGGCCGGGGTTGTATTGTAGAGTTAGAAGTTTACATTTTAATTTATTGCTGGTTTACCCCCACGCCCTTTTTATCCTTATCCATTACATCAGTAACATGAACAAATACACTTCTTCAAGCAGAAATGGATTAAATCCAGGGTATCCAAGAAGGCAAGAGAGATATTAATAGTTTGAAGCATGAATAGTGCTTTTTAATTATTTATCATTTAAGGCAGGGAGTTAAGATTTTTCCCAAGGCCATTTTGTCATCTGATAGAAATGACCTTTACCATTATATATACTAATAGGTGAATTATGTTTTAAACCCTGTAGCTCGAGAAAGCATTCCTTTTGTGTATGTGCTTAAAAGACTCATTTTATGACTTGCTTAAATTTTGACCAGAAACACTCCAGAAAGAGCACAGGTGAGCATGGACATGGGCACACATGGACAAACATACCAGGGCTGGGTGCATAATGGCTACGGGCACAAAAAGCAGTGTAGTCACAGACCCTCTCCTCCTCTGGTATCAAGGAGGAATTTGCAGGGGAAGCCATAGCCCCTGCAAGCCTTATCTTCTGGGTTTTTTCTCCTCCATGTTAGATTTCCTCCTAAATATGCACAAATATGAAATGCATGACTGCCTGTACGTCTGTATCCACGTTCACTCCCATGCATACGAATGTACCTACAAGATGTTGGTTTATACATGTATTTGTGCACCAGCAGTTTAAGAGTGCTGAGAGTGGGACACTGATGCACTACACAAGAGGAAAGCAGTTCTCATGTCAAGCATATATTGTGTAAAGGAGTACAAGCACAGGATAACACCACATTGAATTATATGGCACATGATAACATTTGTGAAGGTTCAGTCCCTTTCACAAATCACCATCATAAAGTGCTCCTTTTAATACAGTTAAAGGTTATAGACTTTCATGAGATGACATTTCTAGATTGTGATGGGATGTTTTTCACCTGGGTGTTTGGTCCAAGCAGTGTGTGGTTAAGCAATTGAACAGCTACAATTTTTAAAGTGGTAGCAATTCTAGTGGCAAACGTTCCATTCTTACTCATACTAAGTAAACCCTTTTAAAAGAAGTATCCTCATTTTAAGTACCAGCACATTCTTCATGGACAATGCCTTGAAAAATTCCTGGAGGACTAAAAGAAAAAAAACCAAAACTACTGGTAGCTGTGTGTCCAAAGTATTTAAAAGTCTCAGAAAAAACATTCAAATTTAAGCATATGTTCTGAAGTAATAATGATTTTTTGTTTCTTTAGATTAAGAATAGTATGTAGACATTAATTTAACATTGTAGAGACTTTTAGTGGAGCCAAGAAACTCTTACTGTTGTAAATCATGGAAGTTATTTGATTGAGTTTGAAATATGTGTTATCACTAATGTGATCTTCTATTTACAATATTGGTATTAACCTGATTCTTTGAAGGGCTGCCTAGGAAATGTAGATTGTATAAAGTATCAGGAAGATATCATCCAGCTAGAGGAAGAAGATTTAAGTAGGAATGAAAAAGAACGTAAAATTTTATGCAGAATGGCTTTGTACAATTTTTTTTTTTTTTTAATGTATGCTGCTCTGGTTGTAGGAAATGATGACAATAATCTCAACTCCATTTTTTATGAGCATTTGACAAGATCTCTGCAGGAGTCTCTTTGTGGAGATTTGATCTTGGGCCGCTGGGGAAACTACAACACAGGAGACTGCTTTATTCTGACATCGGATTATTTAAATGCCTTTGTGCACTTGATCGAAATTGGAAATGGCCTTGTCACCTTTCAGCTCAGAGGGCTCGAATTTCGAGGTAAGGATCCATGATGATTTAAATAGCAACCAGCAATAAATAAATAAAAAACAGCAATAAATCCTGTCTGTCTTTTTAATTTATCACCACTCTATAGCAGGACATAGAGTTTGAGGACCTTTCTGTTTGTACAGATACTTGTCTCTCTGAAAGCTTGGTACTTCATTGCATCATTATATGGATGTTGTTTTGAAATCTAGATGTTAAGAAATTTGGAGCCATGTTCTGCAGTATCATAAAACTTTCAGGAAGGCTCCTTGTCGAGTAGTTTGCTTGGTTCACCAATCTTTTGCATAATGCTTAGTTATGTTTTCAGATTATTTATTTTCCTCCATAGCTATGCAAATTGGAGTTGATCTTAAAATTGTTCAACCCAAAAAAACTTGTCTTTGGAAAACAACAACAACAAAAAACAAACCACCAAAACAAGACTCCTGCCATGGAAAATATCCTGTGTGAAACCATGCAAGAAGCCAGTGCTGAGATGGTCTCTGTCACACTAGAGCAGCCGAGTACAATCAAGGTGACTTTTCAACAAGGTTGAGTGTGAGAAAATAAGCGACAGACTGCATCTTTGAATGCACTTAAGTGTGGGAGGATTAGACTAGGAAATAACATGTCTTGACTCTGTGACAGACTCCATGTAGGATGTTGAACAGGTTGTGGTGAATGCTTCATGTTCACTTTCCTTCCTGTGTAGTGGGGATGAAGAAAACACTCTTGTGTCCTCAGCAAAGTTATGTGGAAAGAAAACAGTAAATGCCTGAAACAGCTTGGTATTGTAGTACCTCATGTGGTACCTATTCAGAACAAATGTAAATTGCGAGGAAAAACAACTGGGAAGGAAGAAAGATTAATTTATCAGCCTTATAATTTGTTGTTGATGGTGATTGTTGAGGAGTACATGGTCATGCATGTGTGGTTTTCAAGCTTGCTTCAATGTCCAAGAGATCTGTGCAAGTATGCTTGTATTTATCTTTTCCTTGGGTATCCCTCCCCAAAGTGAGCAGTGGTATTGCTGTGTCAGGGATAGGTACTTGCAATCTAACTTCCAAAATTTATCTTTGCTGATCATCCTTTTCTGTTAAAACAGCTCAGTGTGAGATTTGAAACAAACACAAGAAAGAAATCTCCTTCCCACTTAAATTACAGGAGTTTTGTGAGGTGTTTTTCTTTTTCTTTGTGCAATTGCCCCTTTCTGCTGGATCCCTCTCTATCATCACCATTGCCAGGCAGTAGAAGTAAAGTAAATACTGGAAACAGATGAAAGCATATGAGAGGATGCTGAAGCCTAGCAGACAGGCATAATGAACTGGAAATTGAATGGGGAACAACTGGGTATTTTTGTTGCAAAGTGGTTTGGGAAGACTTTCTTTGACGTTGAGCCAGGATCATTCACAGCCAGCAAGTGCCATTTGGCACTTGGATCTGAGAGCAGAGCTCAGAAATTGCAGTTTGCCACCTGTCGAGGCATCTCTGTATTCCCTAAAATCACAGTTTAAGTAATTAAACATGTCTGAAAATTGACCTTTCCATGCAAATTGCCTAATGCTGTTCAGTGTTAATTAACTGTAGTTAATACTGTTTTACTTTGTGAATAGATCCAGCATATCTGCCAGCTGCAACAGGTCTTAAATTCAGCTGGGGCTGAGCCCCGCAGCCTCTCATGTCTTTCATGGACTGCTGTTGAGAGCCAGCTGAGTTCTCAAGAGGAACACCCTCTTTCCCAGTCTTTCTTGCTGTCCTCAGGGGGAGGCTGGCATCCTGCAAAGCAGCCAGCCCCTTTCTTACCTGAGTCTTTGATGGGCCTGGACCAAGAGAGCAATGGCAAATTGAACTGGAAAGTAATGCCAATTACTGGAGGTGGAGAGGAGTGGGGTAATGGTGGTATCACCTAGATTATCTCATCTTCAGTGCAAATCTAGTTCCCTATGCCTCCTCACCCTCAGAGTATCACTGGGAGAAGAGACTGCTCAATCTCAGAGGAGGAAGTAGTTGGAAATAGGAGAAAAATGGACTTCCTCTCTTCTCTGAACCCGCTGGATAATCCTATTCCAAGAATAAGACAAATTGTGGTTATTTTGTGTCCTCACAGACATGGTACGTAAGGACGTTTTCTCTGGTTTTCAGAGTATTTGGTAGAGGAGTTGGGAACAGAAACTGTTCTGTTGGGAACAGAAACTAGGAGTGTGTATTTCTATTTCTATTCCGTTGTTTGGCCTGGAGCATAGAAGCCATGTAGGGTTGAATAAAGGAACTTACCTGAGACAAAACCAGCTCAAAGGTGTAGCATTTGCTGTGCCATGTGAGGGCTGAACCCCACTGGACTGTGTGCAATGAGTGCCAGAGAAATCACACAGATGGCAAGCCTGCTTAAGGATGGAGTAGGAGAGGCAAAGGAGCCCAGAGGGGAACCAAGCACAAGCCAGATAAGGATGCTTGGATCTGCCTGATGCAGACTATAACAAAAGCCTCATGAACACCAAAATGTGAGCAGATAATCTGCTGTGTGCCCCATGGAGATTTTCTGGGATGATGTGCTGACCCAGAGGGTTGTTTGTGTCTCCAGGTGACACACTTGAGGACTGGTGTGCTTTAGATAAAGTATGCTGCAGAACTGTGCCCTTCCTGCACGTGGTTTGGTCCTTCTGCCAACAAGGAGCTGCTCTGGTGGGGCTGCAGGCCACAGGGGTGCCCAGGCACTCAGGCACTAGTCTGACTAAAAGCAGTCAGAGGGGCTGACCTGGATGCAGAAGTTCATAAGAGGATGAACCAAGGCTATTCAAAGGAAGTTGTTTGAAAGCTGAGGCTGGAATTCTGCCTTGGAAGGCATTCTTTACTCCTTCCCTTGAACAGGATTGATGCCTACAGGGGCGGGGAGGTAGAGCAGACTTCCACCAAGCAGCACCAAGAGACATCTCCTGTGTGGACTGAGCATGTTCTTCCCCATTTCAAGTCTTGAAAAGGGCTGGTGAATCCAGCCTGAAAACTGAATACAGTAGAGATGTTTTCTGCAGAAGTGAGTGTATGGAACTGCCCTGGAAGAAGCTGATGGATTACAAAGTGGCAGTTATTAAGCACCAGACTCTGCTTTGGGCATCCTGCATTCCTATTTTTAGTTGTCTGGTCATGCACTGTTTTTTACAGGGGACCCTAATATTCCTTTCATTGTGAAGGATGGTTTCCCACAAGGGGGAGAAAAGGGCTAGAGGAAGAACTTGTAATCTGTAATTTCTGAGCTTTGTCTGCTTAACTTCAATTTCAAACAAGTAAATTTAATTGAAGGCCCCAAAAATCTGCTGTTCCTTAAATAGGAAATCTGTGTTTGCTTTGGAAATGAGTGAATCACAACAGTGTTCTCTGTGACTGTTTTCTGTTTATGACTAAACCAAAAGTAATATTTGCATTGTGGAGCTGTGGATTTTCCTACGCGTGTTTCTCGTTGTGGTAGCTGAAAGGCTTTGCTGGCAGTACTGGTAGTGTTCAAAGGAGGGGTCACAGAGCCTTCTGAATTTTAAGTGTACAGTGGCAGGAGGTACTTGCTGCCCCCTCAGTTTGCAGTCCATCCTAATTGAGATTTGGCATTGTAAGTGACTGATCCAGATGCCTTTCTAACTGTTAGTGATAGAAGCATTTGTCTCAGCTCTTAAATGAAAAAAACCAAACCAAATCAAATGCCTGCAGGCAGCATCAGACTGAGCAGACTGAAAGAAGAGAGTCAGCAAGTCTGGGATTCCTTTCATCTGTCTTTAGTCCTGTTTGTATTAAACACCTTGGATGAATTAGTTTTCCACTCCCATTCTCTGGACAGCAAGGGGATGTGCCTCCATTGTGTCATTCATTCTGAATGTAAAGCAGAGGGGAGGCTCAAGACCTCCAGGCATTGACAGGAAATGCCCAGCTCCTCCATTTTATGGACAGTAAAGAGAAGGTAGTAATGAGCTCTGAAACCAGGGGAACACTTCCAAGGAGCTGCCCAGTGGTGTGGGGGAATTGAACCCTTCAGTAACTTAACTCTGCTGTGTGTGTTAGACCACAGCGGAATGCTAAAAGCAGCCTGCCAAAAGAAATACATATATTTTAATTGAAAGGAAGAGATGGGAAAACCCACAGACAGGGAACAAGCAGAAACAATGTCAAAATATCTCCCTCTCAGGAGTTCCCTGTAGAACAAGGGAGATTTAAAATGATTTCTTATTTAGTCTGTGTGTCTACAAACTGTCTTTTGGAGAATATTTATTTAGGCATTACATGTGTAGAAACTACTTACTGATGGTGTTGCTGAAGTCTTCAGGAGCTGTTTTCTGACTCCTGCACAGTATTCTTCACAGTATTCTTCAGTAATTTAATGAACTTCCAAATCTCTGCTGTGATGTTTGTTACTGCATGTTGCACGTGCAATATTCATGCTTCACTTGGAACTTCATTACATGGATCCAGGCAAGCAACGCAGAGCAGACACAGATGTAGTTGTACACAGTGGCAGGCAGCTGTGGCAGCAGGATGGGATTGCCTGTGGGGCTCTCTCTGTGCTAGCTGTCTTATTTCCCACACAGAATGGTGTATGAAAGCAGCCAGTTCAGGCTGTGTGCTCTAGGCATGGTAGTGATGTCTAATAAGGACAGTTACTCATTTCTGCAGCATGTGTATGGTGCACAGTTTTATTACAGTAGCAAGTGCATTACCAGTGAAAGGAATATTTATTTGTGTTTGAGTTTTGTGTCTGAAGCCTCTGTAGCACAAGGAAGAATCATTCTTTATTTAAGGAATGGTTGCAAATTTAATTTTTTTACAAATCACTTCTTGCTGTTTGGTAGTAAAAGTGCCCATGTTCATATTTTTCCTGAGACTGCACTTGAGGTATGTTCAATGTATGTACCAGAACATTAAAAGGTACTGATAAGTTACAAAGTGTTCAGAGAAAACCAGCATTTTTTGACACATCCCTTGGGAGAAAAGATTAAAAACCAAAAGTGCAATGTTTGTGGGAAAGAACAGAGAGTGAGACACAATTCTTGGAAATACTAGAAACATGGACAGAAAGGATGCGAAGGGGTTTCTTTAACCTTGGTGGTTTAATTGGGAAGAATAGCATGAAACAGGGAGAGGATATTTTATGTTAAATGCAGGAAATCTGTGATGTATAAGCCTTTCTAGGTTTACAATGATGCTCCAACAGTTGAAGCCATCTATAACTTTCAAATAGACTTAGAATAGTTTCAATAGCACATACCAGAATCAATATTTGACATAGTTTTTCCTTTTTCTTCCTTTCACAATTTTATATGTATTTGTGGGTGCACCAGTGAAGACTTCTGGAAGGAAGGAAAATGTTAAATGCAATGCAGCCTTTTTACTGAGAAAATACTGTTGCTAAAAGAAAATATTGTATGCTGCATTGCACTGCAAAAGATGTATCTTGAGAAGTTTTTGTGGTATTTTGTAGCTGCAAGTTTAACAACAAACATCTTTGGAGAATGCTACTTCCACGTGGCTTTTCTTAATGTGTCTCTCTGGGCCAAGAAATGGAAAGGCTTCTAAGGAGAGGGGATGCCTGTTATTATAGCAACTGATCTGGTTTGTAAACCAGATAGTTTTTCAGACATACAAGCACCTGAAGCAGCTGAAAACCAAACCACAGTTTTATACCTAACATCTTTAATGTTTGAGAATTGATACTGTTTTTAAGTCCTGAAATTTTTCTTTGAAACAGGCTGAGACTATCAGAACCTATAAAATCTGTTCTTTATCCCAGTTCCACAAGCAAAAGAGCAGGAATGACCCAAAAAAGTTGCAGGTTTCCAGAATGTGTCTAATTCTGATGCTCATGGCTTTCCATTTGTGAGCTCAGTTCACTCCTCTTTTAAAGTACCTGGTTTTTTGTGTTTCTAGAACCATATCTGATACGTATTTCAGTAGAGGATGGCCTTCCAGTGACTGCAATTATGCTCAGTGTGCTTTTTTTGTGTGATAACTTACTGCTTGTTAAACTGCTATCCTGAGCAGAAAATAAATGCTAGTTGAGAAGGAGCCTTATCCATCAGAATTTGGGAATACTTGGATTTGCAGCATAAGCTTGTTGAAGCTGGATAATTCTACTGTAATGCATTTGTTTGTAAGAGATTCTTGTGCTTGGTTTTGTCAAACAAATGGTGGGCAACCAGGAGCTTTCGTGGAGTCACCTGTGAAGAGACCTCTGCATGGCTTAGGAGAGGAGTTGCCCTGGGCATGAGCCTTTTCTGTGTGGATTTGCACCTTGGTTGCTTATTTGTCAGCAATCCTCAGTGCTCAAGCTGTTGCTATATTCAGCCACAATAATTAGTCCCTGTTCTGGATGTGTTGATAAACTGAAGTGTTTTATGGAAATTAAAACTGCTCCTAGAATATGTCTAGTATGTGGTTATGGTAATGGTTTTTCTTTCTGGCCCCTCTGAATTTGGAAAATGCTTTTCACTCCCTGAATTTTCACTATTGACTTCAAAAGCACGCTATGGTTTCAGCCTTTAACTCTAGAAGACTGGTTGATCATTCAGTTAGGTGTATTTTATCCTCTTAAAGCAAGATTAGCCTTCAGTTTCAGTTTTCTCATTTCCATTTAGGTCAAATCATTCTGGCAGAGCACAAGTCTGTCCTCAAATCCTGATGTGTCAGGAAAATACAAAGAGCTCCAAGTTCTCACCCTGGCTTTCTCCTGAGCTCACACAGGCTGACCTTGCTTTGTTCAGCTGGCACATGTTTTTTACATTGATGGAT
The DNA here is from genome assembly GCA_013389925.1 of Aegithalos caudatus. Lineage (NCBI taxonomy): Eukaryota > Metazoa > Chordata > Aves > Passeriformes > Aegithalidae > Aegithalos > Aegithalos caudatus. The sequence goes on along the minus strand of WEIU01023793.1, from coordinate 685,117 downwards.
TTTTGGCAACCCTCCAGTGTTAGATATCTTACAAATGAATTGGTCACATCTAGACTAGCAAGGGTCAGAGTGAATGACTAAACTTGAGTGAAGTGTATGAGATCATTTTCCTTCTACTGCAGAAAGAAATGTAAAAAAATGTTTTCCCTCAGATTTTGAAATGTCTAATTACCAGTGAAAACATTTTCCTGTATTTTAATATTTAATGGTGCTACTCTTAATTATATTACAGAAGTGAAGTGCACGTTCTGTTCCCTGCTCTTTGGTTTTATGAATAATTCTCTCAGAGTTGCTTGAACTTGCTAATTTTTTGAGAAGCAATATAAAAACTGTCATTTAAATCATCAGGTTATAGCACATACAAAAAAAGTCCTGGGCCAGCCTTCTGTAACAGACAAACACAAATGCTTGTCTTAATTTACTGTGTCCTGTCCCTTCTGGCCCAATGCATAAAGCTGACCACATGCTCTTAGTCTCTGCAGTACTAATGTCTGGAGTAATGAACCAAGAAGGATTGATGTATGCTCTGGTAAATTAAATTTTACACTAAAATGCCAATCTGGCATTGAAGTCCAGCCAGGGTATTAAGAACTAAAGCAAGGCTCCATTAAAGATGAGAGGAAATTACTGGCAATTGTTCTAGAACTGAGTGCATGTATTGGGAGGGAACCAACATGTATTGACCATGAAACCTGAATGTTGTCTTTGTAGACTTGAGTCCTTTTACTAGATGTTGTTTGGAAATACTAAGCAGGAATGAGGTTTTGGTGTTTTGTCAGAGCCGTGGCTCAGGTTACAGATTTAAACTTAAGAGGGATACATCAGAGGCTCTGCAAGCATTGGAGGCACCAAATCCCCAAAGTGGTAGTGCCCAAGTCCATTAAACAGCTTTTGTTAATCAAGTGCATGTTTGCCAGAGGTTGAAGAGTGCACCCCTGATTTCATACTTTGGAATAAATCCATGAAACTACCACATGAACTCCTTTGGCTGTTTCCCATAGCTTTTGTAATAACACAGTTCCTCTTAGAATGACTCCTGCTCCTCAAGTTCTACATTGATTGCACCCCCTGTAGCATAATTTTAACTCTAGCTGATTAAAATTGCCTAGCAAACACAACTTGGAGGCATTTTAACCTGTAGAATCAGCTAAGAATGCAAATAATGTTCTGGCATTATGTCCTTTTTGTTATGCATGTGATGACAGTTTCCTTTAAATATTGAAGATCTCCTAAATTCACCTTTTCTTTGCCTTCCAGCCTTGTTGGGTCTCTATTTTACAAAATATGTCCCCTAAGAAAACTAGTAATTACAGAAACTGTGGTATAATATTTGGCATTTATTGAAAGTGGTAGTACAGAGAGTAAAGCCTTCCATCGAAATAGAATATTGATATTGCCATGCCAAAAGAAAAAAAAAATGAATATTTACATAGACTGAGCAAAGGCATCTTTAAATCCTATTGTAGGGGGGTCAGGGACAGTTGTTCATTGTGTTTTTCATTTTTCATCACTTGCAAACATTTGGCAATACTTAATTTTGCACCTGGGATGAAGATGTATCTTCTCTTAAATTCAGTGTAATACTGAAAGACCTTTAAACTTTCAAAAATAACCGTAACAACAATAGTAACAGCACCAGCATGGTGCTTTACTCTTTTCAAGCAATGTACAAAGGAATGTTTCCCCTACTTCAGTTTGAGTACAATGTCTTCTGACTTGATTTCACAGAAGCATCTGCTGACCCAGAGCAGTTCTTGGTTTTTTTGCTGTTGAGCAGTAAGTGTTAATTCATGTAGAAATCTGTGAAATATGAAGCAGAAGCAGTCCAGTTCATGTCCAGTCCAACTGGAAATGTCAGCCTAATAGGTCATGCTTTGTACTTGGCAGTATTGAAAGGCAAGATGTTTATATTTGGATGACCTGAAGACTTTTAATAATTTTTCATATTGTATATCCCTGAAGGGTCCAATCCAAGGAGGAATACTTATCAGTGTGTGAGCAACATTGGGTTCACAGTATAAGTTTTCATTCATGGCAAGCTGAACAGAAAACACTGAATATACTGAATCTTTTTCCTCCGTCTCTTAGGGCTACGATCCTGTTTTTTCTCACACATTTCCTTTGGATTTTTCTATTCTCTTTTACTTTTATGTTTTGCCTGCTGCATACATCTTAGCAGATGCACAGGCGAAAAAAAAGTGATAACCCGTACTTTGCCATATTTTTTTATTTTGAAAGATGTTTCTTAGTGAGGAGAATGGAATATTCTGGATGCTGCTTCTACTGTTGATACAAACTGAAGGTTGCAGGTTGTTGACCAGGGAGTTGTGGTGGGACTGAAACAGACAGTCGAGGGCACAGCAGTTGTCATCATGCTCCACAAAAAGGCCTTTGAGATGCTGCCCTGCTCCAGGCTCTCTTTTGGGGTGTTGGCGGACTGCAGGGAATTGAAGCTGGCACTTTGTTCTTTCCTGGCTGAATGTTCAGGTGATGAACACAGCCAAATTCTTCTCCCATTTACAGTGACACAACAGGTCTGTTGGTCCTGGTGGGGAGGGAGCTGTTGAACTGCGGTGCAGTGTCACATCTTCCTCTCCTGTCGATTCTGTTTAGTTGATGGAGTCAGCAGTCTGTGGGGTGATACTGAACCTCTGGTAGAAGGCCTGTGCAAGATGTGTAACTTGCATCACAGGAGATGCCCTTGAAAGATGGTTTATGTACAAACTCAGCGGGGAATAAGTTCTGCAACAGCCTGTGGAGAGTAAATTTTAGAAAGAAGCATCAAGAACAAAAAACTTACGTATTTTGAGAATACTGGGGGGAGCACATGGGTGTCTGCCTTGGTTTTTATTAGTAGTGCCCTACATGGTATAGAAACTGCATTCATAGATTTCAAATCCACAAGGGCTCGGCTTGACCATCTAGTGTGCACAGCACAGGCTGAAAATGCAGAGTCTGCATTATTATTGCTTCTGCATCTGCCTCATGACTTCTTTTTGAGGTAACATATCCTTTTTAGAAAAATTTGCTCTACTTTGATCTAAAGCCTGTGTAATAGACTAATTAGAAAGCTGTTCTGTTCTTGTGATGTACTGCCACTAGTGCTGTTCATTAGAGATGTTTGATCCAGAGTAGCTTTTACTCCAGTGGGAGAGAGAACAACGTGGTAGATGTTATTTTTGGAACCTGCTTTCTAAGATAGTTTGCTAAAACCCAGATTTTACAAGTGCTCTGGCACACTAAAATCTTTCTTTGGGTCTGGTATGTTAGTTGAATAAGAAGACTAAGACTGGGATCAATTTTCTTAATGTGCCTTATGGAGCGAGACTCTCTGGTGTTTCTTCTTGGTGAGATTTTACGAAGGCAGAAGCTGTGGTCTCTAGTTTAGCTCAGCTCAGAACCCATTAGAACTAGAACATTGGATCAGGCCCCTTTGGCTTTTATAGGTGATAGCAGTAAATGAGTAATGTACAGCCCTTTATTTGCTGCTGCACATGGCTCACTTAGCACATGGGGTTTGTTGCCATAGCTCGTCTTTCCAGATTTTTGCTAAGTGCGTACAACCTTCAAACATACTTTGAAAGTGAGCTTGCAAGATGTCCTTTGTTTCCTCCTCCCCCAATAACTGGCAGCACACTCTCTTTTTCTCGCTGCCAAGGGACATACTGCCAGCAGAGAGAAGTGGAAGCTATAACAGAAGGAGATGAAGACAACGAAGGCTGCTGCTGCTGCAAGCCTGGGCACTTGCCTCACCTGCTGTCCTGTAACGCAGCCTTTAACCTGCGCTGGCTGACGTGGGAGATCACCCGGACCCAGTACATCCTGGAGGGATACAGCATCATTGACAACAATGCTGCCACAATGCTGCAAGTGTTTGATCTGCGCAGAATCCTTATCAGATACTATATCAAGGTAAACCCTTTGGGAAGGTGTTCTTTGCTCCTAGGCAGCTTTGTCAAATAAATTGCTGTTTATCTATCAAAGAAAGAGGATTTGCAGTTTTTTGCTTTATGTTTATCCATCTGCACCACAGTCTGGCGGTCAGACTGAGTTGATGGTAGATCATAGAACCATAGAATCATTTGGTTTGATCTTAAGATCGTCCGGTTCCAACCCTCCTCCTATGCCAGGGACATCTTCCACTGGAATTGGGATAATTAATTCATGTCTTCCTTTGCTAACTTTAATTCTGATCACTTATACTTACAGTTAGTACAGAAAATGGCAGGCATGCTTCAGTGGAGATCCGGGAAGGTGAGTTACCATCCTGTAGCAATAAGTCAGATGAAGTATTCTTTCTTATGTTCTTACAACACTTCACTAACAGTTTATTTCTTCTTGCCTTGGCCTTTCCACCATTCCTTTTTTTTTTTTTTTTTTTTTTCTTCTGGCAAAGAAAAGAAAGGTATTAACAAGCATAAAGGTCTTGGGAAAATTCTGAAGAGCTCTTTCTCAAATGTATTTTCAGCACTGCAAACCCCCTTCTTACCTTCTGTTTTACATATATACCACAACACATTTGAAGTTGCTTTATTCCATTGATTACACAGCAGTTAATTCACACCACTGCTATATTTGCGTTGTTATTAAGATCACAGTAATCACACAGATACTAATTTGTAAAAATAATTGAACTTTATGGTCTAGTAAGACATCTTCATCGTTTGCCAAAACAATTCCCAATCCAGCAGATGAAAAATTTGTTGAGCTTTGTAGTCTTTTACATAACAGCAAGAGCCAAGTGCTCCTTTCTATACCACTTCATGTTCTGCCATGAAGCCAGTTGCTAAAGCTCCAATCCCTGACACCTCCTTTCTACTTATATCTCTGGAATTGTAAAAATCTGTCAGCTTCAGAGATAGACCTGTTGTAAATAAGTTAATCACCATTTTTTGCAAATGAACCAATGTAGTAAAAACAAGCTCATTGCCTTACAAAGCTGCTTTGATCATGCAGTTGATTACTTCTGGGATTTCATAAATAATTTTGCAGGCAGTGTGGCCTGGTAACCAACCTGCTTTGTTTAATAAACTAATTAGAAATAAAACTGTATGTGAGCATATTTTTTTCATTTTAGAAGGGCGGTTTGTGGCTATAAATTATTTTTAAGCAATAAAAAACCAGACCGAAACAAAAGCCAACTCTTGTTTAATGAGTATGTTGCTACAATCACTTTGCTTCACTTTAAAAGGTAACCTGAATAGCTGGAACATAAACCAGTGCAAGCTGGCAAATGAGTCAGCTTTTGATGGGGAATGAGATTGAAAAAATCCCAGTGTAAGCTGCAACCAAATCAGCATCGTATCAGCAATGTATTAATTTAAAGCAGTGAAGAATTTGTTTTATAAACTGAAACTGTTTTTGTAATTTAAAATGAATTAAAATATGGAGGACTTTTAGGAAGTGTGAGGTTCACCCCATGGGATGTAAAACTTAACTGAAAGGTAGTTTAGATCTTCTGGTTCTGGACGCACCTGAGAAGCAGCTGACACAGGTAAGATGGCTTGACAGACTTTCATTCCATGTGGTACAGGTGTGGTCAGCTGATCCTGTTTTGAGTAGAAGGGAGTGGGTTAAATGCTCTCCACATTACTGAGGTGTGCTGTGGCCCCATCTCCACTCTATGCAGAGTTCATGTGCACTACTGATGGCTCTGAAAGCATGAAAATAAAATCTTGTTGGATTTAGCTGAGGCAGTATTATTATACTGCACTGACAGAACTTCATTCTCAGAAAGGTTGGTCTTCATTGTCAGGCTGTCAGTCTTTTTAATCTGCTTCTCTTTTTAGGGAAGGATGAACAGAAGATAATAATAACCTGTTGGCACCTTCAGTATTAGCCTGGGCTGGGGCTCCCTTTAGTGAAGGAAGGGTGCACTCAGGAAATCCCTTCTGTAGAATGTCACTTCCCAAAAGTTAGCTAGATATTTTCTCTTGTATTTTTGAAGTAATTAGGGGTGGGTTTTTTTTCCATAAACAAGAGCTTTAAAAAGATTTGGTAAAATCTTTAGTACAGCCTTGGAAAGTGAGATGATTACATTATGTATTAGATCAGCTTTTTTCCTGTTTATTTAATGCTTGCCTCCAAATAAACTGTATCAGACACAGAGGTGAGAATTCATTCCTTCCCCAGCTCTTTCTTCTGGGGGAAATTTAGATCAAGACCCTGTGCAATTTTACTGTGAACATTTTAAAAGTCCTTGACACTTTCTTTTTAGTGGTGTGAAAGTAATTGTAAGAAGAACTATAGATAAGGCAGTATTCAGGTCACATAACACACAAAAAACACTTAGGATTGAATTTCTGCAGGAACTGCGCTTCCATTGCATCGAGCATTTGGAGTGTTTCTGGTTTATTCTCTGTAGCTTGCAATGTTGTAAATATTTACCATATTGTTTCAGAAATGCCATATAGCTGAGGATGTACTTGTGCACAAAACATATCTTGTAAGAGTTACCAAGAACAGAATTTAATTAGGTGACAGAAGATTTTCTTGTTTCTGTGTCTGATTACAAGTCTGATTTTTTTCCCCAGCTGAATCAACTTCTTTGTTAGCACAGATGAGGATAATAAAAAAAGCAAACTCTATCTCAAAAATCAACAAAGAGAATATATGCTTTGTTTTAGTTCTTCTATCCTTCAAGAGTAATTATTGTATTGGTCTTTTAAACAACGAGTTGCACTGAGCATCTTATTCTTAAATCATATTTATTTCATTTGCAGTTTCATTGGCAGCCTAGAAATGCATACATTTCTTATTATGAAAGGATTTTTATTCCCCACAAATAAAGTGGGTCAGCTCCTGTAGCCCTTCTGCATATATTTTGAAATAATTTCCTGCCCAACTACAGTGATATTTTTCCCTTGTGCCTCTTCCATCTCTTCTCAATGTATTCTTATTTAAATATCTTCTAGTATTCAAGGAGTCTGTATTTGCTGAGTGCTGTGTTTTCAGCTCCTATTGTTTCTGCATGAATCCTTTTTAAGGAGTGTATTATTCTCCTTATGCCAGGAAATTTAGGTCCATCCTGTCTGTATCTGTCTGACTTGTCTTTTTCCTCTGATTGCTTGATTCTCCTCTTACTTGTGTATTTTTATACAATTTGAAAGAAAAACTGTGGAGAGCAACTGGGGTTTTTAAAAGGGCTGGTAGTGCTTCTGTCCTTTGTAATCCATCATATTTTCATTTAAAACATTTATTTACTTAGTACTATTTCCATTGGCTGGGTGAAGTAGAACTACATCATTTTCAGTCATGAATCATTCTCGCTTCTCATTTGCTTTGGAATCCAACTCTAAATTAATATTATAAAATGTTATAATGGGACTTTCCTGCTGATGGAACGCACTTAAACTTTTTAAGTTTTATATTCTTTTGAAAATATGCTCCGAGTTGTGTTTATATAGAATTTTTTTTATTACTTTTTTATTATTATTTTAATGTGTTTGGGCAGAGCAGTTAGAAAAACTTAGAAACTCAGGCACAGGTAGAGATATGTGTGTTGCTGCTTTCTAACATTTCTGTATTTGGTAAAAGAGACCCTGCTGAATGCTGCTCCTCCCTCAGTGCTTTAAAAGCAGCTCAGTTGTATCAGTTATCAACTTTTTAACCTGACATGTAAGAAAAAATGTATTATTCTTTACCTGCCACATTGACAGATAACAGATTTGTGTCATACACATCTGTCACTTCTCATCTTCGTGGCTAATAAAGAATTAGGAAAGCATCATCCCCAGAAAACAGTAAGTCCACTGAGGAAAAAAGAGCCCTATTTTGCAGATATGACAATCTACTACTGTTTTTTCAAAACATGCCTAAGCTATTATTGATATCCCCTTCTTGGTGATAGACTCTAGAATTAAATAGACTCCCCTCCTAGTATTGACATGTTTGAATGCTGGAACTCTCTATTACTATCATTTATTGATTTTCGTGTAAGGCAGAAGGATATTAAAAATAATACTTTTATCTGTTGTCTGCTGTCAATATCAATTATTGTTATCTTTCTTACTTGAACACTTCTGTGAAGCAATAATGATGTTAAGCAGTAAAATGTAAGAAATATATATATACTATTACAGTTATTAACGCGGTCCTAATTGGCTTAATCTCTTCCATGTAAAATATGTCTGCTCTAATCAGAGTTCAGAGTGACTAACATTTGCACATTTTATCAACAGAGTATAATATACTTTACAGCAAGTTCTCCCAAAATCCTTGACTGGATAAAAGATGAATCCATCCAAAAGATACTGCAGCCTTATGCAAAGTGGCATTACATTGAACGTGACCTTGCAATGTTTAACGTTAACATAGACGAAGATTATGTTCCGTGTCTCCAAGGAATAACAAGAGCTAGCTTCTGCAGTGTTTATCTGGACTGGATTCAGTTCTGTGCCAGGAAAAGGGTGGAGGTACGTGTCAATTTTATTTTTTTAGCAGTATTAGTTTTAATTCTTGGGACATGAGTGAAATGGTGCATGGCTACTCTTTTACTTGCTCAGGATTAGTAGAATAAAATTCATTTCATATAAGCTTTTAGCTTTAATGCAAAGGAAAACATGTTTTGTGGCATGGAAAAACATATTTTAGAGATTATACCTGTGTGCAAATACTGGAGTCTTCAGGAGCATTAGTCTTTGAATACAGAGCCAATTCTTTACTGTGCAGATTTCCAACAGTGTTAACTTCATCAGCTCTAGAAAGCACGGCTATATTAAGTACTCACAGAAGTACTGCCAGAGCAGGCTCCATTCAGAGAATGTCATCAGAGCATTACAGTTCCTTCAGTGTTGCCAGTGATTGGAACATTTGCCAGATGTCTGTGATGTCTGTGTATCCTTTTCAGAAATGTGCTTACATTTGTGTACAGTTGCAGGATGGAAGGGGAGTGCTTGGCACATCCCTGCTGGCAGTGGTCACCTCTGAGAGCTCGTGACTCAAACATGAACCACACCACAGCACTGTGTGGGACCACTGGCAGCTCCAGAAGGTCAAGGGCACGTGCAGCTGTGCCTTTGCATGCTCTGAGCCACTAAGATTACTGATGGTCAGCGGTTGTTTGTCAGAAATGCACTACTGTATTTCCATGGAATACCCAAAATAGCTCAGAGGGAGAGTAGAGTTTCCAACAAGCATATTGCCTCAATCTAATTTTCTGATTATTGCTGATTGTGGCAAAGGTGGAGAAGTGTCTCTCTCCTGGCCACATTGTGCTGTATTTGTGCATTTTTCCACTCAGGATCACAGACTGCACATCCCACTACTGACCTTAGCTGGTGCAACATCACTGAATCTTTCCCGAAACATCACTGAATGTTTCTGCTCCCCTTTGGTTCCTTCTCATGTCTCCAATGCTGACAACCATTTTACCAGTTCCCCTGCATATCATGGTATACTATTTTCATGGAATTGTTTTCTGAGACCTTTCCACCATCTCTTCCTACTGGGAATACTTCACTTTGTTTCTTTCTCATCTCCATGTCTCTGCTCCATAGTTCTGGCATGCAAAGAATTGCACGGTGTGAGGAAAGCCACTGTTAATTGATGCCTTTCCACTTGTTCTCTGACTTAGATTTTCAAATTCAATAATACATTTAGGGATGTCAATAGGTTGGAAATAGATTTGAAGTTAGACTTCAAAAGGCAAATTAATGCCTGCACTGGTGCCACAGACACACGTATCTTTTAGCTACATATTTTACCTTTGTTTTTAAATTCACTGACTATAGAGAAGCAAAGTTCATGGAGGAGGTAGGATAAAAATTCCCAAGTTCACTGTACACATAACCCAGAAAATCAATATATTTTATGGAAGGAGCTACATTCTCCATTATATTTGGCTTTAGTTTCACAGTCAAAGAAAGCTCTGAGAAATCACTCATTGCATGGACTGAAATAATCATCTGTATCCTCCTGAAGATTAACATGCATGAGGGGTTGTTCCAGTTTTTTCCTCCTGCTTGGTAGCAAAGTTTTCTTTGTGAAAATTTCATTAAAAAACCTCTCCTGAGCTAGTAAACATAAATGAAATGTTCTGACTGCTTGTTAAAATGGGAAGTCAGTGTCATCAACCATTTAGGCAGATATTGTTATTCACTGAAAGTGTGTGCCTCCAAACTTTTCCAAAGAGATTGCACTTCTGGAATCTGTGAGAGGGTTTCATAGGAACTGTGTTCCATGAAAAGGGTTTTGGCTGTCTCCAATTGCAATGTCTCCCAACAATAAGGAACCTCTTCCAGTTTAAAATGTCAGATCTGGGAGGTGTGGAAACAAAAACCCACAATAAAACCCCCCCCCACCACCAAAACTCTCACTACCCGCGAATGAAATGTTCTGTTTCCAGCCAGTGGGCAAAACAAGCTTGCATTTTGCAAAAATCCTCTGATGGTGATGGTCTTCTTTCTTGCAAAAAATATTTTGGTGTGTAGGTCCAGCTACATGCAAATGTTATGAATGTCACCATTTGTACCATGTGGTGCTTTTAAATGTGATGTTTGCACTTAGAGTAACATGCTAATCTTAAAACTTTGCAGCACCTGGACAGCGATGAGGATTCTCCTCTAGTGACACTTTCCTTTGCCTTGTGTATCCTGGGTCGGAGAGCTCTGGGAACTGCATCCCACAATATGGCCATCAGGTAATCTTTAGGAGTCCTTTTCCCTCATGTTAAAACAAAGACCTGTTTGTCTTTTTTCATGTGATGTGGGATTTTAAGAGAAGATTAGATCAAAGTGAAACCTCATTCCTCCATGAAATGTTTTCTGTCATTCCTGGTCATCTTCTTCTTTGTGACTGGCTAAATAACTAATACCAGTTTTTATTTTATAGGGCAAAGCAGAATTTTTGATTGGAAGAATGGGTCCCAATGGTTATTGCTTGTGTTCACTCATGCCTGGCTACTGGAATGCTGTCCTTCCTCTGGCATTCCAGTAGGAGGAAGAAATCTCCAGAAGAGGAAGAAACTGCTGTCTGAGTTGTAGTTAGCTAAATAATAATAAATGTATAAGGGTTCTCCTCTGTATTCCTAGGGTTGCATTCCTGTTCATTGTGCCACTTCATTTGGGCAGCTAAGGGAAAACCTCTCATCTCCTGAGGCTGCAGCTTTGTCTGTTCTCAGTCTACCTTGCTCATTTGTTCATTCATTCAAAACACTTCTTCCTAGGAAATCTGGTTAATTAAAATATGCATCATTGAGATTGTTTCTAAATATGTTCTCCCTCTTATGTTTTCATTAGGGATTCTTCCATTTTCACCGGGAGTTCTGAGTTGTTTGAGTTTTATAGAGTATAATTTACACTGTGCAGTAGATGAGGCATTTTATTAATGAAATAATGATTATTTTAATGGAGTTTAACTGCCCACATAATTCTAGGTGTTCATTAGATTTACTTGAACCCTCTGTGCACAGGAGTTTAGTAACAATGGAGAAGCTGAATAAATACAGTTTCGAAGTGACCTTGCTGTGTTGGCACAGAATGGTGAGCAAAGCTACCTAGACCTCTATCAAACATGCTCCTTAGAGAGGATTTGTCTTACTAACAAGCAAACAAAGACAGCATGTGTGATTTTGAATGCATTTTGTTATATAAAACAGTCCTTTTAAATATTCATTCTAGCTTTGTTATCTGTTGAGACATTTATAACATTTTGTTTTATGTCTTCCATGCAAAATGTTTCTGGCTTATTTCTTGTGCTGCTGATTTCTGCTTTCTAAAGTGGCTTTTTTCATCTCTTTTCTACTAGTCTTTGCACATTCCCTTCCTGTAGTTAGTTCTCTTTTGGGCTGCATTTCTTCTCCCTTCATTTCTATTCACTCAAATTAGTGTGATGTTAGGTAATTCATTAAATTGTCCTATTTTTTTGTTGATCCAAATTTTAGAGTTTGGGGACATTATGGGGAAGTTTATGTGCATTTCTGATATTTGTTTGAGAGAAGATTAAAGTGATTTTTGATCTGGGCCTGTAATAGATAGGTCACAGCGATATTAGGAATTCATCTAAAAATAACACAAAAGCTTCCTAAAACTGTCATCACATTGCATGTACTTTCCACTGGATCTTAAAATCTTCATTACAATGCTTTGGCTCTAGTACAGATACAATAATAATGTCCCCTGTTTGTACTGGCTTACATGGTTAGTAGCTAATGCAAAGGGATAATATTATCAGAGACTTTCCAAAGCTTAACATGGAAAGTATGAACGTTGAGGATAATCATTTGTATAGTGTTCTATAAAGACTTTAATAATAATTTCAGGAGTCAGCTATACCATGTCTTTTCAAAATCTGACAAACACCAATGGACCAAATTACTTTCTCTCCTTTGATAAGTGGACTCTCTATATTTAAAAATACTTTTCTTGGGGAGGGATGTCTGCAGAAAGGCAAAAACTGGGATAGTCATTTGAGGTGCACAGCTGTCACCTTTTTTTTTTTAAATCTGTTCTATATAATCTTCAATTAAGTCCTGGTTTTCTTTTTATTAAGCAAGTGCTCCAGGGCAGTATCAAATCATTGTATTTTTAAAATGTATTTTGTGACATAAAAAGGGACTAAGTGGAAGCTTCTGTCGGTGTCTTTTCCAATGCTACTTCACAAAAGCTTTCGCTGGAAAAGTTTCACTGTGGAAAAACTGTGTCACTTCCCCACCTGGTTAAATTACCTTTAATGCATTTCCACTGTCAGAAGGATCTGGAGAAATAGAAAAGGAATCTGAGTAGCACAGTTGAAGTTATAAATTGCTGTAGCTACAAAACATGACTTTAGCTTGGTAAAATATATTTCTTCTTGTCTTTCAGAATGTATATTTCTTAACTGACAAAACCAATTCAGTAGAAATTATTAACTAAGGAGCAAGGTGGGTACCCTACCTCCCTGACATCAAGACCTTTATCAACAGAAATCCCCCCAGTACATTCACTTGAGCATGAAGGGCACCCTACTTACGGTGTTTATTGCTTCAGACAGATCTGCACAACTTGTTTAAACACAAATCAGCAGTCAGTGAGATTCCAACAGGAATACAATTATACAGCATGCCAGGGGAAGGAGGCTTTGTGCAATGTGTGCAATGCTGATGAGGCCAGAAGGAGATGCTCACAGGAATTGTCTTCTCTCTGTGTTTGGCAGAGCACAGCAGCTCTCACCAGGACTGATCTCGAGTGTTCCTGCTGGTCCTTGTCCCCAGCTCTCAGACTGCTGCACGTCAGCATTCAGTCAGATGGGGGAGAGCTACTTAAGGGTCTCAGAAGCCAGGGGAATGTTTTCTTGAGTGATGCTTCACAGTCCTTTTCTTGGAAAAGTTGCCATGATAATTTGAGGACCTTTTGGAGCCTACTGGTGCTGAAGAGGGTTTTAGTTTTCCCAGCAATGGTCAGAGCAGGCAGTCCCACAGCCAGATGTGTGCATGAGAGGGGGTTGTAACCCTCCACATGTATGAGGTTACAACTAGATGATCTTTAAGGTCCCTTCCAACCCAGGTCATTCCATGACTGTGGCTGTTGGGGTGTGGGTCATTTTGTCAGAGGTCAGGGCTCCTAACACATCTTGTAACGCTCAAATGCTGGATTGCAAAAATACAGATTTAGATTACTCTGGTAAACTCTGAGAATTTACCTGGATCATGTCAGAACTTTCTATTAATTCTCTCCGTGGAGCATCTGGTGTACAGCATTGCTAGAGCTTTTGGGATGTGTTTGAGATCTAAGGGCCAGGTAGGTATCGTACTCTTCTCAGTGTATAAAGCATTTCAGATGTTCCATGGAGGCAAACCATCCAGGAATCTGCTGTGCTTTGCAGTTCATATTGCATTCTCAGAGGTGACTATGCAGGTAGTAGGTAACTTCCCCTGAATTAAGTCTAGTCCTTGCTGTGTTTTGGAGGAGTGACAGTCATCCAGCTGCTGTGTAGTGGAGCAAAGGTAATGTTACCGTGGGCTGTGCACTACAGAGTTGAGAGTCAAGTTTACATTGTGTATGCAAACTATCAATTTGCACTCATTTACACATGATTTTGTCTAATCTTTTAATCAGCAAATGTCACTGTGTAAACCAAGGTTTTAAATGCTCTTATATAATGTATGTAAATAATTATTCACTGTACCTGTTCATGTAAATGTCAGGAGAAACCTAACATTAACACTAGATTACACAATAAATGCATTCATTAAGGAGGCAGAACATTGCAATGCAAATCACTTGCTCTTTTAAACTCTCATTAGGAGGCATCCTGCACAAAATGCAATTTGAAGAATGACATGACATTACCATTCATTTATTCAAATGTGAGTGGTATGTTTAGTTGTGTATTTGTTAAAAAATTACAGAATGATTCTATTCAACCACTAAAGCTATTAGCAGAGAAATATTTAGTAAAAATTTCAAATTTGGAGAAATACAAAAAGCTCTCAATAAAGCCACCTCTCATCAGATATTTCCAACACTACCAAGACTGGCTGCTCAGGTTCCCCAAGCTCAGTTTGGACAAAGCATCACTCCAAGGAACGCTCTCTGCCTGGAGGAACTGCTGTTCACTCTGAAACCCAGTGAATAAGCTGGCCCCACTTCCCCCTTCCCACCTGGTCACCCCACTGCACTGCCCAGCATCCGAGAGAAGGGGAAGCCATAGGGGGCATGGGCCATGGCACCACAGGGCTGCTGCTGGTGCTGCACTGCCAGTGGGAGTTCAAGCAGGCAGTGCAGCTTGATGTCTGCCAGAGCTGACCAGGGCAGAAAAGTTTCACTCTTAGCTCACAACCACTGTCATCTAAAATATCCAATTAGGAGGGCTACCACTGAAAATACTTCAGGTGAACTATGACATTCAGGTCGTTACTAGCTCACAGACATGCTCGTTCCTTTATTCCTTAAATAAACCTACAGTTAACATTGGAGAAGGTCTGCAGATGCAAAATACACACAGAGATATTCCCCAGCTCATTAGTCTGCATCCACACTGTTTTCAGGCTGGCACTAAATGCTGTTAGTTTCAGCTGTCGGAGCAGTGTAAGGAGTGCAGCAGGAGGGAGTATTTGGTCTGGCATTGTTGCCCTCCTTCTGATGTTTGTAGCGCTACTTAATCCCCTCTTTTCTGCAACTTCAAGGGGCTGACGGTTCCCATGCACCTACCAGTCTTGTTCTAAAATAGCTTGCAGTTGTGACAGCAGCTTTTCAGCTTGTTAGCTCAGAGGGTTGGAAATGTTGCCAGATACCATAGTTATGTCTCTTACAGATTAATGTTGTTTCTTTGACATGTAATTTTACCTTGTTTTTTAAATATTTTGAACCAGCCTGTAACTACAGCAGATTACTAATTGAGGTATGTTAAAAGTGGGCCAAGAAAACAGCAACAACCTTGAGTGAGGCCTGAGATCAAAGTGGTTGAGAGTCAGGCCTGAGATCAAAGTGGTTGACTTTTACAGCTTCGTAATAATCTCATTAGTGTCTTCAGGAGAGAGCATAACAATGGGAAGAATAACGAGAGTTGTATCTTATATGGATTAAGGAGGCTGCATGTTACAGAAGTAATGGCTTGAGATAGTGTCACATTATAGGCAGAATATACCCAAAAGCCTCATTACAATTGTCAGGAGAATAAAAGATGCCCATGGTTCTGTGAATACAGCAATCTTCTCCAGACCGCTCTGGTGGAAAATACAATACATAAAATAATTGACTCTCAGCCCCTCACAACTACTGCCACCACTGATTTGCTCCTTGTAGCAGTCATGTTTGTTCTTAAGAATCCTCTGAGTTAGAGAACTTATTATGCAGAGGGATGGCAAATGGATGAGCCTCCCCTAAGCCCAGGGAGAGCTGTAGGTGCTTCCTCCTCTCCCTGTGCCGATGCTCAGCTGCAGTTTGCATGGCTGTCCTCGTCCCGGCCATGCCTTCAGCACATCCTGCTGTTCACAGCAGCCTGTGTAGCTGGTGCTGATGCCCCTAGGGCACTTGGATGTGAATGCAAACTCTCTGTCTGCTCTGGTGTTCACATTTGGCTCTGAGAGCCTCCCAAGATGTAGAAACCAGTTCTCTCACCTGCCTACTCCTCCCTTCGTCCCAGCCAACTTTTCAGAGCAAATACAGGGGGACAAATATGTGGGGAGAAACTATACCATGGATTATCATTAGATGCAGACTTCAAGGTAGCTTTTAAAATTTCATCCTGGGAAGAATATTTAGGTACAGAAGGGTTTGGGTTTGGTTTTCTTTCCAGGCAAGGATTCAGCTGTTTATGCTGGTGTCATCTGGTGGGTGGGCAAGTGAAAGGAACCTTCCTTATGTGTAGCCTTTTCAAAGGGGCTGATAGTCACAAATTTCACCACACTGGCAGCACTCACCATTCTTCCCCCACCCTCCCAGCTGGCTTATTCTAGGGCTTTCCTAGCTATTAAGCAGTGTTTGAGTATATTATCATTTTCTGAACTGTGGAGATATGATGGATTGAAAGTCAGTGGGGACCAGGACCCACTCCTTAAGGACACATAATAACTCCCACTGAAATCAGTGCTTGAATGTTTTGAAGATCTGAGTGTGCCTGTCTCACACAGGCATGTTTTAATATGTAACTTAGTACTAATAAATGCAAATCAGTTAAGAATTCATAAAAGTTTCTCTGTACTCCTTATGTTCCCAGCAGTGACAGCAGTCCTGCCTTTCTGGCTACTTTTGGTCCCACTGATTAGATGATTTGTATTACAGGATGCTTTCATGGAGAAAATCGGTATCCAGCTGGATTTTTACTCTGGTAAAAACATATGTATTTCCACTTTAATTTCTAAGACATACTACCCACCAAGAGCAAAATTAGGATGCCTTTGAGCTGAAGTTGGCCAGGCATTCTCCCAGTCTCTTTTCTTCCTCTCTCAGAGAAGAGAATATATTGAAAAGCTTCTTTTCTTTTTGATAAAATAATTAAGAAAGCTCAATTATGTGGAAAGATTATGTGTCCACTAGGGAAAAACTGGGCAGTAATGAAAACTACTAACATCTTAATATAGCTTCTCCCCAGAGCCTTTACAATCTAAGAGATCAACTGTTGTAAGAGTGAGTAAAATCTTAGCAGGTGGATGAAACCATGTCCTGTGGGTTTGCAAGATATGCCTATTTTTAATAGATGGGTCTGCTTTCCTCAATTTTGAGATCACTTCTTCAGAGCAACATTGGGACACCAGTCACCTACAAGTGACAGTGACATGGGAATCTTGTAATTCAGGGTGCAGATCAGAGCTGAAGGTTGATTGTTTCCCTTCACAAAGCCCTCATACAACCATCTTCTAACAACTACCTGATTTTGTAGCTTTCACCTTGTGCTTATATCTCAGGTCCAGGTAAACCATCATGCAAGGCCAGGCAGAACTGCCTACATCTAGTTTCTTATGGTAGAAAAAAGAAGCCCAGTGTGAATTTGCTTTATAGCTCATTATTTCAGTAGGAAGCACCTGTTGGTTGATTCCTGCTCTCACCTGGTTTGAAATTTAGTATTCTCAGTACATCGGCTTTAATCTTCACATTTAGGTTTGAATGTCACGAGAAAGGTCTTAGATTTCCTGAAAATATTTTTTCTATTATTATTTCTCACTTACAAGGAGAAGTGCTAACAGGACTGATCAATAAACTTTCAAATAGGGAAGCAGCTTCTGCAGGGAGTGCAGGGTGTGCAGCTGGCCCTCTGACCCGGTCTCTTTGGCACAGCTGCAGAGAAGCAGCGCCCTGAGGCACCCTGTGACTCAGTCACCTATCCCCAGGACATCTTTCATTCCCAGTGCCCCATTCATCTCATGGCCAGTCATTAACAGAGCACTAAGAAGGAAAACTGCCTCTCCCAAGGCGTGTTATTTTGTTAGAGAAACGTGACCCACCCACCACAGGCACTCGGGCCTGGGCCAGAGGGTCCCTGACCACTGCACAGGTCAGCACGAGGCTGGAGACTGACAGATGTGGCTTGGAGAGATGGGAATGACTTCTGGGAGTGACTGCTGCCTTTCTCTTACAGCTTGGACTCTTTTCTTTATGGGCTCCATGCACTCTTTAAAGGAGACTTCAGGATAGCGGCCAAAGATGAGTGGGTCTTTGCAGATATGGATCTGTTGCACAAGGTTGTTGCCCCAGCAATCCGAATGTCTCTGAAGCTACACCAGGTAGGGTATTTATTTATGTACTTATTTTTTTTATTTATGTACTTATTTACTATTGTGTCTGTTTTCTTAGGAAAACAGAGGATACCCTAGCAACTGTCCAAAGGAGAAGAAAAAAAAAAAAAAAGAGGGAAATGGAGTACTTGCTACCTTATTCTAAGAAACATCCTTCATCAAGATGGAAGAGTTTGGCATTTATTTATTTTGCATTCACTTGATTTTCTTTTCTGAAACCCCTAGCTGCACACTTGAAACCACTTTGCAGAGCTTGACCTTGCATTTTTCATCAAAAGGAAGCAGAAAAGCTTGTCATATTTCACTTGTGTGGATACTATAAGGGTGGTTTCTAGACTGAAAGAAAAAAACATACTGATTTCACTGCTAATTTCAGGTCAGGCCCTGTGTAGTTTAGAGTTGATTTTGTTCTTGCTCTGGCACATTATGATTTAGTATCATATGCTTTTATCGTGAATTATATTTATAATTGTTCTGGATGTTACTGAACTGCTGAATTTGTATATATTATTTGTATATATATTATTTGTATATATATACAAATACTGAATTTGTATCTGATTCTTTGACACAATAACTTTACGATGTTATCACTGGCCCTGGTGCTGCTGGATGAAGTTTAAGTATTTTGGTATTTGCTGATGGATTCCCAGTCTGTGCTATTGTTGGTGGGGTTTTGTGAATAAAAATAAGAATTTCCACAAGAGCTGTGGACTGTGCTAGGTGATACCTCTCTCCAACTTCCCCAAAAGCTCTTCCTCCCATAGTTTCACACTTCATTAAGAGAAAAAAAAAAAAAAGGACAAGAACAAGCAGGTATTCTTCAAGTGTCTTTGTGCAGTGCAATGATGAGATCAGAACAGGCTACAATAAAACCAAACTTCCAAAAAGACACTTTATCAAGTGTCAAGTCGCTTGGAGGGAGCCAACTCACAACTGTTTGGAAGCCAGTATTTTGCTCACTGTCAATAGTTTTTGTGTTTTCACGAAGGTACCTGACCTCTTCCATATTTTTTCCTGTACCAGGACCAGTTCACGTGCCCGGATGAGTATGAGGACCCAGCAGTTCTGTACGAAGCGATCCAGTCCTTTGAAGAAAAGGTTGTGATTTGTCATGAAGGGGACCCAGCCTGGCGCAGCGCAGTCCTGTCCAACCGGGAGGAGCTGCTGACTCTCAGACACGTGGTAGATGAAGGAGCAGATGAATACAAAGTTATCATGCTCCACAAAAGCTACTTGAGCTTCAAGGTGATCAAGGTACGTATGCCATCTTTCTAATACTGCAGTAACTTAGGGCTGTGGTAACTAGTACTATTTCTGACTAATGTGGCCGAAAGGAGAAGTTAATTGTAGTTTTTAATGTAGGGACTGGAGGCAGAAGGAGCTCTCTTCAGTTGACTTCCATTTTGCCACCCATGTTTGTGTCTCTGAAATAACATTCCAGGCTTTACCAGGGAGTAGCTGCAAAAGTTGATAAAAAAGCTGTTGGTGCAAAGACATGATGTGTTTGCACACTCAGCCACTGCCGTTCTACTTAGATCCTGTAGTTCTGCAACTTGAGTAGCAGATGCTTTTGCATGATCTGCATGTTTTTAACCCACCTGCAGGTCAACAAGGAATGTGTCAGAGGGCTTTGGGCTGGCCAGCAGCAGGAGCTGATTTTCTTACGCAATCGTAACCCGGAGAGAGGAAGCATCCAGAACAATAAACAGGTGTTGCGGAACTTAATTAATTCTTCGTGTGATCAGCCTCTGGGATATCCAATGTATGTTTCCCCCTTAACCACCTCGTACCTTGGGACACACAGCCAACTGAGGAACATTTGGGGGGGACCTGTCAGTTTGGACAACATTAAAAAGTGGTTCAAATCCAAGTGGTTAAGGTAGGTGTTAAATTATGTCTGTGCTGATAAGAGACCCTGCAGTCTCAGTTTCACTGTGTTTTCTGTTAAAAGAGAGTAATTCTGTATTGTTATCTGTGAAAAAAAAATTAATTGCAAGTAACTCAGAATATAACAAAATAGTGCTGCAAACAGAATCCAAAGAAAGTCCATTAACTCATTCATGACAAAGCTTTCCACATGTTCAACAAGAGCCATTCAAATCACACAACACTACAGACACTTCCCTTATTCCATGGACTTTTACTGTCTATGCCATCTAAATAAGGGTATCTTTTCTGTAACTCTGCATGAGTAAATGTGCTGGTGGATTTTGGTGAACGATGCTCCAAAGCTTCAGCAGTTAGATATTCATCCCCAAGTTATTGTTCTTGACCAAAGCATGCCTAAAAATGTACTTGCTGTTCTCCAAAACTGCCTGACTTCCCCCAGCTATGCATGATGTGTACCTGACACTGCATCTCCCATTCCTACTTGCACTTTTCACACAGCAATAACTCCCTTGCCTCATTCCCTGCCCTGTTTTCACTGCAGCTGAGGAGAGGCAGGGCAGCATGGAGACACAATGGGAGCCAGCTTGCATACCAAGACCTATGTTAGAATGCCAATATTGTATCTAATGACTTAACATGCTAGTTTCCCATTGTGCAGCCATCCCTCTGAGCTCTCTCCAGCCCATTCCTCTTTGCTACTTGGTTACCTCATGCAGTAGTTAATCTTGGGAGACCACTGTAACATTACATAAAGAGCCCTAAGGTATTTCAGGGTTCCAAAGCCACAAAATAAGGGTCATCTACAAATGGCTGGTGTCATATACAATTTTGTGCTAAGTAAGCTTATCACACCATCATCTTTGCCATCTCCTGCAGTGGTGTGAGAGAGAACTCTCTTTGAGGGCACCTAACACTGGTGACACAAATTTTCATGTGCAACAAGTGGCTGACCCTGTGTGTGTTCCTGCAAACAGAATGCGAAAGGACTGCCATGCAGCAGCTCACCATGAGAGAGGCAATGTTGAAGAGGTGGATAGTGGAGGGGGGTCTTCATCCAGCAACAATTCCACAGGGAATTCTAGCCAGAGCAGTAGCTCACAGCCCACCAGGGATGGAACCCCTCAGCTGCAAACTTCATCTCAAGAGGTCCACCAGCGGACAGGTATTTGCACACTTTACTTGCCTTTCTCTGGATTCTTTTCCTGGTGGGTCACATGGACAGATGCTTTTGGGGAGTCCTCAAATCCAGTGGAAAACTCATTTTAGAAAGAGAATGCAGTTTGTCTCTCCCAATGACCAAGAACACGTAGGAGATGGCTTCCTGATACTGTTCCAGGTATTTACTGTGAGGGTGTAACACAAAAGTGATTCACCAAAGGTTCCACTGTCAAAGTCCATTATGGGTAATTTTCAGCCTAGCAGGTGCCACTAAGAATGCCAGAATGAGAAATGCAGCTGGGAGGGAGTGTACACATGCAATGCAGGGAGCCTGTGCCACGGTGAACCTCTGCTTATTGGTGGCTGGGAACAGCAGAATGAAAGCATGCAAAAATCTTAATTATCTTGGAAGGACCATGACAATTTATTTGAGGAATTGGTTTGGCTGCTCGTCAGCGCATGTGGAGAACAAACATGGAAAATAGCTTCTTTTCTCTATATAGCAGTTACCAAGAGAAAATTAAATGTTGCCAATCATTCTGTCGGCTAACAGCTGAGCCCTTCTCAGATTAGGGATTCAAAAATGCTTCAGACATACTCACAAGGTAGAACTAGTGACCTTTACATTGGAAATGTATGTTAAGTGATAAGGATAAGCAATTGTTTGGACAGTCCCATCCAGAGAGTAGTGGTCAGTGGCTCAGAGTCCTGATGGACATCAGTGGTAAGTGGTTGTCCCTTGGGGGTCCATACTGGGACCAGTGTTATTTAATATCTTCATCAATGACATAGACAAAGGGATCAGCAAATGTGCAGATGACGCTTGGCTGAGTGGTGCAGTTGACACACCTGAAGGATGGGATGCCATCCAGAGGGACCTGCACAAGCCCAAGAAGAGGGCCCATGGGAATCCCATGCAGTTGAACAAGTGCAAGGGACTGCACCTGTGTCAAGGGAATCCCCAGAATCAATGCAGGCTGGGGATGAACAAAGAGAGCAGCCCTGAGGAGAAGGAACTGGGGGTGCTGCTGGATGAGGCTGGACATGACCCAGCCATGAGCACTCACAGCCCAGAAGCCAAACGTATCCTGGGCTGCATCCAAAGCAACGTGGGCAGGAGGGCAGGGAGGGGATTCTGTCCCCCTGCTCCACTCTGGTGAGACCCACCTGCAGTGCTGCCTCCAGCTCTGAGGTCCCAGCACAGGAAGGACATGAACTTGTTGGAGCAGGTCCAGAGAAGGGATATACTGTATTACATATGTAGATTTATATATACATATATAGATTACATATGAGGAAAGGCGAAGAGAATTGGGTTTCTTCAACCTGGAGAAGGCTTTGGGGTGACCTAATTGCAGCTTTCCAGTGCCTGCAGGGAGTTCACAAGATGGAAAGTGACTTTTTACAAGAACATGGAGTGAACAAGGGGGAATGGCTTCAAACTGAAAGAAGGTTTAGGTTTTAATTGGATATTAGGGAAAAAATCTCTACTGTGAGGGCAGTGAGGCACTGGGACATGTTGTCCAGAGAAGTTGTAGATGCCCCATTCCTGCAAGTATTCAAGGCTGGGTTGGATGGGGCTTTGAGCAACCTGATCTAGTAACAGGTGTCCCTGTCCACAGCAGGGAGCTTGGAACTAGACAAGCTCTAAGGTCCCTTCCAACCCAAACCATTCTATGATTCTAAGTTTGCCAGTAGGTTACAGTGAGATCTATCACTGTGGGATCAGGACTTGTTACTTAAAGCCAATTAACTCTATATTTCAACAAGTTCGTGGTATTATTGTATAAACTAAAGCAGAGAACTTGAGGGGTTTGACACTTGTTTGTTTCCTGTTAGATCATTTTGACCTATCATTAAAGATAATGGGCAGGACTGGAATAAAAATCTTGTCTTGAATATAAATCACATTGCAAGAATAAAATAACTGCAGCTTTTAATTGTGTCTAGTGTTAGAGGAATCCCCATGTGCATACTCATAACTTGACACAACAGTAATCAGAGTAGCAAACTTAATTGTGATATAATGATCCTGAGCATACCATACAATAAGTTAATTGTGAGTTGTTTAAAAGAACATATTGATTGGATGCCCAGAAAACCATAATCAAGAGATAAAGTCACACTTAGATAAGAAAAGCAACCTGCCTTTTGATAAAATGAAGACATGCACAACAAATGCAAGGAAATGGTAGCAAATGGAAATCTGTATTCAATTCTGTGATACTGCAGAAAATGAAACAAGAACAACTTTTTGGCTAAGGTCATTAGGGACAAAAAGATAAAGTGGGCTTGTGGTTGTTTATTTTAAAGAATATTTAGAAGCAAAAGAAATCCTAGAAGTGGTCTTGATCTGTCACTGTATAGAAAGGCAGAGTTGCCAATATGCAATATGTAGTAACAAGAAAAGAAATGCCTGGTTTATATTGGGAAAAAACACAGATTCAATTTCTATGATCTGATCACGAAACAGTTCCTTCCATCCTAGCAGCTACAAAGAACATGAAAGAGTGGCTATCAAAGCTATATGCTTAATTGAGCAATGCCACATGACTCATTCAAGAAGGGTTTTAAGAGAGCTGGTTAAAAAACAAGCTCTGTTCCATCTTCAGTAAGGACCGAGACTTTAAGACAATAGTACAGCACTGGAGAAGAACTTATGCTATGCCTGTTAAAAATCATAATATTGTTGTCCTGCCACATACAGTCCTAGTGCCCTAATTTAAGGACATTTTCAGTTTGGAAGCACTTCAAAGAAGAGCCAAAAAAGGATCAGAATTCTGGGAAATACATCCTGTATTGAAAGGTAAAGCACTTCCAAGCAATTGGTATTGTACTGAGCATAGTAAGTATTTACCTGGGCAATGAAAGGTGACCATTGGTCTGAGCAGACTTCGATGTAACAAAACGAAACAAATTTGAAATCAAGAGCACATTTTTAATATTGAGAGAGTAAATAAATAGTGAAACAAGAGACTAAGGGTTAAGGTGGATTCTCCATGACTGGAGATGCTGGATACATTTTTAAAAATCACAGTAGCAATTAATAAAACCACACAGGAATTAATTCTGGGAAGTTCTATGGCCCATGCTATATAGGACAGCAGACTAGATAATCATAGCAATGCCTTCTAGATTCATAATCTGCGCATCAAGTGCATTTAACTTCTTCATATTTCATACTGCGTTTTGCAGCCCGGTACCACTGAGTCTGCAGAATTGCAAAATGCAGTGAAAGCCCTACATAAAAGTGCACCCAAAATCAGGAGCACTGGAAACATGGGGTTCTTCCCCAAAGTGTCCTTATTTCATGATGCAGTTTACAGAACAGCCTTTGTTTTTGTGTTTTCAGGGACAGAGATTTTTGGTGTAGATGCGGGTGGTCTCCTGCCCAGTGCCCCAACCAGTGCATTTGGGATGAATATAGAACACTTTTGGACAGGGGTCAGCTTTGCAATTTAAATCACAGATGTTTGGCCACGTTAGCCACGGCGCAAACTAACACACCACAGCCCCTCTGTTCTTAATTCCAGTCCTTTCTTTTTATTTAAGAAAGGTAACCTATTGAAATAACCATCAGATGTAGAAACCAAAGCACTTAAGCAGAACCCCAGGGTCTGAAGAACCTGAATCCCTGCGGAGGCCAGACGTGCGTGCGTGGCAGCCAGGCCTGGCGCCCGTCACGGCATGGGAAGGACAGAGGACACTGGCAGAGCAGTACACAGGGGCCATGGAATCACAGAATATCCTGAGTTGGAGGGGACCTACAAGGACTATCGAAGTCCAACTCCTGGCTCTGCAAGGACCACCCCAAGAATCACATCCTGTGCCTGAGAGCGTTGTCCAGGAGCTTCCAAGAGCCATGTGTGTCTGTCCCATCATTCTCCAGCAGAGATCTTAGGGATCTTATTACTTAGGAAAGTTATTTTTTTATTGTTTGGAGTATAAAAGTAGAGCTAAAGATACATTGTAAATGTGGTGTGAAAGTGTCCAATACTTGCCAAGCCAACTAGGTTTTAGCGAGCTCCAGTTAGGCTGTAGCCCAGCTCTGCTCATCTGACTCTGTGCCAAGTTACCTAAATTCTCTTTGCTTCAGCATTTGAAAAATGGGGATAATGATACCAGCCTCTGAGAAGCAGGTCTGTGGATGTAAAACAACATGTTTCAGCCATATAATGTAAATGGCTTGGATATGAAATTCTGCATTGCTGGAACCTGCATGAATTCAGCAGTTATGTTTTTAGAAGATAATGTGAGATTTATATTCCTTTATGCCAGCAAAATTTCAGTATTTGGAGGAGTTTGGGTATTTGGGAAAACCAAAGCAAAAAAAAAAAAAAAAAAAAAAAAGATTACCAACAGCCTGGAAATGCCTGCCAGAAAAACTAGTTTCTGTGTTGATGGTTCTCAACAGATTTCCTGGCATCAACTCCCCACCCCACAGCTATAGCTAGGAAACCAAAATGCCAGCTTGTGTTAATGTTTGGAGTTTCCTGGAGAGCAAAAAATACTAAGCAGGCAGTCTTGTGACTGGGTATTTGCTGTGTAAGCCTGGGTTAGAGCCTGACTACGGAAACAGTGAACTCTGCTGGGGCCTGTGGCACACACCAACCCATGGCAGAATGCCTGGGTACAAGCAGGCCTCTGGTGGGCTCACTGGCCAGTATTTTATGATTTATTTTTCATTCCATGGCTATTTAAATACATAAGCATAAGAAATACAGAAATTGTTGGCTTGAATGACAGAAGGTGTTGATATAAATGTTAAATATGGGGATGTATTTGTGCAGGAAGGACTTGTCTAGGCATGTCAGAATAGCTTATCTAACCTGCTTTCTGTATCCAGTAGTGGCTGCATTGAAATGGTTCCCAGAAAGGGACAAGAGCCTTATGTGAGTTTCATTCAGACCTCCAGTAGCTTATCCTACCTAAAAGCATTCCCACCTTTTCAAGTCTGTTATGTACTGTGAATGTCTCTCTTGGAACTCAGAGTATACTGTTAGTCTTAAAAACTTTCTTTTGGCTTGAATATTGTATTCTTCCACTTGGCTGAATTTTCAATTTCTCATTCCCTATATGCAGGAATACCTCTTACAAATATGCCATTGTTTTAACTTACAGGTTTTTGGTTTCGTTGTTGCATTCCATTATACCAAACCATTTAAGGTACATATTCAACATTCCATTAGTGTGGTTGTCAGAGGGGAGCAGAGTTGCAGCAACACTATGCTCAGTCATTCACTGGGCTGATTAAACTGTACATAGCAGAACAGCTGCGAGCCTGTGATTCGAGTGCTTTGCTTGGGGTCTCTTCTCATTTCCCTGTCTTTTGACTCAGTGCACAACCTCTAGGGCTCTTTTGACCAAAATTCAGAACACCTGTAGTGGAAAACACTACACAGAAAACACAGAAAGATTCATAGGTTTAGGAGTTCATTACTTTTGCTATTCTTGGAGTTCTAATGCTAATAAAACCCATGGTAATATGCCAGCAGTAGTATGTACACATGGGACACTGTCAATAGCACAGAGTTCATCATAATGCCACTGACTTAAATATATTAATCTTTCTTTTGAAGGCAGGAGAAAACCCAGGAGTCAGTCTGTCCAGGCACACACTGCTTTAAACCAAAGGGCCCCTGCTTCAAGTCACTCTGGACCAATTGTAGAAAGCCGGCAGCCTTTCATCCAAACATCTACATCTGCCCACGAAATTGCCCAAAGGCTTTCTAGTAGTCAGCTATCATTCCACAACTCGGCAACATCTGTGTTTTCTCAGTCCCCTGCCGTTCCTGTTGCTGGCCAGCTGACTGTGCAGGACCGAGCTGCAGCAATGCTCAGGTCCAGCCTGGCCTCCTCCACCAGCTCAACTCTCAGCCTGCTCTTCGGCAAGAGAAGCTTCTCAAGTGCTTTGGTGATCTCTGGGCTCTCGGCCGCAGACGGAGGCAACACGAGTGACACGCAGTCATCCAGCAGTATGAACATCGCCATGGGGCCATCTGCCAGAGCGGCAAGCCAGGCAGCAAGGGTAAGGCTGAAGCTAAAGCAGCAGTGCTGACTGTGGGTCCTGTTCTGCTCACCTGTCTGGTCCTTAGCTTCCTCACCACCACTGGGTTTCTTCCTTCTCGGTGGTCAGAAAAGCTTTTTCCAAAATAGTGTTGGGATTTTGGTAATTTTTGTAGATTTTGCTGCATCGCAATGAGACTGTTTAGTATTATTGTGTCTCTCAGAGTGTGTGTGAGTAACTAATGGGGAGCTGTTACACACACCTGAAATTGCAAACTGGGGCAAAGCCGCTTTTCCTTTCATTCAAAACAGGGACTTACGTCTCCATTTTCTGCAGCCCAGGCAATGAGTACTGTCATAGCAGACTAAATAGTTCCTTCCTTGCCTGCTTCAAGTCCTATGCAGGACTTAAAATTATTTTATCTGTAGGAAAAGGAATGGTTTCCCCTGAATAGTGCATTTCTTCTGTCCCTCTCTCTGACCAGAAATTCAATCTAAGACCTGAACCCTTGTTGCTGAAAGTTATCCTGTATGAAATATTTACCAAAGGAAACCAGTAGGCCCTGTGATTAAACATTTTCTAACAGCAAAACACTACATACTTCCAGCCTTCTTCCCAATATACTCACAGTTTTATTCCTATCTTCCATGAAAAATTCAATTCAAATTGTAACGGTACCGTTTTATTGTTTACTTAAGTGTATTTATTTAACTTTGGTTGCCATCCATTGCTGCTCTGAATTTTGAAAATTGACCTCAGCACCAGAAAGCAGAAACATGAGAAGATGGACTAGAAATAAAGGGCGACTGCAATTAGACAACATAATTAGACAGACTTTTTGCATTTGGCCTCTCAAAATGGAAGCCAAACTGGTGACAGGGGAAGACTGCAGATATAAGTCCCAAGCACTTCTGTTACTATCCTTCTGAACTGTGTATAACTTCCCTAGTTTCCAAAGAGTTCTCCAAACCTCAAGTGAAAAAGGCTCCTTAGTCTGTGCATATTTTGCTCTCAACCCAGAAATACCATGTGTGGTACAGTTCCCTAGAGTTTCACCAAGAGCTTCAACAGGAGTCAACTAAATGTTACTCATCTGGGTGCAATCCTGCTTTGTTACTGTAAAAAGTATTAAGTATTTGTTACTGTAACAAGTATTTCTACACATCCAGCTGAACATATCCAATGAGAAGGCACAATTCCAACTCTCAGTTTATGGCACAATTCACAAGAACTCAGCCAGTCTGCGATACTGAGTACTAATGGTAGGATTCACCTTGTCCAACTTGAAACTATCTAACATTTGGGCATGATGTCTCAGTAGGTTGTTGTTGAGGCTTGTTTTCAGTGAAGAGGCCTTCATCCACTTCATCCTTGGAGCTATTAGGAGGAAATTCTCCCCTGGGAGACTTGTATCTCCCTGCCAACCATTGGTAGGCTAAATGACACAGCAAGACCACATGGTGAAATTTAGATGAGGTGAATCCTGCCCAAAGCAACTGTTCACAGATCCAGGTGCCTGTTTGATTGAAAGCAGTAAAGAGGAAGCGTTTCATTTCAATGTTCAAACAGCAAAGTTCTGGAATGCTTTTATCCTAATGGACTCCTTACGGTGGGGTGGCACTGCGCTTAACGTTTTCAGACTGATAATTGCATTCCAGTTTTAATGAAAAGGTTTCTTTGTGAGTTGGATTTAAAATTTGGTGTATGAAGCAAGCTCCAGAGCAACCTGATTTAACAACTTAGAAGTCAGCCCTGCTTGAAGCAGCAGTTTGGACTGGATGACCTCCAGAAGTCCTTTTCAATCCAAATTCTTTTACAGTTCTCTATACATGTACATCTGTGGTACTAAACCTGCAGCTCCTGGTCTGCTTTTCCTTCCAAATTTATGCGTTACACAAAGTGTGACAAGTACCTCTCAGAACTCCCTTGTGAATAATGCATGTTAAGAATCCCATGGAGTTTCACAGAATGACATCCCTACGTCAATTTTTAAACTTTTTTCACCTGTCACTTCAAAAAATAGCTGAAGTGTTACTTAGAAATTTCCTAAACTAGTTGACTTTTTCTTTCTTACTTTCCAGCAAGTCGCTGAGACCTGTGAAGCAACAGATGCTATGGAACCAAGACCCCAGCGGGAGGCGGGTCCAGCCCATGCTCTGTTCATGAGTCGGAACCTGGAGTGCAGAAGGGCCAGCCAAGAAGATATGGCCCTGGAGGACACTGCTTCTCAGCAGAGCCTGTCTGAGGAGCAGTAAGGAGCACTCCTAGCACAAGGGCCAAGTGCTTCTTAGCATTAAATACAAAGAGAGTTAGGTCAGAGAGCTGCACATAGGTTTAGGTTCTTTCAGATGTAATAAGCAACCTTCAAATGTTTATTTTTCTAACTTCTACACAAGAATATTACAGGGCGGATGTTCTTCAGATAATGGCCTTGGCATGGGTAGGGTTGGAAGATATCCCAAAAAACACACAGTGCCACTTCATCTCAGGTTCTTGTAAATCCTAGAACAATGAATACAACCTGTTCAACGTTCCTTCCCCTGGAATGGTTAGAATCACAAATGAATACAGTAGGAAATATTAATACAACTCAGTGAAAAGCACACAAAAGACATCTCTTTCCTGCCATAACTAAACAGCTGATTGCATGCAAACTAATTGAAATTTGGTATATAACATATAGCAAAAGGTAACTAAGAACAGAAGCAATGAATACATAAAGGACAATACAGTGTCCTGTAACATTAGAGCTAAATCTGATCTTTCTTTTTCCAACAGCAAATCTCATTTTTCTTTGACGTGCTATGCAGGTGCTAATGTGAATAGCAACACAGCATCTCAGACTGATATACTGCATGCAGCCATACTGAAATACTGTGTGAACAAGCCACACTACACCAATTAACAAAAGTGTAAGAAAAGAAAGTATCCAGTGCATGGGAAGTCTTAAAGCATATGATGCACCTTATTTGCAAAGCAGCTTTGCCTAAAGTAGGTATTTTCTCGTGCTCCTGTTTGGTTTACAGCAGTGTTTCTCAAATTCTAAGCAACAGTACCCTTAGGAGTTGCAAAAGGTCCATGGGAAATCCTCCTCGAGGAGAGAAAAGTGCAAAGCAGGCTGTACTTACTGTCTGGAAGTGTTTGTGTTAGGGAGGGAACAGCTGAATACCTTTAATTGCAGGACGCAGCTCACTGTCCATGAACACTTGTAGCCAGTAATTACAAAGCCTTCTGATTTCCTTCCCCCAGAGACAACTGAGCTGCTGCCAATAAAGACAGATGATACAAAAAGGGAGGCCATGCCTTCACAAGGTTGGGAAGCAGATTTACAGGAATGCATGACTACTTCGGAACCCAAAAGGCTACAACAAATCCTTCCTCTACTAAACAAACACGCGTGTGTTTTTTTTCCAATTAAAAAAATTGCAGCTATCAGTGTCTTGCTGTTCCTCTTTACTGTAACTACCATAGATTGTTTCTAAATCTCAACACAATGATGTGCAGCCAGGCTTTGTCCTAATTAACAAGATTCAACAAGAGATGCTGTAGCTATGTCTCATTACTGTTAGGCAATACTCAGTTGCATTCTGAGCTTCCTACTGTGCCACACTTCCGATCTGAGTAGTAAAACTAAATAAGACTGAGTGAAAATAAAATGATCCAAGTATGTTTTGTGCGGTAGCAGTTTCTGCGTCTTCTATTTGCAATTGTTTTCACTTCCTTTCTGTCTTACAAAATTAACAAAGCTATCCTTTTTTAGTTCACTTCAGCTCTTGATGGGTTGATTATTAAAGCTTAGCATAATCTAGGAAAAATTCTGCTCATGTTCACAAAGACAAAAGCAGACTATTCATATACATCCCTCCAGACACATGGTCATCAGTGCAGTTCGGGCCCTACTGATGTCTCCTCTAGCATCCAGGTGAGATGAGGAAGAGGAAATTGAATTCAGCTGCTTCCTTCTAACCAGTTCTGCAGATGATGACTCTTTCCACCACACTGTTCATGAAGTGCTTCATTACAAATGAAGGATGGAAGTTATACAGGTGTGCTCCTACTAATAGCCACCAGCCCCATTTCTGCATGGAGGCAGCACAAACAGGTGGCTCTGGAAAGCACCAGGAACTTTCCCATATTCACCTAGCATCACTTAGGCCTACAATTTTTAAGTTTTAATCTTTAAGTTTGAATCAGTTTCCATCCAAAAGTAATTTTAGTAGTCCCAATCAACCTAAATTACTCTGTGTATCCAACTCAAGCATACTAAACCAGACTGGGAAATGACTGCACAAATCCCTCCAGTGGCAACCACTGTATTTGCTTAGCAGGGATTGAGGCCCAGTGACACCTTCCCCCAGCACCACATCTTCTGCAAGACTCCACCATCTCCACATCCTCTGGTACTGCATCCTAAAATAAAGCAGCTGCCTCACAGTTCTCAATGCAAGTCACTTTCCCCTGGAGCATAACTCCTTGGGGAGAGCTGCTGTGCCATGAAGTCCAGATGCCTGCTGCACAGGATGGCTGCTAGAAACAGCCCGTTCTAATGCCTTTGTGCAGTCACAGCAAGCAAGCATGGCAAAACAGGAGTCAAGGTAAGATTCAAAAATCAGTTCCTTTTTTGTAGCCGTGCCTTACAGTTTTTATTTTGCCTTAAAGTTGCTATTGCAGCATAGTGGGTTGAAAAAACCTGAGTGACCAATAACAAGTGTAACATAGAAAAAAAGAATCAAAACGAGTACAAAACTCTCCTGTTACATTTCTCAGTATTTTTGTAGATAGTCTGCTGTTATAGTAATGAGACTACTGCTATATGCAGCAGTTTTAAATATGAGCCAATCCTACAATAACCGGACAATGGTTAGAAATGAAACCTGCAACTAGGCATGAGGTTGTATCAATTAAACCACATCTTAGCCTTCCCCCATTTTTGCATGAGGTAGATACATCCATTTAACTCTGCTTGTGACAGAAGGTGCATTTAGGGCTCTGAAGCACACCAAGCTAATAAATAGGAATCCAACCCATACACAAGGCCTAACCTGAACAATAAGCTACTCCAAAGAGCTCTGCATAACACCAAAAGGTACCCAAGTCCTCAGCACCAGTGCCTACATACACATGAAGGCTTTGAGTTATACGTTTATTCCTGAAAAACAGCTTGATACTTAAACTCACAAACAAGGTGCCTCAGAGTTGCAAGATGGAAGTATGCCACTTTGGGGGCAGATTTTGGCCTTGAAATTAAAAGCAAGTGTGTTTTGATTGCTTTCATGTCATTTGTGACCCTGCTGATGGGTTTCACAAACACTGTTAAAACTTGGCACTAAAGTTGCTCAGGTTTAGGAGTTTGCCTTCATGTCTGATCTCTGGTTACAGCTGTGATACAGGAAGGATGCCACCATCACCATGTAAGGACCTTTTATCAAGAGTTCCATCAGGGTTTTTGCATCAGGTGCTATGATTGGTTTTTCCAGAGTTGTGGAGGCCACTTACCTCATTCAGCCAGTCCAGAATGTTTTTGTTTCTACAACATGTAAATAGTGGTGTTCCCATCTTGTTAGCAAGCTGAATGCATCCTTTGAGGAAATCGAGTGCTCAATCCACAAGACCATTTGTACATGCAGTTCTTTCACAAAGTCAGAAGGGATGAAGAGATGGAGGCCTTTTCTGCCTCCCCCCAGCTTAACCTCAGATAACATCAGCACTGCTGAAAAGAAACACTGAGAGTAATTTTATCCACTGTCTCAAAAAACAGAGAAGGAACAAGAACAATACAGCAGGTTACAGGAGGGAGGATAATGACCATATGGTAAAACAAGCACAAACACAGCACTTCAGCCTTTGCACTGAGCATGGGATACTTACCTCCCTCATATTTTGTTTTGCTAAAATTTCTTTTCCCAAATAGGCTCTTGTTTACATCATACAGTAAAAGCCAGTCACTACACTTGCAATGGTGAAACATGGCCTGATGATCTGGCAAAAAGACTTCAGTGACTTTTTACTAAAGCCAAGCACAGGCTGCTGAACTGCTCACATCCACCAGGAACACTGGCAAGCCCCAGCCTGGCCTTCAGCCCGGCTCTTTCCCTCCACAGCAAGCAAATAGGAACCAGTGATGGACATAGTCTGCAAAGTTCATTCCTGTTCATCGAAAAATAAAAACCAGAGGTGCTGGCTGTTCCCTCCATTTTCTAGTGTCATGCAACTTCTTTGTGAAGAACTGAAGTACTTGTTGCAAAGTCTCACCTCATTCCCACAGGCAGAAAATCTTGGCACTCACTTCACTGAAGACAAATCTCAATGAAAAGGATTTCCCAGTGTGAATCTTTTTTCCTTGACATGATGACTAGATACTCTCAATATCTATGAATGACATTCTGACACTATTAAGTTCTTAGGATTCTCTGTGATGTCATTCCCAGCTTTTTATAAAAACTGCTTATTAGAATAAGGCAAGAAATCATCTTTATTTGTCTCTAGCCCACTAACTGATGGCTCTTCTCATACTGGTAAATTTAAGTTAAAGATTAGCTGAATTTTGTGCAGCTCATTATAGAAGATTAGAATTACCAGTGAGATCCTCCAGCATGTGACAATCATCTTCTCTTCAATGCATTTTTTTTTTAAATACCCAATTATTGCCATATTTAGATTACTCGCTGGATTAGGAGCTGGTACTTAATTACTATGTTTCACTAGTGCTTGTACATCCTTAAATCTGCAACACAGACATATTACTTATAATTAACTTTGCAGTAGGTCCAGTATCAGAGATTTATCTCTCTCACTCAGTTTTACAAGTCAAAAATTGCCTAATGCATGATAAATAATGTTTATTCCATGCCGTGCGCAATTTTATGCTGGAATTACAAGACTTGTGGCTAAAAATGTCCTTGATTCTCAGGCTTCCAGACAGTAATTGGTACCCCACATTCTCCCCTTCTCTGCACCAATTAAAACCTGCAGGTGCACTAATGTTGTCATCTGGAATCTAGCTGGTACATCAGAGGTAAGAAGGTAAGAGGCTTTTCACCAAATGTGTGCTATTAATAAAATTGGCCCATCAGGGGAATTTTGAATGCTCCATTTGCTGTTGCAATGCTCTCAAGGCCTTCCAAGTATTTTACCAGACAATAAATTTTTACCTTTAAAGTAAACACAGGTTGTCATAAAACCTTACACACAGTTGGAAATAAAACTTTCTCACTCACTCGATGTGTATCGCAACAGGCAAATCGTATCTTCAGGACCATCTGAGATTTAAAGGCCAGACATGACTGTTAAGGTCATCTACATTCTTCTGCTGAACACAGATCACAGAACCTCTCTTTCTTTCTCTTGAAAAGCACTCTAACTCAGAGAGAAAACAGGCTTTAAAAAAGGAAGACAAATTAATGACACTCACCAATCTTGAGACAGGTAGCAGAAAACATGAGATGTCAATAGCAAATATATACATTAGTTTAAAAGGGCTGATACTTCACTCACAGTTCCAGGGAAGGAAAAATCCACCTGCACGTTCTAGTGACTATCTAGCTTAAGTACAAAAGGTCTTCCTTGAACCATGAGACAAACTGTTCTTTTGCAGCACATTTTACAGATTAAGAGACTTAACATTGAAACAGGAGGGCATCCAACACTTAGGTGCAGAGAGGTTTCTGTTCACAAACCTATGGCATACAGCCCTGACAAAGTTTATTTTGGTCCCAAAGCAAAAGGTGTATCTAAATCTAAAAAGCATCTCAAAAGGTGTTTTGTCTGAGTAGAATGCCTGAAGTAATTAAGGGATTAGTGTGTCTTTAGGGCACAACCTTATTTTGCAAGCCAGGAGCTGTACATTGTCAAGTGCAGACCCTAAGAGGAGTTTTCCCCAAATATGATGCAGACAGTACTACCATCCCAATGGATTTGGGCAGATGGGCAGACCCAGCAAGGCAGTGAGGGAATGAGCCCATGGCACCCTTTAACAAGGCATGCACCCCCTACCACCTGTGGAGGTGCAATGCTTGTACCAGACCCTTGTTCTGCATACAGAAAAGAAAAAGGACATTCCCCCCATGCTCCTAGGAGCTGTTTGCAGTGTGTGTCTAAAATACCTGTCCCCATCCAGCCCTGCACAACTTTGGGTGTCAGTTGTACAGAAATAAATCAACAAAATGGTACTTGAAGATGCCTTTAAATAGTTTGCTATTTTAACAGTCATTGAACTGAACAGAAAAAAAAGTTAAGAAACAACTGAATTTTAACAACTTTCTTCAGCCAGAGATGACCATAAATTTTACAATGAACAGTGTGTACCTCAGAGGGAATTCTGTTTTCACAACATGCAAAACTGATTAACTGGCAGCACTTCTGCTGAACACATTTGCACTCCTCACAGGGAAACACATTGTCTAATACTCTCAAACACTTTTCATTTCACCATTAAGCATGTACAGAATTGAATAAGGAAAAAAACAAACAAACATAAGTATCATAAACATAGCAGATTGTAAAATTAATATAGACAAATGCAGTATTAAGTCAATCATGACTTAAAGTCAGCATGAAAAACACAGGATTTGATGAACTTCATGGACTTCAATATTTTTATATATATTATTTGTTAGGGGATGTGGGAAAGAACTGCCACCAGAAAATTAAAAATTAATTCAAAATGCAGTCCTCTTATCAATTAGTGTCTGGGCCATGTAACAGAGGGCAGATTTGGCTATTTTTCCTCCCAAAATGGAATTCTGTGAATGTCACTCGTGATTACAGGAAGTTTCCTTGAAATTCTGGATAACCTTTATATTGCAGCTGCAGACAGGGGGTAGGAGGAGAGATCACACCTGCTTATTCCCTCTACCTGCGGATTTGTCAGCACCCATGCTAAAACACACCTAAACTACACCTAAACTAGGTCACCAACAGCTAAATATTCCTACATAATCCAGGCAGGACTCATGCATTTTGGACAGGGTTCTGTTCTGTTGCACCAGGGCTATGTTGCAGATATTGAATTGATCTGCAGGCAGAACAGTCCAAACACACTCAGAAAGACTAAGATCTCAAACAGATTTTATAGTTAATTGTTTTTACATGAGGTAACTCAGATCAGAGTTGGCCACCTAACTTGCAAAAACCCAGATTAGAACTGGATGTTAGCTACACATCTGTTCAATTTTTATTAATTCAGTGAACTGAATAAATTACAATCCTGCTATGCCATTTTAGAGAATTACCATCTTTACCCTGCTTACCCTGAAGGCTCCAGTAAAGCCTCCAGGGGGCTAAAGCAGGAAGGACAGACTCTAAACCATCCGCAAAATGTTGCAATGTTTTGTTGAAATGAAAGCTTTAGTGTTTACAGCCCAGAAAAGGTCTTCATTTTCTGCAGGATTCCACAGCTGCCAAGATGTCTTGCAAAATGTTGTTTCTGTTTTCCTTACTAACCTAGAGAAAGAGAAATTAAAACTGATGTAATTTCATGAATAGCTTCTATACCAGTGTTTACTTCAAAAACAATCAAAGCAGAAATTCCAATGCATTTCTTTTTCAGTGCAGGAATGTTGAGTGTCAAACACCTGCCTTCTTCTGCTACTGAGAACATAGTATGCTAAACCCACAATTGAATATTTAGTGATCTTTTGATTTAATTACCTGTAGTATTTTGCAGTATTATTCAGGGCTTGAGTAACTAACAAGAATCACTCAAAGTACCAGCATGTACTTTTTTACTAGAAATCATTTTCAACTACCAAATTCAACTTTCGTAATATAAAGTGGAGTTCTTATGCCTCCATTACTTGAAAGGGCTGTATTTATTAAGATGACAGACCTAGTCAAAAACATCTGCAAAGAAAAAAAATTAAAACAGGCTTAGCAGTCTAACTCTTGTACTGTGAAAAACCTTATTGCTACAGGACAGGAACACCTTGGAAAAGAAATAAAACTATCTGAGAGAGCTAGGGTGTTCTGTAGCACCCTGAGATATGCCTTTGGCTGACCAGGCCATGGGAATGGGAACCAGGCTGGGCTCTAAGTCCAGCATGTGTGAATACAGATGACTGTAAACTGGCAAGCAAGTGCTGGTGCTTGCTTGTCAACTCAGCTCCCAGGGGCACAGTTGGGGGCTGTGTGTGTGTGAGTTATCCCTTCCTGACTGACTGGGTCCTGATCCAGGGCCCTGTGACCCACAGTGCCATGCATTGCTCACTCAAACAAAACCTGGGGAGATGACTGGGGTTGTAAAAGGGTAACAAGCAACTGTGAAGCATCAGCAAAAGCTTCATTTTAAAAAGTCTGAGAAATTTTCCTCACTGTTCAGATCCCTGCAGAGAGGGCAGGAAGAAATCAGACAGACACATGAGCTGAGAAACTAAGTAGGGGCATTCATACAAAGTTGTAGAAAAGCTGTTTCATGAGGAAAGAGACACAACAGCGTGCACAGCATAAAACTCTCTACAAGCAAGGTTCCACTGCACTCCTTGTATCTGCATTTAGGATGTGAACAGAGGAGTTTGCATCCCTTCAGTACTACAGTCAATAATGAACAGGAGAAAGGATTACTATTATTATTGTTGTTGTTACATAGGTGACAGTTCTATCTGAGGAATCTGGCCCTAGGAGCCTACCAGTATTTAGTCACACACATCCTATCCAAGTGCTGTAAACCAACCCTGTAAAACCCACAGTGGTCTCACCTACCACTGAATTCAAGACAACAGATCAACATGGGGCTAATGAAAAAGTAACACTGAAAAGAAAAGAGGAGGGGGTAATGAAAAGGAAGATCTGTCTGAAAATGTCACTGTTTTTATTGAGAATCAGTCCAAGCTTTATAAGATAAACAGAAAACCCCACAAAAACAAAGCCAGCAAGATAACAAAGAATGCTCTTCAGTAAGGCTATTGGGACCCCAAGGTAAACAATAGGCAGCACAGATGAGCCAAACTCTAAATCTCACAGCAAGTGTACTGATACCCTGACTTTCAAAGGACCTTCTGTATATTTAATAGCTCTTCCCACTCTCTCACAGCCAGCAAAAACAATACTACATTTTATCTATCCTTTTTCCATACCTATATGCCAGAAGTCCAGTGAGAGCAGCAGAGAGTAGTGCCAAGTGCTAGGAAATTTTCACAACTGTTTTACAAAGGCTGTTTGATAGATATAAGTCTCCTCTTTAGATCTGGAGACATTCTGTGCAGGCAGCTTTCCCAGAGAGAACAAATCTCCCAGTATCTGTACTGAATGTACAAACAGATGGGTATGTTTTTAGAAAGGAGTTGAAAATAGCTGTAGATGCTGCTTATATTAAGCATTTATGTAATTTGGAGGAAATTACCACCTAGACTCCAAGCAGACAACTATAGAGGACAAAAGCTTTCTTCCCCTGTTAAAAATACCATCAAGGAAACCACTCGTGTACAATCTGTTCAAATGGAACCTTTTCTTCTCCCTATCCATTTAACTATTTTCTTTCTTAATAGGCATGTGCAACCATACTTCACTAATGGGTTTCATACAAGCAAAATTAATAGATGGGAAAATGGGAGAAAATTAGTATCTGCCAGCTGCTAAGGATAACCTGATCCTATTCATGCCACCATGTCTGCAAAACTACACAGACGCAGGCAGTGCAAAAAGAGCCTCTGTAGTTTCACTGGAAAGTTCAGTTCTCAGCAAAATGGAGCTGGGCAACAATAGAAAGAAATGTGTTAAATATCAGAGCTCCTATCGTTAAGTGCCCTAAACATAATAAATTAAACATTTGGGACCAAATGCTGAATTGCTTTTAGGGCATCTGGGCCCATTTACACCAACAAAATATGCTTTCAAGACAGAAGGGACTGCAAAACACCAAACAGCTGTTCTCTCATCAGAACTGTCCTTGTGACACTAGGAGAAAAAAAAATTGAGATGAGCTATTTGAATAGAGCCTAACTCCACATTAAGTGACAAAGAAAGCAGGATGCTTTTGGAAGGTAGCCACCTACTTGTGTAAACTTCCAGGCACCATCCAAGTTAGTAAGAAATTACTGACTGGAGCTATTTGGGCACTCCAGGTTTCCCCATGCCACAGCCCTTGAAAAACACAGCTGGTGACCCAGTATCCACTACTAACACCTCTGACTCCCCACAGGCAGGTTCTGCTCCTGCTTATGCACACACTTGAACCAGCTGGGAAAAAGCATGTAGAGTGACACTGGAGCAAGAGACAGATGCTCTCCTGCACAAGACTGCAGCTTAGCAGGTCTGTGACACCTGGGAATGACTGCAGTCTGTCACACATTTCACACCCATGCTTTTGGTTAATGGATTCACCAGAGATCTCTATTTAATTAAAGAAACCTGCATGTCCTAACCTCAGCAGCATGAACAGGGTGGGTCATTGTTTCAGTAAAGATCTTTTAGCTACAGAAAACACTGCTCCATTGAAAATTACAGAAATACTTTTGTTGGCTGGAGTCAGTACTTGAGAGAAAGATTTAGCAGCAGACTGATACAGCTAAAAACCCAGGCCTGAGTAGCCCATGCCCTCCGAATATCACCTGATAAAAAGAGACACTAGAAGCCTTAAAAGCTTCCTTGAAAAGCTGAATGCTGCCTTCTAGCCCTGTTTCCTCTCATGAGAGGACCAAATGCTGTCCTGCCATGACTGCAGCCTAAGCCCTGAATGATTGGTACCTCTTCCCCAGAGCTAACCCCTGTAAAGAAACTCATACAAAATTCACATTTACTTGCATTTCTGTTCAACAGCCTGACTACAACCACACATCAGCTCAGTAGTGGAAAAACCTGAGGGTTTATCTCTGAAAGAAATGAAGGGAGTTGAATGCTTATGCAAGGAAAAAATGATCTCTCATCTTTGTTCCTACAGTTGCTTAGCATTTAATTAAATCAGCATTTAATATAAAAAACAGAAAATGAAGATGACAATGGGACCATGAAATTAAAGGAAAGCTGAGGAACTTAAAACACTGCAGGTTTTTAAGTCAGCTTTGAATAGGAAACAACATAAATCAAAGGAGTGAGAGGTGCCTTTGTTTTTGTGAAGCATCCAGGACACTGACTGATGTTAAGGAAACCTCACACATGCACTCCTAGGAACAGGCTACGTTTTGCTGTGGTAAGTTTTTTAGAATCGCCCAGTAACTGATCAGAAATGTACTTTGGGACCCTAATATTCTAAAAATTATGTCTGTAAAAAGTAACATAACGAATTCCAAAATTGGTTCACTGACTCCAGAGAAAGTACACTCCATTTACAACTGTCTTTCTTCTATAAGTCATTCCTGCAAACTCCACTGCTGCCTTTTTTCCTTTTATTTTTTCCTTCAATACAACTACTGGTAATATTTCTGCAAGCCAGTCTGAGAAAAACCAAAAAAGCTTAAAAATCTGACTGCACTTTAAAAGATTCAACTCTTAGGAATAATGAATACCTATACAGCAATAATACTACAGCAAAGAAACCTTTTAAAACAACTATAGTATTACTTCTGCAGCCCCTCAGAAGCAAAGCCAGCTGTGTGAGACTGCTACAGTAAGTGCCAAATGGGATTTTTTTTTAATAAGGTGAACACCTGCCCATTAAGAATAAAATGGAAACTAAAAAACTTATTTCATGCAAGCTACCCACAGCTATCAATTGGCAGTAACAGTTTTTGAACAGAGCCAAGTATAAACCAGTAACCTAGAACAGAAGGCTCTTTAAGGATATTAAATATTACTCACATTGAACACTTTAACATCTTTCCTACTTCTGATTTCTTCAACAAGATCCAGTGGCTTTCCCTTAGGTATTGGAATAGTTCCAAGCACCACAGCCCCCGAGCCAGCCAGTGTTTGACGAACAGCTTGAATAAAAG
The DNA here is from genome assembly GCA_013389925.1 of Aegithalos caudatus. Taxonomy (NCBI): domain Eukaryota; kingdom Metazoa; phylum Chordata; class Aves; order Passeriformes; family Aegithalidae; genus Aegithalos; species Aegithalos caudatus. The sequence goes on along the minus strand of WEIU01023793.1, from coordinate 644,046 downwards.
GCTGGCTGAAGAGTTCCATTTTACCAATCTCATCTATGACACAAATTCTTTTCTCTGTGTCACCACCATGGTTTACCTGTGGAAAAGTGCATCAAGAGAATGTAAACAGCAAAACTTAGAACAAGCCACAGAAGTAATCTCTATGCTGACAAAAGAAATACCTCCAAAAGAAACAAATTCAACTGTAATACTGGGGAAAGTGGGAAGTCAAAGCTAGTTCTGCTAAATGACAGACATATAAATCTGTAATTTCTTTTTTAGGACAAATTTTTGGAAGGATGGAAACAACCATACAGTATAAATACCAACTACAATAGGAAATATCCATAATATCAGATTTCCTTTAAAGCAGAATTCTCACAATGGACCCATATGAGCTACTTGACAATGAAGGACTGCTCTTTGCCTAGGAGTGGCTCTCAATCATTGAGGGTCAGCAATCTCTAAAAACTTTGCTCTTCCTCCTAAATTATGCATTTAGTAGTTACATTTAATTATGTGATCAGTAGTCACACAAAACAAATATCTAAAAAAAGGAAGACTTCCATTAAGTCTAGATTTGGAAGTTTTTACTCTTGTAGATGGGAATATGAAGAGCTACTGGCTGTCTTCAAAGCCATCTGGATAACAACCAAGCCATTTGCAAGCCTCTCTCACATTAGGACAGAGACATATTGAGATATACCTTATTCTATAGTCCTAGCCACTGCATAGTAGGAGAGACACAGTTTTAACCACATTTGAGGTTTGTTTTTTTCATGAAGTGAACGCTGTGCCAAACAGTGCCCTGCTGCAGGCAGCTGGAGGGAGCAGCAGGGAAGTCCAGGAGAAAACAAGGGTGATTGCTATTGGGCAAATGGCAGCTCACAAAGCAGAGGAACTCTCCAACTGCACTGCCTACCCTATTTTGGTAAAAGTGACTGAGAACTGTACTCCATTATTTGTAGAAGTCAGGAGAAAATCCACTCAATTCAAAACCATTATAAGTCCATGAATATGTACCAATACAAGCCATATTATACAGAAACTAAAAAAGAGAAAAAATATCGGAACATCTCCCCTTGTGAAGGCCAAGTATTTGCTTCTGGGAAAGTGAAGGAGCTGCATAACATGCATCCTAAAATCCTTTCAAGCTAAGTCCCTACTGAGTAGCTGTTTTATCTAAAAATCCTTTCGTAGATCAGTGAGCCAGAAAGCCAATACTAGTCACTAGGTCACATATTGAGGAAGAGAGTATTTTGCTTTGAAAAAAAAACTGAAAAAACTATCAGTCCTGCCTGATAAAGTTTGCAGAACCACAGAGATCTTCCACCACAGGATCTATCCCATTCTCACTGGAGTGAACAAGGCCTTAAGTGCTGAATCTGTCCTCAAGTCTAAATGGGCATGTGCCCATTCTGTGCTGCTCTCTCACCAAACCAGAACATAGCTACTGCCCTCATTCTTCATTTGCCTCTCCTTGTTTCAGTTCTCTGATCTTCCTCACTCTCCTCTTCCATTTTGGGCTATCTTCATGTGTGACCATGTTCCCACAAAACTTGTAAGCAGCATTTTCTATGAGCAAGGGCATATGCACTGTGTGATTCTGCTGGGCCCAGTTCTTCTCTTCACCTTCTTGAACTTGCAGAAGGATATACAAGTAATGGAAAAAACACTGCTAACACTTTTCTAGGAAGATCTCTCCTGGATCTCAGTGGTAAAAGGATTCCAAATACAGCGCTGGCCTAATGAAGTATTTTTAAATAAACTATCTTTCTATTTACTAACATCATAAATATGGTTACAGTGAAATTGAACGTATAAAAGTTGTCCCATTTTTTTTATTATTTCCCTTCTCCCTTGCCCCAATATCCTTGCTTTCCTACTCTCAGACTTCAATGTTCCTTGACAAAAACAAGAATCAGATCCTCGATCTCATTTTTGCTCCTTGAACCTCTTTGGGATTTTTGTTTTAAGTTCACCAAAAAATCCCTTCTTCCTTGTCCCCTTGAGCTTTGGCAGTGTAGAAAAATCACAACAGGATTTTTTTAGTAGTACAGTTCAGCAGCTGCTGTACACTGTTTGTGGTATGTTATTGCCAAAATCAGATCTGTTCTTGTCTAATTCTGGAGGGGGGAAAGGTTGGAGTGAGAGAGAGGATGGAGAAGAAAAAAAACCAATGACAGAATATTAGCAAAAGGATAGGAAAAAGATTGTGTGGGAAGCCTTGCCACAGCCAGAGCACTCCTTGAGCAGCAGGCTAAATCCCAAATAATCAGGCTGGTATTATCAGTCTGCAGGTATTTATACAATGGTAATCAAAAATACTCACTGGATTCAAGAAACAAATGCTTCTATTGCAAGAAGATGGGAATCACAGGAAGAGGGGGGGAAAAAGTCTCTAAAGAAGAGCAGCAGCAAAAGCCTTTTTCTTAGACCCACTGATTCCATGCAGTTCTCTGTGGTAAGCCACTTGTGCATTTTGTTTGCTTTCCAGTATGAGACAGTGACACAGGAAGAAATTTCCTACCCGCTGCCTCTTCAGGTCAAGGAGGTGCTGCCCACAGGACTGCAGTCTCTCCAACACCACAACAATGACAAGAGAACAAGCCAGATTTGCCCCTCCAGCTTCCTGACCCTGAACTCAATCAGAACTAGCAATACCCAAGAAACAGGCCATTAATTAGTAACAAAAACTATCTGTATAGAAGGGTCTTCCAAACTATCCTAAAGCACACATTTTTCAGCAACTTCCATAGGATACTCACATTTCTCAGCAAGGGTAGAACCAACTCCTCAAATGAAACAAGGTCTACAACATATTGTCCAACCCTGTATTCACGCCTTGAAGCAGAAGAATCAGAACTGGGACTGAAAAAGAGACACACAATTCCTTCAAAGTACTATTTAGTGGGAATTCACTGCAGTCATTTCAAGAGAATCTACAAGAAGTTATCCAAATAAATCAAATCCCCTTAATTCTTCTTGAAAAGGAAGGGAAAGAAATTCTAAACCATGCAGTAAGTCATACTGCAGATATCTTGCTGTCAGGTAATAAATATACCATGTGCATCCTTCACAACTAGGCAAGCTCAAATTTCAACAGTGTATAGAGGGACAATGGCATTTAAAAGTCAGCAGGTATATTTACACTGAAATCAAAACCCATGTCTGCAGTTCAGATCTTTGAATTTTGTACTGTGACACTAAGACAGCATCATAGCAGTATCACCTCAGTACAGGCTGCAAAACCCTTAATCTTGGAAAAGTACTCACTTTGCATGTGCTGTACCACATTGTGCTAGGTGCACCTCCATTATTAGCAGAGTGCAAATTATTTTCACATCAACTCTGTGTGAATGAGGTGCTAAGGTCACACTGGACATAGACTAAGTTTTGCACTAATTGTGAAAATCTAAGTCTAGTGTACCAGGAGAGACTGTGAGGCACTCTGCACTTCAGAGGCTCCTTCTCTGGAGCTCTGAAACCTTTTTTTTCTTAAAATTCACGGGCAAGTTTTGTGTATCAGTCAAATGTTCTTTAAAACAATGCTATATGCAATTTTCCTTTTCATTTTCCACTTCTGTCTCCATATATCAGCTAGGGGAAACACAAAAATCTTCCTCCCTGCCCACAATAAGCTACTTAACTGTATCCCAAAGGGACTTGGCCTCACAGTAAAAGGCTCAGCAGTTCTTCCTCTATCTGGTGTAAAGCAGCCAGTAAGGGAGAACACCCCTGCCCAGCACATTTTCAATATTTCACTGTGCAACAGAGACACTGCATACATATACAATACAGGTATCAGCCAGGACACAAAAACCAAGCAAAGAACTTGACCATGAAAGCCATGTGTGCTGGAAATCACCTTCTGGAGAAGAATTTAACATGCCAAAGGACTGGAGCCGACACATAAAACAATAAGCTGCTTGCAGTTATTAAAACTTCAGTACCTGACTCTGGATAAAGGTCCTCGGTTTCCAGACAGAGTGACAACATCAAATCCTGTTCTCCTGCCACCTTCTCTAACTTCCTGTGTGTAAAATCCATCAATGGGAACGCCTGAGGACTTTAGAGCTTGACTGACTTTCTGGATCAAAGTAGTCTTTCCAACCCCTAAAAATTAAGAAGGGAAAAAAGCACACAGCATTAATCTTTTTCTGCACTAAAAGCCCATTTTTTTAAATGCCACAGTAATGATTCAGTTCAGCGGGAACATTGATTACTTCTGAAGGTTGCAAATTACTTTTTCTAAATAGCAGGAAAGAACAGAAGCATCTTCTAAAGTTCATCCTGTACTGACACTTTAAAGTTTCACAATAGAATGGTAAAAATATCCCAGGCTACCAATGAATTTGTTAGGTTAGATGATGTCCATGAGCAGGCCACAAAACTTAGCACAAGGCAGGTAAATACGTGATACAAAACTGATATCCAAGCTTGCTGGAATACTGACTGACGAATCTCCCCTTCTACCACTGATATTCACTACTTTCAAGATCAGAGCTAAGTTTACCCCCTTCTTAGATCAAAAGGTCAAAGCTGACTGCTATTACCAGATGCCTGACACACACTTCTTCCACTGATGTACCAGGAATCAGAAGCACTCAATGTCCCTGAGATACCAAAGTCTTACAAAGTCCCTACAACAGACAAATGTTTCTTCTGGTAAATGAATCAAGAGACACTTGACCAGGTACAGAGAAAAGCTTTCTATTGTGAGGCTGATGAAGCCATGCTCAGGTTGCCCAGAGAGGCTGCGCAATCTTCAGTTCCTTTAATATTTTCAAGACATGACTGGATAAAGCCTTAAGCAACCTGGTCTGGCCTCACAGCTGATACTTCTTTAAACCTCCTCAAATCCCTTTTTACATTAATTATCTCCTGACCCCATAATTCATTTTCTTACCCTAAGACAGATCCTTAAAACTCTTGCTACCTGATAGCTCCTTGCACAGGTCTGATGCACCTTTTACAATGTGAACACTGGCCATGTTCCAGACATCCTTTCAGATTTTCTCCTTTGCCATTGTATAAGTACATTCCTCAACGATTTCCTTTTAAACTCACCTTTATTGCCTCTCACAAAATTTAGTGCTATCACTTCATTTTTAATCACTGCTCTAAAAAATGCAGAAGATAGAAAATAATCCTGTGAATAAACCTTCAAATTCCTGGAGATAAGAACACAGAACACATGTGAGATGCCTAAAGATGCCAACAGAAATAATTTCAACGTGCACACACCAAATTTCTAATTTAGGCTTTAAGCAGATTTAGGAACTGCTTTCCTAACAGTCAATACCAATGACAAAATATTCTGTGGCTTCAAAGGCATGTAGTCAAATGCTTAAGCAAACTTTTCAAATTTGAAGAAGGGGGCTTCCTGGCAGCCAAGCAACAACAACAAAAAAATGACAAATGTGGCACCCTTAGTATCTAACATATTTTCAAGGCCTTGTTTCTTGTAAGTTAATTTATACTAATTTTGCTAATTGGATTTGCTTTATCTAATTTGTTTACATTCATTCAGTAAACTGCCAAACAAGCTAGAGTGATTCAAACTAAATTTAAGAAAGCTTGAAGTTAGACATTTAGCTAATCAAGACAATACATCCAACTTCAGATAAATGAAGAGAGACAAGATCTAAGCAGCCCCAATTTCTGCATCTCCTGAAAGGCTGCCTTTATTCAAAGTGGTTGGAAAGCCAGTGTGAAGTGGGTGGAATGTATTCCTATGTCAGCCTAACAGCGGCATTTTAAATTAATTCCAGTCAAGACAGGCATCTGCAAGAGGTTCACAAAAAGGAGAATTAGGCCCGCCGCTTTACTCCCACACCACAAAGGAAAGCCCTGCAATGCTAAAAACTGATTACTTTCTTTATCAACCGAAGAGTCTGACCCTCATACTGTGTCCCACTCAGCCTCCACGATAATCAGATTCCCTTAACATGACAAACTACTCCACTGCTTCAATCAAGGCCTGCCCATCCGGGACACCAGTTATTACCTACACCTGCACTCCACTGAGGCTGGAAGTACTAAATCACTACAATTAAGTTACAAGAAAGATGAGCTCTCGGAAATTATTAATCGCCGCTTTTCGCTTTTTATATTGAAGCAGGATTAGTTGTCCAGGAGGTGTTATTTTTCCCCAACGCTGAACTCCAGGGCAGAAGCCAGGGACAAAGCAGCAGCGCCTGGAAAAGTGCACGCCTTGGGAGGACTGGATGGAGAGGTAAAGGGACATTTCATTAGGAACAAACTAATTAGTGCAAACGACCTCGTACG
>WEIU01023793.1:613392-637509 GCA_013389925.1 Aegithalos caudatus | reverse complement strand
CCGGCCTGAGGGCTTCTCAGAGGCGGGCGGGGCCAGGCAGAGGGTTTTGCCGTGGTGTTTACTGGAGGATAGATGCAACCTAAGGTTAGGGAAGAGGGGAAAAAAAGCAATTCGTTTCCTACTTGAGGGCCAGCGTCTTCTTCTTTATCCACTTAGCTTAACCTGTCACATATCTCAGTATATTAGTACAACAACAGAATGTTAAGGTGTGTTAATGTACCTTAAAGGTCTGTCCCGAGCCTCCCTGCCATGGGCAGGACACTTCCCACTAGACCAGGCTGCTCAAGGCCTCATCCAGCCTGGCCTTGAGCACTGCCAGGGCTGGGGTATCCACAGCCACCCTGGGCAAACCTGTTCCAGTGCCTCACCATCTTCACAGTGGAAAAATCCTTTCTAATATCTAACTTAAATTTTCCCTCTTTCAGTTTGTACCCATTACATTCTGTCACTATGTTCCTGACAAAGAGTCCCTCTCTGGCATCACTGTATCTCCCCTCAGATACTTGAAGGCTGCTGTAGGTCTCCACACAACCTTCTCCAAGCTGGACAGACAACTTTTTCAGTCTGCCTTGATAAGGAAGGTGCTCCAGTCATTTTAGCAACTTTATGGCCTCTTCTGGACTTCCTCTAACAGTTCTATGTTCTTCTTATGGTGGGGACAACAGAACTGTACATGGTTCTCCCCATGGGATCTCACAAATGCAGAGATATAATAATAAACTCTCCCTAGAGCTTACCTGTTTCAAGAAAGCAATGTGCTCTAGGGTGTGGCAAACCAGCAAAATAAAAGATGAACAGTTTGTCTGATACACAGATGCAGACAGCATCTGTGTAACTGGGGGGGGAGGGGGTGTTGATATACAACTAGAGGATTGTTACAAAGCTCAGTAAATTGAGAAGGTCCAGCAGGTTTAACAAAGATGCTGATAGACATCTGCATCCCAAAATGCCTTATGCATGTGACCTCCTTTTTTGTTTAGACTTTCCTGATGGGGAGCAATAAGGCAGCAGGGAAAAGGATTTTTGTGTGGAGGACTGTGGTGCACAGTTTGTCTGGGTGAAGTGATGCAGAGACACCAAAAATACTGGTTCCTGCCTGGCCATAGGCACCAAAATGGTTACCCAAAAATACTGGGCTATGGAAGGGTTACATTCCAGTTTCTGTTTGCCCCACTAGAATGGATCACTTCAGGTTCAGCTGATCCTTGTCAGGCTTTCATTTTCAGTAATTTCTCAAGGAGTTAAAGGTTATTAATAATTTTCACAGAGATGAGTATCCTTGTCAGCCAGAGGAAATGTGCACATCAGCAGGTAGAGTGCACCTCACAGTAGATGGGTATTTCCATAAATTGAACAAAATATTTTTGATGTGTACATCACATATGGCCACTCTTTCTTGTAGTCTTTTATATTCTACATGTGGATGACTGCATGTGGAACATGTTTCACGCTTAAATATTTAATTAAAAAACTTGACAACTCTGGCATGACTCTTGGGAGGTTGGAGGTCGAGAAGTAGCAAAGACAGCTTCCCTTGTCATCTAAAATGAAAAATGCATTTTCGTAGTTTACATTCCAGTACTTTGTTCTGGTGGCTTTTAAGGATCAGTGAAATTGTGATGTTAACTTACAGCTTCTTATGGGTGTTTGTCAGGCATCTTTAATCTAAAGAGGGAACTGCAGAGAGGAACTGCATATTTGAATGGACTGTTAACACAAGAACAACACTTGACAACTGGCTACTTCACCCTTGCCCTGAACTTCCTGCACAGAGCTTACCATGATTGATTTTACAGGTAGGTTTTCTGTATAATATTAAAGTAATTCGGTCTGTTGGCTGGCCTCCCAGGCAGGCCACATAAAGAGACCCAGACAATGTTGTTTTGTTCAATGCTGAGTTTTACGAGGTTTTACAAATCAACCCTTTCTTTTTCAGAAGTGCGTGTGGAGAATTTTAAGGCTATCACTACTGTTTGACAGAACCCTTGTTTTCTGGTATTCAAAGAACTCTTTCATCCCATTTTCAGATACAGGACTCTCAGAGTTATTTCACTGTGTGGTTAAGACCTTTCTCCTGCAAAGAGATGTGTAAGCAAAGTAGTTTGCAGTACCAGGCTTAAATTAGCATTTCACTTTGGTTTCCATTGTAATTTCTACTATAAAATATTTTCTCTTTCTGAATGCTCTGTCTAGGTTGAAGTCATTTAAAAGCATGAAAGCCATGAAACAGTTATGCCAGTTGTGCTTTTGTAGAGTTTGGCTGTTAAGAGGACCTTATGTTTGCTACATTAACTGTAATTTTTATGCATATTTTATTAAAGATTTACTATTTAAGTTTGTTCCCTTAGATATATTTATTCTATGATCTGTGTAATGACTGTGTAGAAGATGCAGGTTGTTCAAGAAGCACAAGTTGCAGGACAGGAGTTGTTTTCTCTGTAGCTGTATGCTGGAATCAGTAGTGTTTGCAGTCAGCCTGTGTGCTTTCCTGATCCTGGGATTTTTGCATTATTGAATGGAGATGGATAGCTGAAATAAGTAGAAAGAGCACATACCCAAGCAGTGTAGATAACTCTAAAAGAAAATAGGTTAAGTGGGTTTTATTCCTTCCAGGATGAGGAGAGAAGAACCCACCTTTCCCCCTTGCAGTACAGGTAACTTAATTAGTAGTAATTTATTCCTAAAAAGTTCCAAGTTCAAAATATTTTCCTGACCAAGTACCTATACTCTTTTTTTGCTAGGTGAGGGTAAGTAAAATTAAATTCATGCTGAATTGAATTGTGTGATTGGGCAAGGCCATGAAAGAGTTATTTACAAAAAGATCCCCTGTGCAGTTCCAGGGGCAGGCTGTGATTCTGGTGATCTGTAGAGACCTTGGAAGGAGCTGCCAATCATTGTTATGAACTGTTAGCTAAGCCTGGGGAAGCTTGCATTTAATGCTGGATGTTGACTAAAAAAAAAAATTTGGATAGAGTCCTAGACCTTTATGTTGAATGGGGTAAAATTAATTAACTGCAAGTTTCCAGACCAGTGACTGAGAAAAGAGGCCATTTATGATATTTATGGTATTCCCTAGAGTAGAAGCTGGAAGGAATGAGAATGTAATCTACCATCTCTGACCTGCCTCAGTAGGCAGGAGTTCACATTTCAGCACTCTGCCTGGAGGTAGGCACAGTACCTTGTTACAGTTTGAGCCCTTGGTTTATCTGGTGTTAGGTTTTGGAGTTTTTCCCTTCATGGAAGAGAGAATGGTTAAGTTGCAGCCCTTTTCTTTCTCTCCAATAGCATTTGTCTTCTTGATTCACAGCACCTCAAGTTGGTACAGCATTTAGCTTGCATCAGGATAGGGAAGTACACTTTTAAAAAAAATAACACTTTATATTAGAGAGTTTCTTGTTCTCCCCTGCAGAGAGTTCTCCTGCTCACAGACAGTGGGTCTGGCTGTGCACCACTGGCCATCTAATCACATTAGTGCTGGTATTTCAGAGCTGACTTTCATTTGGCCTGTGGAGCAATCATGGAGCAGATGTCTGAGAGAAAGCACTGAGCAGCTGCAGACCATCTTTAATCTTGAACTTCCCCAAGAGATAATCCATTAACTACATCCAGAGCTTCCTCTAAATGAAAACTGTGATCCTCCTTCTATCAGAGATTCACCTATAGAAGTTTTTTTTTGTGTGGGTCATGCAGTAGAAGTCCTTTATGTTCATTCCATCAGTGGTTGTGTCCCCAAAACAGAAGAAATTTCTGAAAGTATTTCCTGAAAATAGAAATAAATAATAGAGAGACATATATAAAATGTTATAAATAAATATATGGTAGTTGAGGAGTATTTATGAAATTGAATTTACTATTGTAAGCAACAGAGAGCAACCAACATTCAATGAATGTAGTCCTCTGTCTCTCTCTCCCAGTACAGCATGTTGAACCCTCTGGGCAATTGCAGACAAAGGGGAAAAAGTAAAAAATCCAATAAGTTGCTGTACATTTTTTAAAATGCAAATGTCTGTATATAAGAGGAAGACCCTTTTAATGAATGCTGTTTATGCAAGGTAAACAGGATCCTTATAAGCCAGGAGAGAAGTCATGTAGAGCTCAATCCATAGTACAAATCCATAGGAAACCAGGTTTCATTGTTTCCATTCTTAATGAAATACTTTGCTGGTTTCCTCTTCTAATCTGCCACCTTCTAATTCTTGAAAAACATAAGAGCCCCCCTGAAACTGCATGACATTTTGTGTGGTATTCTTACATTTTTACTAGAAATAGCAAGATGCATTCACTTTGAAAAAAATGCAGCTTGGTTTGATGGGATGATAAAACCTGATTTAGTGTGATAATCTGTTATTTTGACAGGGATACTGACCTGAAAATTTCAAATTTCAACTGAATTCTGTCAGATGTCAAAGGAATACTCTGTAATTGAAGAAAAACATTGCAAAAGAGAATAAATCTAATTGTATTGCTAAATTTTTCATTGCTGTTTTTTAAGGTGTAACAGTTTTGTCAAGCAAATGTCATTCTTGTGGTTGTTGATTTAAATAGGCAGGAACATAAGCAAATTCCTATACTACTTTGAGTGGCAGTTGGCAGAGTACAAACTGCTTTACTAAAAGGTGCATTAGGCAGTCATTCCCACAAGACAGTTCAGAGAAACCATAGGATGAAGTGAATTCAAAAATCATGAGAAAGTGAAGCAAATAATCTCCCATTGAGGCTGAGAGAATACAAGGAAAAGTTAAGCCAGTTTGACAAACTGAGAGTATATATGTATTTAGAAGAATATAATCTTCAGATTTCTACTCCTTTTTTGGGTAACAGCTTTTATTCCTAAAGGATGCAGAGTCCTGCAGTACGCTGATGGACAAGTGTAAGGATGTTTCAGGAGGGCCTTCATGTCTTTGGCACCCACATGGAAGAGGGCCAATATGGAGTGTTCATGTAGGCTGTTAGTAGTTGCTGAGTCTGGTAGCTTGTGAGGGGAAAGTCTGCTCTAGCTCCATGTTTCCTCATGCAGCCAGTAGTGAGCCTGAGCACCTATTCCCAGCAGGCACACAGCCACACACAGCGTACCTGTTACATACACGAGTGATTGGCCATGCAGATCAACACAACAGGAAACACAGCAGAAACAATGGCAATGGATTCACCCTGTTCCCCTCCCTGCCTGAACAGCAGGAAAGCCCTTTAACAGAAAATGTGCACACCTGTATGTATATTGTTGTGGCTTAGGAATTGTATTCCCCAGTTCTGAGACTCTCCAAACCACACTGCTGCTCTCCCTCACTCCCACATCTCCCCCACCTTCTGCTGCAGCAGGATGGAGGTGAGAATTGGAGGCACAAAAGGCAAAGGTCATGGATTGAGAAAAGAACACTTTACTGGAAACAGCAGTGAGATAAGAAAACCAACAGTAAGAGCAAGAATAACAGAAGTATGCAGAAGGAGAGAATGATTCACATGCAGAAATCCTCACTACAGGCCTCGGGACAATGAACAATATGGGAGAGCTTCCCTGCCACGTTTTTTCAACAGGAAGGAACTCCTTCTCCCCAGAAGAGCAAGAGAGTTCCTTTCCTGTGGCCAGCAATAGGTGAGGGGGTATAGAATAACATCAGGGTCCTGGCCATGCCCCCTCAGTCACATCCCTCCTGCCTGCTGCAAAAATTAACCCTGTCCTGCCCAAAACCAGCAATATATACATTTATACACAAACATATATATATACACACACAATATGGATTCATCCAGGTCCATTTCATGCAACATGAACAGGATAGCCAGAGGATCAGGCGCAGCCAGCATGGATTTATGAAAGGCAGGTCCTACTTGACCAACCTGATCTATTCCTGTGACCAGGTGACCCACTTATTAGATGAGGGAGAGGCTGTGGATAGTGTCTACCTAGACTTTAGTAAAGCCTTTGATACTGTTTTCTATGGCATTCTTGTGGAGAAAGTGGCTGCCCACAGTGTGTGTGGAGTAGAACCACAATATTCCACTTTTCTGAGCAGAAGATTTGCTGGATGGCCCCATGGGGGGCATGAGTGATAGAACAGGAGGAAATGGCCTCAGGTTGCACTAGGGGAAGTTTAGATTGGATATTTGGAAATTTTTTTTCACAGAAAGAGTTGTCAAGCATTGGAACAGACTGCCTAGGGAAGTGTGGAGTCATCACATTCAAAAAACTTGGTTATGGAATCTGAGGACATGTTTCAATGGTGAATGTGGTGGTGGTGCTAGGTTGGTGGTTGGACTACATCTTAAAGGTCTATTCCAACCTTAACAATTCTATGAATCTGTAATTTGCTATTCAGTCTTTCTTCTATTCTGAATAATTTAGCATCAGTTGCAATCTTTGTCACTTTGCTGTCTACTCTTCTCTATATAATTTGTGATGAAGTTGAATAGAATAGCCCTTAGTGTGAATGTAGATGGACATTTGGTGATGAAGTTCTTCATTATGAAAAATGTCCATTTGCCCCTCCATTTTCTTCCTTGTATTTTATGCAATTATTTATCTGCAATAAGATTATTCCATGGCATTTGGGCTCTTCTATGGCCTAAGGTGACTGGCCTTTCAAAGGCCTGGTGGAAACCCAAGTGAACTTTTTCATTTGGACTATCTTTTTCCATATGCTCTAATAAAATCTAGGAGATCTGTGAAACATGACTGGTTTCTTGCCAGGATCAGACACCAATAGAATAATTCTTGCAGACAGTGAGGAAAAGTAGGTTATATGCCAGCTTCAAGAATTTTATTTCTCAGATACTTAGTATCCCAATTGTTTTTAAACTAGCTATTACTTTCAAAAATTATAAAATCTGAAGAAATGGAGAGATAACATAACTAAAAAATCTAATTTCTCTAAATCAGGAAGTTTCTAATTTTTCCAGCTTATTCTCACTAATGATACCTTGAAATTACTTCAAGTTAGCTTTTATTATCCAGTAAAATACTAATCAGCATAAATGAAGTTATCAGAAAGCTACATAAAAAGCTGCCATAAATAGTTCTCTTGTTCTTTTGTATATTCAGTTTGGATTAAAGCATTTGATCATTCAGGGTCAGCAAAGACCATTATGGATATGTACTCATATTTGTGTTATATCAGATGCCAGGAAATAGTGCCCATTTATTCTGTGTGAAGTCTAAGGCATTGTGGTTGTTTGAGGGTCCAAGTGGGATGCTGAGGAATCTGCCAATACATTTCAATCAAATATCCCAGTAGTTTATTACCTTCATTTAAAATTTGTATCTCTCTTTCTGGTCATATTTTTCTAACTTTGGATTTCAGCCAGTGAATCTTGTTATGTCTTTGTCTGTTCTAGAAACTTGACACTGTACTACTAATCTGATACTATGTTTACTTACATTTGTGTCATTATCAAAAAAATGCTTGTACATCTCTTTTGTTGCATCCTCTTCCTCACCCCTGGTTTTAAAAGGGACATCCTGTACCCCTGTGCTTATTATAACATTTTTCCAAGAAAATTAAGTCTCTTGCAGTTACTTTTCTATTTCTTCTTTTTCTACCAAGAAAACAACAAGGGAAAAGAAATTTGCCTGCTAAATAAATTCCTTCTAGTGCCACCTATGTTTTTGCCCTGCCACAAAGAGGAAAGTCACAGAGAGTAAACAAACAGTCTCTCCTGTGCTAAAATCTATACAATCTCTGGCATCCTGTCAATCATGTGTTGCTTGATGTGAAAAACAAAACCCTTTTTCAGCATTAGCAGTTAATGGTATTGACATTTCTGAACAGCCAATTCAGCTCAATATTACTGAGAAAAAGTGTAATTTGAGCAATCAGATGGATGAAATTCATTTTTTAAATGGCAAAACCATCTTCATGGTTACAATTCTCTTTAGTTATAATTTTTTTATCATGTGTTTTTTAGCATAGCTGCATTTGTCATGTTACTGGTAATGTAGTTAAGTTTAATTTCTCCTATAAACCCTTGCAGAGGGCTGTGTGTAATTCTGTTTGTGTCATTACGAGTTCTGATTCATCAGTTTTAGATTGTTGTTCTGAAGTCTTGGTTGCTGGAAACAGTGATTTTCCTCCTTGCCAGGAACTAATGATTTGTTTTCTTCCCAGAAGAAAAACTTGTTATTTACTTGTTCATAATATGTGCTTTGTCTGCCTGACTGATATTTGGAGTCCATTTGTAGCTTAGGTGTTTTTCAAGTAGTTTTTCACTTCCTGAGTGAAGCAAGTGGATCAACACCAAGTGGGTAGATTTAGCAAGGCAATGCATTTAACACTTAAAATGTCATAAAGGGTGGATCATGACCTTGTATCAGAGGTTGGCCATCATTCTGCAAGCTCTGAAGTTTGTATTCAGCCTTGCCACTGTTATGTGTTCATGAACCAGCAATGTCATGGCCTCTTCCTAGGGGTGGTGGAAGGCTCCTTCCTTTTAATTTAATTTGAAAATACCTATCTTTGTGCTAGGAAACTTCTCCCCATTTATTATTTTTCCTATTCCATAGGGGGAGAAATCAGTGTTAACCTTGAGTTAAGTCTAATTGTTGGAAATTAAATTTTGGAAAGTAACATCTGAAGATCACCTCAGCATTATGGTGTTGAAAGGAAAGCTGACTGATCTGACATGTTGAGTTAATGGGAGACTATCTGACAAAAGTACCTTTCTTGATTAGGGAGACCATGAGAGGAAGAAAACATGGATGTGAGGGAAACAGTTAAGGCTCATTAAGTTACTCTTTTTCCCCTCAGTCATAAAGTCATTTCGTTACCAACAAATTAAAACAGCAGACTAGTGTGTGAATGAATGGCAAGAACCATTCTTTCTGTGCTCTTTTCCTGAGTTCCCAACCTGAAGGGCAGCACCTTTATAGGTAGGTAGGTAGGTTGGTTGGTTTGTGTGGTGGTGCATAATTTTCATATTACTTTTCTTCTTCCTTCTTTTCAGGACTCAGCAGAAGGCCTGAGTTTGATTCTGTTATCTTCATCGGCAGTCCTGTTCTCTTCCACCTTTATGGGAAAAAGCAGCTTATGTAAGTAAGGATAATGGGACCAAGACACAAATTGAATTAAAGAGGGGAGTTGAACCTTGTGAGAATTATCCAAATGCATTTAAAATACAAATGTTATTCTATAAATGCTTTTTGTTCATGTTATTTGATTTAAAATCCTTCTTGTTTTACATTGGGTAGCATTAGACAGCTAGCAGTTACTAGATTTTTTTATGTAACTTACCTGGAAACAGCACTGTCAAGTTCAGCTTAATGGTTGCTAATGTTTTAGAGAGCAGCCTGTATGATGAATATACATTGAGAGAAACTAAGGGAGAGCCAAAAGGTCCAGTGGGGATTTAAAAACAAATTGGATTACTGATACCATGATACATTTTGGAAGTTACTCTGTTAGTCTCAGCATCCTGACTAGAACATGGTTTTGATTATTTATGTTCTGTTTCTTCAAATTCCCCACTATGTTTTATACTTAACTGTTGTAGCACTTGGCATTGCCTGTCCTAAGCCATTTTGTTTGGGATGTAGCAATTCTCATAGCACAACATTTTCCTCCAGAAGTGTAAACAGCTTTTCCCACTGTAAGTTGGCAGAGGAGAGGACACTTATTCCCACGGCATGCACAAAGCCCATAAATGAATCCTTCTGGATGAAAGATTCTCCGTAAGTGTAAGATCATTATCATGTCTGCTATAAAAGCCAGAATGCTGCTTGGAGAGTCTTAAATATACTTCTGACATTCCTTCCTTGCTGGTAGTGCTAGTTCTTCAGTGCTTTTCCTGCTCTTTCATCCTAATGTTTTGGAGTTTTATTTAAAGTGAAAAAATTGAGAATGCTGGCTCCCACAACTAACCATTCTTCAGCACAAACTGGTCCCAGCACCTTTTACAGTAGGTGCTATGAGCTGTTATAATACCTGTGTCAATCAAAGCAGCATACAAAGTACATAACACTACTGAAAATAATTTACATCTTAAGTTTGGCATATAATTCCTCAAGGGATGGAATGCCATTTAAAAATCATGCCTAGTGAGCAGTGATACTAAATGTTCCCTGAGAATACCAGTCACTGATGTCTCAAGTTACCATGATCAATAATAAGCCAAGTTCTGGCAAATAGCTGTGTCCTATGGGAAGTGTTAGTAGTGCACATATATATCCTGCATGTTGTCCTTCTACTAACTTGTTATGTCATCTCTTGACTCCTATTGGCCTCTTCTGCATTTTAAAAATTTTTATTCTTGGGGATTTTTTTGCTATTGTTGTTCTTCCTGCCTCATAATTAATGCTGCTGTAAAGTCATTCATTCCTGGCAACTGCAATCCAAACAAAAGATGAGCTTCACCTTACACTCAAGCTTCCTGCCTCAAGGGCTGGAAACTCTGGGTGACTGCAGTTACATCCCATCAGTGGGAGAGAGCAGGCTTGGTGCTGCCCCTCAGCCTGCAAGTCTGACCCCTGTGTCCTCCAGACAGGCTGATGGGGTTCCTGGCCTTGGAAGGGAAGGAGCTCTTCAGACTACAAGTGTGCTCTCTCCACTTCTCACCTGTACTTGCTCAGATCTTGTAATCCACTGACCTCAGTAAATGAAATGGTGTTCAGGTCCATTCCTATTATCTCATCCATGATTTCTGCATCCACTGTTTTCTTCCAAAGTTTTGTTCAGGACTCTGGCTGGAGGCAAAACCTAATAGTTGAATAATTGTAGACATTTGGGGCTTAACACTGTATGTTCTTTATGCTCTCCTTTCAAGTCCTATTCATTATACAATCCTTTGTGTTTCACAGTGCTTTCCTTTGAAGTTCTAGATGTGATTTACACAGATTAATCTAATTGGGGTGAGCCTGGCCTCATGGAACAGGTAGAAAGTTGATACTACAGTTTTACAGATAGTAACAGAATAGTATAGTTGCACAACCTGGGACATGAACTAGCTTTTAGTCATGTGCTTTTTTACTGTAGGGCTAATAGCAGTGTCTTTGTGGTCTCTTAGGAAAGAGATGCCATGATTAACTTGGCTGCTGCCATTATCTTGCCTAGCCTCAATTTCAAATAGCACAATTTAGTGTCTTCAATGGTCTTGTGATGATTTGTTGTAATTGTCACAGTTCTCAGGTTTCCTTGTTGTTACATAGTTCTTAAATAGGCTGCTTCTATTATGTATTTCCTACCCCAAGAAGGGATTGCATATCTGAAAACTTACTCAAGTTTTTCAAAAAGCTGTACTTCTTGGTCTAATAAAATAAGCTGGATTGACCTACAAGCTTTGTCTTGTCCTTAGCTGTAGAATTCTTTTCATATTTTGTGTTCCTTGAATGCTGAAGAGGGAGTCTCAAACTGGGCCATAAAGTTTCTATTAAATGCACAATGATTAAAGACATGTTTGTAGTTAGAAAGGGGCACCTGGTTTTAAGTTTCAGACTGAAGTTGTGTTGAGGCAGTTTTTCTGGTGATGAAGAGAACATCTTTTTATCCTGTCTAGTCTCCAGTTACAGTAATTTTGGACCTTTCACGAGTAGCAAATTCAGGGGGAAAAAAAGAAAGATAAGAAAAATGAAATATAAAGTAAATAGTGCTCTTGTTCCTGCAGTCTATAAACTGGTGATAGATTAACCTTCAGGGATTTAAAATTCAGTCCAAATGAGCATCCAGCACTTCAGATTGTTATCAGATGAACCAGTCAAATCTAGAAAGATCTTACATTGGTTTACCATTCTGCACTGTTAAAATGAAATAACATGAGGATAAATTTTTAATTAAATCTCACCATTTGTTGTATCAGAACAGAAATTGGAAGCTGTCTGAATCTGGATTTCATGTCAGTTTAGAGAGACAGAGAAAAGCCAGAGATTTCCTGATTTCCTGTTTATTTGCATTTTGTTATTTCTTAATATGTTGGCTTGGACAAAAATCCAAAATTTAAATACCTGACTGTGTCTATATGTACACAGATGTGTGAGCTTCTGTCAAATATACATTATTTATCCACACATCTATGTTATAAGAGAATGCTCAGAGACACAATAACAAGCATTATCAGTATATGCTTATTTCCACTTGTGCATGAAGATCAGCCAAAGGTTAACATTGCAACCATTTTGCAACTATTTGCAGAACATGAATTATTTCTTCTCACTTCAATGTGTCATTGTAATTAATTCACATTGGAGAATAACATTCCATTTTTAATTTAACTAGTTCAATTTAATTCTGAGTCCTTGTTAGAATGTAGCTCAAACAATGACCGCATCTTATGAAAATATATAACAAGAAAATAACATCTGCTGCACTATGCTGGCAAACACCAAGGCTAATGAATGGTTGTCAGTATCAAAACAGATGTCTGTTTACAGTTTAAAAAATATTCTTTACCAGTCTAAGTAAATCCCCAAATTAATTTAACTCTTGTTTGCAGTGTGTGGCTCAAGTTGCTTTTCTATGGTGAGGCATAATGAAAATACTGGTAGATGGAAAGGTTTCTGTTCCCCTTAAGAAGTCTGACTTCAATGTGACATTCTATTTGGCTTGTGGAGTCCATAAAAACAGTTTGATTTGATGAGGATTATCTTGTCAGTAGGAGAAGACTTTCCTATTATGCTGAATATAATTATCTGCATAGGACTGTTACAGTTCAAAATGCTGGAGGGTTTCCCTTGAAGTGGAAAAGGAACATTTAAGGGAAAGAACACAGACAGCCATATCATGTAATTGAGTGAAATAAAATGGAAACAACTTCAGTGCTCTCTCCTCCATACATCACATCCTTAGCAGTTCTCAGTGTGTAGACCTTGGATCTTCTTAGATCTACCTCACTTCCCAATGTAAACAATGTAACTCAAAACAATGAACAAACTGCACACAACATCCACAGGCCACTCTTCCATTTGTCTCTCCTCACTCAAGTCATATTAAATTCAGTTCCTTCTTTTTCCTGGGATAACAAGTTATTTTAAACCTTTCTTGGTTATCCAGGTCAGTATTAGGAAAGTTCATTTTCTAATGAGGAGTCTTATTTTTTTTCAGCTGACACATTTCAGTGTACAGAGTCAGAGGTTTGCAGGTCAGGATGGAGCCACCAGTGCAGATTCTAAATTATTTCCTTGAATGTATAGAATTTTTTAACCTTGTAACAGTGTCTCTAGCCTGTCAAGTTTCATGGCTCTAAATGCACTTTCATGCAAATGTGAGCATTAGACAATATATTTTGACCACTTTTTTCCATAATGGTGACACTAATACTTGAATAACTTCATCAGGACATTATTCTTTTTCCTTGTTACTTTTTCCTCAAAGCAAACAGCGTTTAAGAAGATTAATTGATTTTTTGAGAATGAGTCAACAAATTACATGTTGTGTTTTATCTTTATCATACACAGAAAATTACTGCTACAGTATGTCAGTAATTCACAATGACATATAAATTGGACTGAATCCAGCAGAGATCACAGCATGGCGAACACTGCTCATTATTCAATTTACTTTTATGGACATCAAGAGGAATTAAAAAGGAGTCTGTAGGTGTTACTGAGGCTTTTGCTGTTTTGCCAGAATAATCCCTAAGTATTGCACATACTTAAACAGTTACAGGGGTTATGAGTAGTGCACAAGAACAATGTCACTTTCTGTAAGCAGTCTTTCACCACTTGCACTGTTAAAACTTGCTGAATTGCTGTATTATTCTTACTGAAAAGTGCAATCTTTAATTATATACTTGAAGTTTTAGATATATCTTCCTGTTTGTTTTAGGTATTGACTTGCTCATCATAAAGGGTTCTCAGTAAGATGCTGAACCCAAAAATATGCAATAAAACTCATGAGAACAAGTTTTTCCAAATGATTTTCTGTCTCCACAAAGCAACTTTTTCTGAACTACTTGCTACTTCAAAACTGTGGATTTGGGGTTTTTTTTTTATCCTCTCATCTTTGTTTCTAGCAAGTGTGAGGCACCGATTATCTTGTAGAAACCACTGAACTCTGACTTCTTATTCCTTTGATGCTTCTTATGTTGAATTGCTTCTCCCAGTCAAGAGTAGAAGCAAGGCAAGGAGAGGACAGGGTACAAGGAAAGAGAATTCCCTGTGCTTAGAAATTTAAAAAGCCATGAATTATAGTTTACCCCACAATTACAGTTCATGGTGCACTGGATGTATGTGGAATTCTGGAATAATTATGGTGTGTGAAAAGTTGGTTTCTTTGGTTTCTCTTTGTTCTTCTTTTCACACAGAATCAGTTTTAAAATTGTTTCATTCCCTTATGCCTGGCAATAGACTATGCATTTTACAGCATCCCTAAAGCCAAAAATAAGAGACAGAATGTGGCTTCTGGAGAGAAACTGAGCAGAAAGTTTGGCTGTGTTCTGACAGGATGGCAGAAAAGCATCTTCTATTCCCTGCCTTTTATTCACGTGGAATTGTGAGAACCTCTCTTTTGTATATTTTGTCCTGGGAGATGGAGGGGCAGATTTAAGCAGACAGAGGACCTCTAAGATTGTATCCCAACTTCTGTCTGTCCTTGCCATTGCCAGTCTGACACATTGGGCACTTAGGGTCATACAGTAGAGATCATCTCAGCTGCTCTGCTGCCTCTTGCTCTGCATTGAAGCCCACCAATGTAGGAGTATGCTGAACATGAACATACACTGAAGTGACCAGGAAAACTGGAAAGCAGTGAGTCACCAAGAACTACAATACTGGTCCAGATTTGGAGGATCCTAAAAACAGACTGGCTGAGTTGCTAACAAAATGTCTAGAACTGTTTAGAAAAGAGAGTGCTGTCCTTGACTCTGAAGAAGAATTATTTAAGAAGCATGTAAGGAAAATAATTATCTGAAGAAAAGCAGACTTTAGGAAAATAATCTGCTTGAAACATTCAAGTTGAGGGAAATGCAAATCAGTGAAACTTTTTGTTCAGGGTAATCAGTTTCTTTCATTCTATTACTCCAATCTTCTTCATGTGTTACAAAACAGTTTGAAAGAGAACTGGTGGCAAGATACACTTAAAGTAGTGGCAGACAGCCAATAAATTCTATACATTTCTTTGTATTTTCCTATCCTAAAAATACAGTTGTGGTAGAAGACCAATTCTGACTTTCCTGAGGAACTTTCTGTCAAGAGGATTTGCTAAATGGCATTTAAAGAAACAAGCAAAACCCATCCACAACAAAAGCTCATCAGAAACAGTAACATTCCTCTTTTTAAAAAAAAAAAAAAAAANAAAAAAAAAAGTGCAATTGCTCATGTGATTTTAAAAAGTCTGATTTATAAAAAAGCTGTTTCGGGGCATAGTTCATAATAACAAAGTATTTTTTCTCCTCTTACTTCTTTCCTAGATATCCTGTGGTCCTTGTAAATACCAGAGCATATAGCTCCAAAATTAAGCTCTTCATGATTAAAATGAACTATGAATTTTATATGCTTATTGCACATTGTAGCCACCAAATATCACTTTTGTCAGTGTCCTCAGTTAAAGAAGAACTGTGAGGCTTGAGTTGTTTCTTTAAAACAAAAGAAATTGAAACAAACTGTGAGGAGTGAATGGAGGAATAGCCTCTTGCCTGTGCTTGATATCTTGGTGGAACTGTGGCATGTCCATCAACAGCAACACTGACTTCCTTTATGCTGCTGGTCATCTTTTGTACAGAAAATGTACCAGTCTTGCTTGCAGTTTTTTGAGATTAAGGAAGATGAAGTAATTCTCTCATCTACAGAATTAGTTTCCCTCTGTAGCATGGAGAAAATATAAGGCATGGCATGGAAGTTTGGAGATGATAAAATTGGTGGGATTAAATAGATGAAGAAGGTGCTGCATTGTAAACTAGGAGCACTTGCACATGAAAAATGAAACCCGGTCTGTTTCAGAAGCACAAAGATGTTGATCCCACTTAGATAGTGAGGGCTGCATTTTGATAAAGAAAACTTCAGAATAGCAGGAAAGAGCCAGGGCTTGGGGAGTATTTGGCTGAACTCCTAGTTTTATGCTGAGGCAAGTAGCTATCACAGTCCTTGTAGGCAGTGTAGCAGAAGGAATCCAGAGCAGGGATAGCAAAGCACATTCTACCATTATACCACCTGTTACTGGGTTCCTTATCCTGTGCTGGTGTTAATACACTTAGGAAGGAAGAGAAGAGAGAAAAGTGTTGTAGGAAACTCATTAAGTCTCCCAGAATAAAAGGTAAGCTCTCAAATTTACCCATTGAGGTGACTTGAGGTGACATATCAATCTTAATACACACAGGAAGATTTGTAGTATGGCAGTTTTAATGAGCTGTAATAGGGGAATTGGACCAATTCATATTAGAAATAGAGTGCCAGATTTTATAATGGGATGGTAATTAGCTCCTGGGTCGTAGCAGTCATGATGGATTTTCCATCACTTCCAAGACCTTAAATCTGATTGTGCACTTCTCCATACAATTAGTTTTGACTGCAGCTTATTAAAGTGACTTGGGAATTGTTGTGTGAGACTGTCTGCTCTGACTAGATGAGTGTTTTCTGTTTTAAACTTACTTGTAGTTGATACACATTTCTAGTCGACAGAAAATTCCAAGGTTCAATTTTACTGAAAGTACAAACCACCTTTAAAACTGCAAATCCCTGGAATACTTCCACTGTGTTGGAAAGAATAGAAACACTCTCCCTCACTGTGGTTCATCTCTCAAGGCAGCATTACTTTTTTTAGAGTAGTCTCTGGTCATTCTGATCACCTATGTCCTCAGTGGATCTCCTATGAGACCTGGCATCACCAAGTTCTTGCTACTCTTTTTCAGCAACACTTGAGAGTGATTCCCTGGACAGTTTCTTAGCCCTTGTGGAGAGTCCTGCAAATTTCACTGAATACTGCCATGCTACTTGTAACAGATTGGAGATCAAAACTCTTAAACTGTGTGTACAGTTGTGAAAGAATTTGATGCTGCTAATTTGGGAAAGGTTGTTCAGCATTTCTGTACTACTCAGAGGTTGTTATGATTCTTCTCATTCTTCAGATCTGCTGTGGTTGTAGTTTTCAAGCCATTTACGTTCAGTGTAAAAGTATATTACTTTCAAAGCTGACTATAACAAACTGAAAACAAGTGCTGCAGTTGCTCCAGCAACTTGACTTGTAGTGGTAAGGGGAAGTAACCCCTCTCCTCCCCAAAGAGATGGATGTCTCTGGGACACATTCTGCTCTGTGATAATTTTGTTACTTACATGGGATTCTGCTGATATGAGGCAACAGTATGTTCTATGCTGTTCTTCCCACAGATGGGCTTGTATTTGATAAGTGACCTGTCTCACAGCCAGCATGGCTTCATGAGGGAGGGAAGTCCTACTTGTCAAGCCTGATTTCCTTTTATTACAGGATAACCCACCAAATTGATCAAGGGAATGTAATCTTTTTTGATTTGGGTAAAGATTTTCATACTGTCTCTTACAGGATCCTTCTGCACTAAATGCTCAGCACACAGCTGGATAAACACATCATGAGATGGGTTTGCTGCTGGTGCAAAGAGTTGGGCATAAAGGGTTACAGTGAATGGGGTGACATCAGACTGTGGACCTGTCACCAGTGGGATTCCACAGGGCTCCATCCTCAGCCCTGTGCTCTTCAACATCTTCATAAATGACTTGGATGTAGGACTGAAATGAATACAGAGCAAGTTTACAAATGATGCAAAGCTGGGAGGAGCTGTTGACTCCCTGGAGGGCAGGGGGCTCTGCAGAGAAACCTTGACAAATCAGAGGGCCAGGAAATCACCAGCTGTATGAAGTTCAACCAGGGAAAGTGCTGGACTCTGCACCTGGGATGGGGCAACCCTGGATGTACAGACAGACTGGGGAATGAGAGCTTGGAGAGCAGTGCCATGGAAAGGGGCCTGGGGGTCCTGGTTGATGCCAAGCTGAACATGAGCCAGCAGTGCCCTGGCAGCCAGGAGGACCAAGCCTGTCCTGGGGGCATCAGGCACAGCATGGCCAGCTGGGAAAGGGAGGGGATTGTCCTGCTCTGCTCTGCACTGGGGTGGCCTCACCTCCAGTGCTGGGGGCAGTTCTGGGAGCCACAATGTAACAGAGACATGGAACTGTTGGAGAGTGTCCAAAGGAGGGCACTGAAGATGGTGAAAGGCCTTGAGGGGAGGCGTTTGAGGAGTGGCTGAGGTCACTGGGTCTGTTCAGCCTGGAGGGGAGATCCCACTGCAGTTACAGCTTCCTCTGAGGGGAAGAGGAGGGGCAGGCACTGAGCTCTTCTCTGTGGTGACCAGGGACAGGACATAAGGGAATGGCCTAAAGCTGTTTTGGATATTAGAAAAATGTTCTTTACCCAGAGGGTGTTTGGGCACTGGAACAGGCTCCCCAGGGAAGTGGTCACAGCACCAAGCCTGACAAAGTTCAAGAAGAGTTTGGATGATACTCTTGGTCACATGGTGTCACTCTTGGGGCCGTGCAGGACCAGGAGTTGGACTCAGTGATTCTTGTGGGTCCCTTCTAACTCAGAATATTCTGTGATACTGTGTTCTCAGTAATGCAAGAGGGAGCTCCAGGAATATAAAAATCATGTTTAATTTTGCAAGATGGAATGTTTCTCATAGGGGCTACTGCTGTCTTCCCACTCCTCCTTTCTTCTCCCCTCTCCCTCCCCTCCCCACTGCCTTGTTTTGACTGTTACTCTCTGCTTCATTTCTGCTTGCTGTGCTGAAGAGATGCCATCCACAAGAAAGCGTCCCATCAATGCACTGGGCACACAAAAAATTCTGGTAGGATCCAGAAGCAGCTTGAACCTGACCTGGCTGGAACAGTCATCTAAAGATACCAAATCATCCATTATTGTAGCATCTTTAGTTGCATTTGTTCCATCTCATAGAATAAATACCTGTGAAGGGAATGATTTTATTATCTGTAATTTTAGCTAAACACTTTACTCCCTGTCAGAGTAATCTCTCCTATTTTTATGAGTCACTATTGTAGCATAAATCTTTTAATATTGTGGTTTCTGGACTAACTTGCTGGTGGCTCATCACAGCAAGGTTTTTGTTTGTTTGGGTTGTAAAACCAGTGTTTTTTTCAGTCAGTTTGGTTTGGAAGAAATTGTTTCTGGTAAAGTCCTCAACAGGGGAAAATGTATTAATTCTCAAAGCTATGTGAGTAGCTTCCCCAGGCTGCCCAGAATGACACAAGAGAGTGGTGCAGTAAAAGAAGTCACTTTTTCCCTTTGAATATTTTGAATGAGTGGGCTCAGAGAAAGAGTCTCAAAGAGACTCCTGTCCTTTTTAATACAGTCCCGTTCAGTGTTGTGTGCAGTTCTCATGCTGGAGTCATGTTTCAGGACTAAGGTGATCATGCAGACCCTGAGATCAGCTCAGTTGATTAGAGCATGGTGCCAATAATGCCAAAGTTGCAGGTTCAAGCCCCCTATGAGCCATTCATTTAAGAGCTGGGTTTTGATATTCCTTGTGGGTGCCTTCCAACCCGGAATATTCTGTGATGCAGAAGAGGAGAAAATCCTCCATTCCACTTCATGGATGTAGTGACTTATGTTGTAGTGTCTAAGTTACTTGCATCTCTGGCTTCCCATGGTGCTAGCTGCAATTGAAGGATGGTGTCTCCTGTGCTTGATAGTCCTGCTCTTCTTTCCCCACTATTCCATCCTGGGCTGATCCTGTCTGAGAACTGAGAAGTTTTCAGGGAATGTATCTCTACAATTGCAATAGAGATGCCAAAGCTATAAGTGACCTGACTTGATATTATCTGCTCTAGGTTTGTCCTTGTGCAAATTATAGTTCCAGAAGAGAGAAAAGGCACAGTCTTTGTATTGCAACAAGGCTCCAAGTTGCAGGAAGATATCTTGCAGTGCTGACCTTACTTGCAGTGCATGTGGAGAGCAGGTGAGGCCTGCCCTTGGCTCCCAATCTGTGTTGTGGACATGTAGCCTGACTACTTTGAGAGATCTGATTTTGTTATAGAAACCACAAGTTGAAGCAACAGTATTGCTTATGACCTGTCAGGGCTCGTAAACCAAAACTTTCCCTCTTCAGAACTCTCCCTCCCCTGTTCCTTCTATCATCCATTGCTAAATGGTTTGTCCCCAGCCTTTCACCAGTGTTCCTCAAAGGCCAACACCACAGAGCACTACACACAGCCAGCTCTGCTTGGCTGTGGGTCCACTCCCATTAATAGAAACTGACTGTCCTCAAACCTATGTGTTATCCACAGAGGCCTACAAATCTACTTAAAATATTCCATGCTTTTTCTTGTGGGGTGAGGATGTGAAAAAATCCAACAACTTATCTTCCCTATTCTGGTACAGAGGATTTATATTAATTTGTTCTCACTGTCTTAACTCTGTGAAGGAAGTGCGTTTTTATCTTGCTTTTCTGCCTCTGTAGACAAAAAGTCTTTGCATATGTATGCAGCTGCCAGAAAGTTCCAACAATACTTTCTGACTTTTCCACAATTGTGAGGTGTCTGTCACACTGTCACACTGTCATACTGATTTACTGTATTGTGCTTTAGAGACCTTCTGCAAATTCATTTAATACCGACCATTCATTTCATTTTTTATTGTGCTAGCAAACTTTCGAAGAACAGGGTGATGTAGATTGTTAAGAAATTTTTCTGCCCCTCCATTCAGGAAAGGTACTATTTAAGTAAAAGCATAAATGGGTGCCTGTACACAGCAAGGAGAAAGTCAGACAAATTATAGAAATTGCAAGTCCTGCCCCTAACTGAGAAATAACAATTGTTATTTAACTGCTGTAAAAGTCTATTTGATTTAGGTTGAGGGTGACTCTGTGAGGTGGTTTGCTGGTTCTGGCTTCTTCCTATCTCACAGCAGCCACAAAACACAACCACAAATCCCATGGAGAGCATGACTGTAGAAAAATCTATAGGGGGTTCTTTATCTGAGGAAACAAGTCCTGTGTCTTGCTGTTTTCTCAGACTGGATTTTAAAAGTGTTTCTGGCATTGGATTTTTTTTACATCTCTCTCAGTGCAGTGTGAAGGGGTACAAGAGTATCTTCTACCTCTACACAGCTGTCTTGTCTTCTGACAGCATTTTTTCATAAGTCAAGCAGGTTTTTGGACCTTTTTGAGGTGGACCAATATGTTCTGGCAGATTGGTAGGAGGGCATTGTTCTCAGGGATGTAATAATCCCAACAAGCTTCAGGAAGAAGCCAAGGAGGAGGGAGAGAGACCCCTTATAAGTGTCTCCACAAGAAAAATAAAAAAAACTGTAGGACAGACTTGTGCCATTTTAGACAGCAAGAAAAAAACAGTATAATGTCACACTGTTGGTGGTCTTCTTCACTTATCCAGTGGTGTGTTTTATTTGTTAGCATCTATATCAAATTTTGTTTAAATTGTCCTTGTTAATTGTTTAAATTAAAGGTTTTAAAAAGATATGTAGAGGACATACATAGGATACACATAGAAAGCCTGACTCAAATGAAAACTAGATGCCTCTTGAAACTGGCAATGGTTACTTCAAACTTCCCATATGTCAACAGTTAAAGAATGAAGAGCAAAAATAGGGAAATAGTCATGAAATATTTCTTCAGAAGAGTGTGGTTTAGAGAGAGGCAGTACTCTCAGCACACAGCAGTTGAGACCGGTATAATTTGGTGCCATGTTTTTCTTCTTGCTGTTTGATGTGTTATCTCTCTGGGACAGCACCATACTACTATTTCAGACGTAGGTTCAACATGATAGAGCTCCTCCCTGAGGTGCTGCTGTCTAGAGCAGGTTGTGTGGTGTTGTGCAGTATTTCTCTTCCTTGTTTTTAACCAGCTTCATTATATCTCTTCTCTGGACTTTTTCCTGCAGCCATTTCAAATTGCTACAGGGATAATTCATGGGTATTTGAATAATGTGTATTTGGTGTGGCTTCTTGTAGGAAATGATGTCTGCTTTCAGTGTCTGAAGGGGGTTATTATAAACAGTTCAGACTACTGGAAGGAAAACAGATGTGCTTTGGATTCCAATTTATTATCCAAACAGTGCCATTCAGTTCTAGATGGGGAACAGTTTGGAAGTGTTGGTTTAAATGTCAGATCTACCAGAAGTTCCTCCACAGCCTGGCACCCTAGTAGGCAATTTTTTCATTCAGTCTCTTTGCTTAGGAGTAGAAGCACTTATTGCCCTTAATCAGAGGTGTGGAGGCTGCTCATATTTACCCTAGAGTAGAAATGGACTGTCACCTTCCTTAAACTACCCCAAAAGTCACTTATTTTTTAATGTAAAGAAAATAATTCAGTGGACTTTTTAGTTTGATTACTCATCAAAACCAATGGCATGTTTGGTATCTACAGAGAATTTCTGATGACAACTCAGCAAATCAGAATTTTGTAAGACAAACATTATTATTAACATATTTACTACCTGATTATTATAAGTGAGGAAGAAAAATGTGAATACTTCTTTTCTGGGAATTGGCACAGGAAATAGTATTTTCTGATTGTGCATCTAGGGAAAACAAGCTTAGATATGACCTAACCAATTCTTTTTGCAGGTTATAGTTTTCTGGAAATACATTTCCTTTATTATCTGTAGCTTTTGTCTGCCAGCCCAATATGCTAGAAACTGCTGCTCTGATGACTGTCATCACTACTGCAAGTATAATACTGGATTTGAAGGAGTTCTTACTGAAAGTCCGTTTGCAGTTTAATAGCAAAGTGTTAACTTGAAGCACTTTGTATTAAAAATCACATGTTTCTTAATGTCATGCCAAAACAAAACCCAGTATTTATTTCCTTCCAACTTAACTTTGATATAGGAATACTGTTTCTGAATGTCTCCTATCCATGTACTTTTTTCTGTCAGTTGTTTTTGGGTTTTCTGGACATGAGTGCTGAGCTTTGGGCTGGGTGTGCTAGAAGGCTAGTAAGTTCCACTACTTCACACACACATTCCTCATCACTTTGAAAAGACAATAAATATCACCTCATAAATTAATTATTTGCATCTGCCTGCTAATACTACAGTCAGTATGTAAGAAGCTGTCTGTGGGATATCTTGATTTTTTTCTTGTATGTGACAATTATGGACAGATAATCTAAGTGTTTCAAAGAACTGGTCGGGGAATTGCTTATTTTCATCATGAAAAAATCAGCTTGATTTATATGAAAAGCAAGCAACCATAAAAGCTCACAAGTCCCAAAACTATGTAGGAATTTTCTCTGAGGTGAAAACCAGATTTTTAAATGAAAATTTCTGTGTTCTTAGATTTTACAATGCAATTTTTGTTGTTGTTTTTTTTGGGGGGGGGTTGTTCATTTATTTTGTTTTGTTTTGTTAAGTTTTGGATTTGATTTTTATGGCAAGTTCCAGCAATTTCACTTTCTGGTTCCCTATGTTTGAAAAAAATGTATCCACATATGTTGAAATTTGTGTTATGTTTTATAAGACTATAGTACTGAAGCCTTTTAACATTAATTGAAGCATTTTTTAAACTTTTAAAAAAATATGAAGGCAATTTGACCAAGGCATGCAAGCATGTCCCTTGTTAGAAACTAAATGTGGATTTTCATCAGCGGGGAAGTGTTTTGGAAATGTACTATTATACTTCAGCATTTCTAAGGCAGCTAAAACAGGCACTATCCATTTGCTGAGTGGAAATGTCCCAAACAGTACAATAAATTGGAAGCCTTTGTTATGCTATGTGGTGTTCTGTGAGAGTATTTTTTTACATGGAAAGAACACAAAGTTTAAAAAAACCAAACAAACACAAGAATATGATGTGTTTTATGGGCACTACCCAAAAAAGTTACATTCCAAAACTATGCAAATGTATGTAAAAGGCCTGGGGGCATATGATGGAAAATGCAAGACATTAAGATGTTTCTCTACCTTTGGCTGTAAGAGTTTAATTTCTTGGTCAAAAAGAAGGGTTAGAGGGAAAGTTCAACAAACTGTAAAATTGGATTAATAAATCCAGGATATTAACAAAGTATGGAGGCTACTTGGAAGGATGGCTGCCAAGCACAAGGGAATAAGTGAAAACTATTGAAGTGAACACATAAAAGGCTTCTGCTTTCCTTTTGCTAGAGGGAGATACCCTTCAAATAAAGGTGAAGGAGGTTCAGCAAGGTGGGGAATACATTTGCCAGGTACACACTAAACTTATATTTCTCAAACTGGGGGGGGGGGCT